>VSWD01000008.1:27871274-28433979 GCA_033119305.1 Pinctada imbricata | reverse complement strand
TCCTCAAAACAATCACTATGGTTTTAAATCAGGTTCAAGGTCATGCTTGATGTTAAATAAGAAGTGATATAGGTGTAAGAATAAGTATTCTAAAACATTTATATTACAGGGACCCCTGAGATAGCAGGTCTGACTCCTATACAAGGTCTGGAGATTGTGAGAGGTTGTAAAGGCATGAACATAGTGGGAGCAGATTTAGTAGAGGTAAGAGTGTGTTGATAGAGTGGGAGGAGATTGTGAGAGGTTGTAAAGGCATGAACATAGTGGGAGCAGATTTAGTAGAGGTAAGAATGTCTTGATAGAGTGGGAGGAGATTGTGAGAGGTTGTAAAGGCATGAACATAGAGGGAGCAGGTTTAGTAGAGGTAAGAGTGCATTGATAGAGTTGGAGGAGATTGTGAGAGGTTGTAAAGGCATGAACATAGTGGGAGCAGATTTAGTAGAGGTAAGAGTGTGTTGATAGAGTGGGAGGAGATTATGAGAGTTTGTAAAGGCATGAACATAGTGGGAGCAGATTTAGTAGAGGTAAGAGTGCGTTGATTGAGTGGGAGGAGATTGTGAGAGGTTGTAAAGGCATGAACATAGTGGGAGCAGATTTAGTAGAGGTAAGAGTGCGTTGATAGAGTGGGAGGAGATTGTGAGAGGTTGTAAAGGCATGAACATAGTGAGAGCAGATTTAGTAGAGGTAAGAGTGTGTTGATAGAGTGGGAGGAGATTGTGAGAGGTTGTAAAGGCATGAACATAGTGGGAGCAGATTTAGTAGAGGTAAGAGTGTGTTGATAGAGTGGGAGGAGATTGTGAGAGGTTGTAAAGGCATGAACATAGTGGGAGCAGATTTAGTAGAGGTAAGAGTGTGTTGATAGAGTGGGAGGAGATTGTGAGAGGTTGTAAAGGCATGAACATAGTGGGAGCAGATTTAGTAGAGGTAAGAGTGCGTTGATAGAGTGGGAGGAGATTGTGAGAGGTTGTAAAGGCATGAACATAGTGGGAGCAGATTTAGTAGAGGTAAGAGTGTGTTGATAGAGTGGGAGGAGATTGTGAGAGGTTGTAAAGGCATGAACATAGTGGGATCAGATTTAGTAGAGGTAAGAGTGTGTTGATAGAGTGGGAGGAGATTGTGAGAGGTTGTAAAGGCATGAACATAGTGGGAGCAGATTTAGTAGAGGTAAGAGTGTGTTGATAGAGTGGGAGGAGATTGTGAGAGGTTGTAAAGGCATGAACATAGTGGGAGCAGATTTAGTAGAGGTAAGAATGTCTTGATAGAGTGGGAGGAGATTGTGAGAGGTTGTAAAGGCATGAACATAGAGGGAGCAGGTTTAGTAGAGGTAAGAGTGCATTGATAGAGTTGGAGGAGATTGTGAGAGGTTGTAAAGGCATGAACATAGTGGGAGCAGATTTAGTAGAGGTAAGAGTGTGTTGATAGAGTGGGAGGAGATTATGAGAGTTTGTAAAGGCATGAACAAAGTGGGAGCAGATTTAGTAGAGGTAAGAGTGCGTTGATTGAGTGGGAGGAGATTGTGAGAGGTTGTAAAGGCATGAGCATAGTGGGAGCAGAATGAGTAGAGGTAAGAGTGTGTTGATAGAGTGGGAGGAGATTGTGAGAGGTTGTAAAGGCATGAACATAGTGGGAGCAGATTTAGTGGAGGTAAGAGTGTGTTGATAGAGTGGGAGGAGAATGTGAGAAGTTGTAAAGGCATGAACATAGTGGGAGCAGATTTAGTGGAGGTAAGAATGTGTTGATAGAGTGGGAGGAAATACATTTGTATGTTTCAGCTTTAATGAAACATTCAGCCTAAAATTTACAGAGAAATCCAAAAGTAAGAAAACCTTAGGTCAAACAGTATTCAACCAGTACTTTTTGCATTATTGTCTAATTATTTACCAGTAATATGTAAATAACTGTAGCTCTGCCTACAATGCTTAGCCAGCCCAAAATACACCATAGTCCTCAATCATGAATTTTAGAAAAACTGCAAATTTAAGGTATTGAATCAATATATAATGAAATTCTTAGAGATTTAACATTTCAAAATATATATACATCTTTGTAGGTGTCGCCACCATATGATCATGGAGGAATAACAGCTTTAACAGGAGCAAATCTACTCTTTGAGATGTTATGTGTGTTACCGGGTGTTAAATATCTTAAGTAACAGTTTATAGACATCACAATTACCTATCATGTTATGTTAATGAAAAAAAAATGTTACTGCAGGGTCACACTTGAGTATGAACATATTTGCAGGGTCACACTTGAGTATGAACATATTAGAAGTGAAAATTCATAGTATCAAGGAATTTATTTACATTCATGTATAAGCAGACAATCATTACAATTTGAGTCATGTTTTCTTTTATGGCAATGATCGTTCCTTTAATTTGTAATCTAATATTTTGTTAGTGTCTGCATTTGTTACAACGTTCATTCATTTATATGTAAATCAGGCATAATTTTGAATTACATTGAAAATATATGTTTATCTATTATTTAAGAGATAGAAAATCAGTAGATGTATCACGACGATCCAAGGCTACCTCTATGTAAACGTAATAAAATAAAAACATGCCAACTTCAGTATAACCAAATATGACTCAACTTTACCAGAATTGATATTTACTTAAATCTGACTTCAGAAATCTATTTTCCTAGAATGTCCATGAAGATGTGGGATTTTTTTTTTATATTTTTGATTTTTTTTTTGTAAAACTTAAGGATCACTTTGATCTGTCCTTCACTTTTGAAATGTGATAGATTGTTTATGTTTTATGTAAATGTTATATTAAATTCCTGTATGCATGTAATCCTTGTGACATGACTTTTCTGCACAAGCCAAACTTTTAGGACCTTGTGACATTGACCTACATGTAAATGTATGACCTACTTTACAAAACAGAATTTATTTGAGAATAAAACATATTTTAAAAGCGATAGATTGCTGATATTTCATATGTGTACATGTATTCCTTATGACCAGACTTTCTGCATGTACCAAAATTTTGACCTTGTAAACTTTGAAATGGATGCAAATTAATGTAAATTCATTGTCAAATCAATTGTGCTGGCTAATAGTCCATTTTCCATTATGCACAGACACCAGACATCACATCATTTGGCAAAATTTTGAATTGTGACGTCATATTTGATAACACTGACTTTATGCTTTGCCATGTTTCTAATTTGACGTCACAATGAAAATATCACCAAATTTTGTGATTTCTGGTGTCTGTCCACCTTATGAATCTATTGGAAAATCATCTATTAGAGTCATAAGTGGCACATGTTCCTGGAACACTCTAAATTGAAAGAGGACAAATGAAAAAAAAATGGTGCTAATAATTTTATTGGAGTGATTTTCATGTTTGATATTGCATAGTTTATTTATGGTAATTATTTTAATTTTACATGTAATATTATAGATTTTTACAACTATTTTCGATTAAAAAATAAAAACCATGGTTTTTGTTTCTGAGATGACAACATACATTGTTAATAGGTCAAGGACCTTACCTGTCATACCCCCATAAAGGACCTTACCTGTCATACCCCCATAAAGGACCTTACCTGTCATACCCCCATAAAGGACCTTACCTGTCATACCCCCATAAAGGACATACTCATAACCTGTATAGTGATCAAAGTTCTTGTAAATTCTTCTCATTATAGCATTTCTTTCATTTACATGTTTGTCAACATTTTCCTTTACAAATTTGAAGGTGAACATGTTGATTCCTTAAGATATACACGAGTGTATAATGAGCGGATATAGACACGTAAAGTCATGTTCCGTCTTAATACATTACCCATTCATCATTCTCCATTATTTGCTCTTCATGCTCTTGCTATGTACAAATCATACTGGCATGTTCTCAGTATTTGTCGTACTTGTCTGTTAAAGTAACATTGTGTGGAGATTCAAGTGTCGTGCATTGTAGAATTCTGGACTTACATGATCTACCTAACTACCATAATCGAAAATGTGTCAGCCATTTGGAGCCCTAAGCCGCTATTTTCCTTAACCTGATCAGCTCAAAAAACAAACTTAAGCAGGACCTTTAGTGCTAGTTTCCTGTAAGGTTTTGTGTAATTCTGTGCAGCGATTAAGGAGAAGCTGAAAATGTGTCGGCTAATCAGAACCCTCGGCAGCCATGATTGTTGACCGATCAGCTTAATAAGCTCAAAAGTTCCAAGTTGCATAACTGGAATGCAAATACTCAATGAATTGTGTATGGTTTGTAATTCGTCCAAATTAAACTAGTGGTAATCTTGGTAGGTGTAATACACTCTCTGATATAACCAAGAAACCATTTTCAATCATCAGAGTACTATGACCTTGACCATTTGACCCAAAAATCAGTAAGGAAATATTTCTGCCAAATTTCATGATAATAGGTGCAATACACACTCTAGTATGATCTGGAAACCATTTTCAATCATCTTAGTTGTATGACTTTGACCTTTGTACCCCAAATTCAATAGGCATCATCCTTGACTCATGGGAACCATTTCTCACGTTTCATGATAATACATGCAATACACACTCCTACATGATCCAGGAACCATTTTCAATCATCAGAATCCTACAACCTTGACATTTCCAAAAATCAATAGAGGTCATCCTTGGCTCATTTGAAACATTTTTGGCAACTTTCAAGATGATCTGGAAACCATTTTCAATGATCAGAGTACTATGACCTTGACCTTTGACCAAAAAATTAATAGGGAACATCCTCGACTAATGGGAAACATTTCTGGCAAATTTCAAGATAATTGGAGCAATACACTCTAATATGATCAGGAAACCATTTTTAATCATCAGAGACCTATGACCTTGACCTTTGGACCCAAAATCAATAAGGGTCATCCTTGGCTCATGGGAAACATTTCAGGCAACGTACAAGGCAATTGATGCAATACACACTCAAATATGATCTTGAAACCATTTTCAATCATCGGAGTACTATGACCCTGACCTTTTGACCTCAAAATCAATAGGGGTGTTCCTTGACTCATGGGGAGCAAGTGTATGAAGTCTCATTGCTCTAGCACTTATCATATTTGACTTATAGTCCAGAAACCAATTGTTCCTCTAGTCCCACCCATCTCACATGCATGTAAACATGGTAAAACAAAAGAGCCGAGTTTTGCAACTCGGCTAAAAACATAAACTTGGAAGAGGACCTTAAACACTTGCTTCCTGTAAAGTTTTATGAATTCTTTTTTGCACTCCATCAAATGTGTCTGTACATTTTGATTGCAATGGTTGCAGAGATGCAGTTGAAAATGCGTCAGCCAATCAGAGCCCCAGGAACTTTGAATAAAAGTTCTGTTTTCCATTGGGAAAAATGCTCATTTAAAGTGAAATATCTGTCTTATTATGAATAATTCATCAAACCTGACAGCAGATTCAGATGTGGACTAAGTTGGTTGTCATTTCTACAGAAAAAGATTATCAAATTCTGCAATTTGAAATTTTCAGGGCAGACTATCAGCTCCTTTTAGGAAAGAAGAGAAATCAATTGTTTTTAACAACAACACAAATTTATTTGGTAACAGATAAATAAACATCTATTAACAATTTGATTTTTCGACATTTTGTTCAATCATATGTACATGTACAATGTATTACACAGTTTCTCTTCATTTGACATGTTTGTTTCATTCAGAAACAAGTATGAAATAAAATAATCAGAATGAACATGAAACAAACCTTTTTTTGGCAAGATGAATTGTAGATATTGCACAATAAGGGTAAAGCTCACATAAAATAAAAATTCTCATATAATTTACTGCTTCATAATATACATGTAAATAAATTACATAAAAAGAATTTAAACATACATGTACATGATTGTATGTACAATACAATATTGCATTTTATGAGTATTAAAGCAACAAAGATGTACACAAATCTTTAATATTTATATGACTGACAAGATGGGCATGGTTCACAGTATGAACTTATCTTATGAACTTATCAATATACATGTACCTGTGTAAGAACCCAAAGTATTTTCAAAACTTGTTAAATTTGCTTAAAATGTAAATTCGCTAAAATATACTCTCAGATATAAACAAGTTCACTGAATTTGAATGACAGTAACTTATGAAAGAAGATTGGATTTCATTTTGTATAAACCCACAAAACAGAAAGGGAAGGAATTCCAGTGTGAAACAGTCAAAATGAATGTTTTATTAAATTGGAGATTCTTGAAAAATTCAGTTCATTTATGCAAGAAAAGATAAAAATACAATGTACATGTACAAGCATACATGTATATAAGAATATCTTGGGTATAATGTATAATTGAAGATACATGCACATGTATATAGTTGGAGATCATTGGCAAGAGAAAAAAAATAAAGTATTGCACAAAATATTTGTAAATGCATTTTTTAAGTCATGTATAAATAATTCATGTTTATCTAAACCAAGATGAGACAGCATCACTCCATATCAAAGTACATATATTAGTCATTCTTCACAGTTTCCGTTTTTTGTGCCCAGCACGTCTGTTTGTCCGGTCCACCATGATTGGATGTTTGTGGAGACATTTTCACCAATCAGAATGCTCTCTGTAAATGTAGTGTTGGTCGGGGACACCATCAGACTGTCACACTTACTGTCAGAAGCCTGGCTCAGATTAACCAGCAAGGTCTTGGAACCAACTACAAAACATTTACATGTATGTAAACATGTAACTAACTGTAACATAACTGTTATACACATACATGTACATGTAAGATAATTAATTCCTTGTACCTATACAAAATAATCCATACATACATATATCTGTATTCTACTTTTATGGTTGAAATATTGGGGAAAAAAAAAGGTTTTTGTTTTAATTATTTACAGTTATCTAACTTTATGGAACATTTAAAAATGTTTGTACAATAATACTCATTCTCTTTTGTTAAGTTTTCATTTTCAGTTATACACTGTATATTTTCTTTCATTAACATAAATTATCATTACTATAATGCATGTACATGCATCATGATTGACTCAAGCTCAGAGAAAATTATGGTTTTACAGAATAAAATCCAAAGAATAAATCAGAAGAATTTAGCTCATGATGATCTTCGTCAATTAGCAAAAAACTGCAAAATTTTTAAATGGATTTCCATGTACTTCCAGAGCCAAATGGATTGCTTGAACTGGCTTCATTGATACTTTTAATCAACTGATGCTACACTGTGCTATTCACATGTATTTTTGTGTTTGTGTGTATGTAATACTGATCTCACCGCTGGATAATCTTGTGGACCTCTTCTTGAGTCCTGGTCTCTCTTTTTCTAATCTTGGTGAACCTCTAAGAGATGGAGACTGAAAAAGGAACAAAATTGCTTTTTGATTATTATATTTTCAACTTGGTATACATGTGCCTAGACAGTGTTTCCTTGCTTGACAGTAAATGAAAATATCTAAAAGCAAACTAAACTGTTAAAGGCGTGTCCCTTGTTACATGTTACATGATGATAAAGTTAAATTTTTAAAATGTTTGACTCTAAATATATGAACTTGACCTAGCAGGTGTCACCCTTGAATTGCAGGCCACATAAAAAAGGAGCCAAAGCTTGTTTCTAAAGCCTTACAGACAGTATACCCCTCCAAAGTTCTGTAACAGAATTATTAAACAAGATAATAATAAAATGTATTTTTCATGATTTTTTTTATTTCTGCATGAAAATACTGACATAATACAATACACTAAAGCCTTTATTAGAACTTGATCTACAATATAAGGGATTGGCATATACATATAATATGTAACTATGTACCTGTACTTGTACTATGGGTGGGGGTGGCTGTACTAGAATGTTAGGGGGATGTAACTCTACCATTCCCTTCTTCCTCGTCCGTATCATTGGGCTATCATGTTTATTTTCCTCACCACTTTCTGCCGCACTCGACGGTTGTTCAGTGACGGTGAAAAGAACTGGTTCATTGGTAGCCCGTAGGTTGGAGATCAAATTGGTGTGCTCCTTCTGTAAATCGTAAAAAGACACCATATTTTCAGAGGAAATGACTAACAATGTTATGCAAGAATTACTTTTTCTTTCGTAATGAAATTCATCAGAAGTTTCTTACACTGTAAGTAGCATCTTAATGATAAGTGAATTTCTTTTAAGAATTTCTTTAGTTAAAATTAATGAAGAGAATAGAAGAAAAGCAATTTTGAAATAAGCAAAACAAAAGTAAACTGAGAAAAAATTGCTTTTTTGTTCAATATTTGTAACTGAAAGCCAAGGTTAACATGTAACTCTGGTATCTGTCAATCAAAAATTCTGATATATTCAAAAGGAGAAAATATATCAGTTCACACCATACACTCGGTTCAATTACACATATGTCTATAAGCAACACTTTCTATGCAATGATTTTAAAACACGGACATGTCGATTCACAAACAAAAACCTGAAAATTTGACATTATCTAGGCATGTGTGTATCTGATGCTGTTAGTTTGTGCATCTAAATTGACAGGGATAAACGAGACAATAACAGTTTGTGTTTTCTTCAAATCTACATCGGATTCCCTAAATTGAACAAATCTTATCATACACCTGCAGTGATGAATTTTGACAACGAACACTAACATAATGTAATGGTAATTCAATGCAGTATCTATAAATGTCTCTTGAACACACTCAGATGTCACGATGTTAATTTGTTTACATAAATATAACTAGAAATGAAATGAATGAATTTATATGAATTTTTCGTATATCAACTACTGTAAACATGGTTATTTTCGCAGGGGAAAATTTCGTGATCATAACATCTAGACGTTACGAATGGGGGAAATATTCATGATAAAAATGTCTTTCCCATTGTAAGAATGCAGTGGGGATATTTTTGTGTGGGGGAAATTTTCGCGACATCACTTGATTTGCAAAAAAACGCGAAAATTACCCACACGTGAAAAATTCCACATTTACAGTAAATCTGCTAAAGTGACATGTATATCCAAAGTATTATGAAAAGTCCCTTCAAAACTTTTCCATTTTGTGTGACCATTTTATTTCTTTTTACATCAGTTGAAGGGAGAAAGGGCTTTTTTCACATAACTGCAGTCCAGTTGTTTTAGACGGCAATATAAATACCTTTCCCGCAAGATGACTTCAAAGACAATCAGTTTTTAACTGTGACATAAAGAGCATCAGTTCTTGCTGTCCAGAAAATACTATTACTATACGCAGTTACAAGAAAAAGGCTTTTTGGATTCATATTTGTAAGCACCCAGCTATGATTTTAGTTTGTATGTTATTGATGAAACCAAGTGCCTAAATGAAATGGGCTGCATGCTGTACTATACCTTCTGGGAAGGGGGAGACTTCTGAAGAAAATTTATGCAATTCAAATCTGTAAACTGTGGTACATTCTATATACAAGTATGTATGTTGGATCACGATATTCTTTTTCAATTGCATACAGTATTTCTCTATTAACAGTACTGGATACAATTCTGTGGGAGAATTACATGTATCATACTATTTACATTTTGTTTATTTATTTTGTTTTGAAAATAATACGTCAAGCATTTTCCCAAATTTACGTCAAGCATTTTCCCAAATTTTAAAGAGTAAGTCATTTTGAAATTTACAAGTACATGTAGATGTGCATACAGTTAAACCAGTATCAAGAGACTTTTAAAGCAAATGTCACAACAAGGTAGAAGTTGGTCTCTTAATACAGGTTAATTTGCATGAAAATTGGTCATTTTGGGAAAGAAAGCCTAAGTTACAAGAGACAAAAAGTCTCTTAAAACAGTGGGTTACTGAGACAGGTTAAATTGTACTTTGTTTTGGTAGCCATCCAGAGGGTCTATGAACAATTAATATTTATTTCTCAAGTCTTGAAATATATCAACACAAGAGAAAACATTAAGAAAGTTCCATATCTACACACTTCCTACAACAAATATTACAAAAAAGAAGAATATCTTTAAAAGATAAATTTTTTTACTATGAAGATTTCTTTTTTTTTTTCTAAAAATGCTACTCAACTGTCATTTGTGTGTGAATATAATAGATTATATAATAATTAAATCTTTCAGGGTTTACAAAACCATCAGATATGTTAAATTGGACATAATATGCTGTGAACCTACCGCTCTGATCCTCTTGAGACATTTATCCAGCCAGTTTCTGATGGTCTGCTTAGCTACCTCCTCCTCTATCGTCTCCTCCAGCTCCCTCCTCGCTACCAACTCCTCCAGCTGGAGGCTCTTACATATGTCCTCAACCGACCGGTATGCTAACATACTGAAAATAATACCATCATATGTTACAATGTCCTGGCTACCAACTCCTCCAACTGGAGGCTTTTACATATGTCCTCAACTGACCGGTACACCAACCTACTGAAAATAATAACATCATGTTACAATGTCCTCAACCGACCGGTACGCCAACATACTGAAAATAATACCATCATGTTACAATGTCCTGGCTACCAACTCCTCCAAATGGAGGCTCGTACAAATGTCCTAAACCGACCGGTACGCCAACATACTGAAAATAATAACATCATGTTACAATGTCCTCAACTGACCGGTACACCAACCTACTGAAAATAATGACATCATGTTACAATGTCCTCAACCGACCGGTACACCAACCTACTGAAAATAATAACATCATGTTACAATGTCCTCAACCGACCGGTACACCAACCCACTGAAAATAATAACATCATGTTACAATGTCCTCAACCGACCGTAATGCCAACATACTGAAAATAATACCATCATGTTACAATGTCCTGGCTACCAACTCCTCAAACTGGAGGCTCGTACAAATGTCCTAAACCGGTACACCAACATACTAAAAATAATAACGTCATGTTCCTCTTACACAAATCCTCAACAAATCTGTACGCCAACATACTGAAATCATAAAATTGTGTTACATTGTCCTGGCTACCAACTCCTCAATGATACATCATTACATGTAAGTTGGTTTTCCTCATCAGAGGTCAATATGCTGATTTTTATCTACACCATAGAAACTATCAATATGTCATGATCAATAATCAAGATAACGCTATAATGCAATGGACATGCATAAAGTTAGGGTCTTACTTGTGTATATTCATTATAGAAACAAAAACACTCTCTCATATCCTACGAAAATGAAATTGCAACATTTATTCCTTTAATCATGATCAAACATATTTACTTACAGTAGGACATCATGGAATGATACATCTCCACCTCCGTGTAGTTTCTCCATTTCATAACACATATGTTTGAACAATAGACGGTACTTCTCCAGGTCCACCTCTAAACGACCTTGTAACAGTCGTAATAAGAATGGTACCCGCCTGACAGGGATTACACCCTGAAATACAAATAAAAAGTTAACGTAATTAGTTTCACAAAATTTATGCATTGAAATATTACTTTCCGTTAAAAGCAAATTCAAGATCTGTTTTCTTTTTTCTGTCTAATGAATAGAAACCACTCTAAAAAGTCTTTCAATGTTTTTTTGTAGAGTAAGAGATGTAGTCCATCTCACAGTTCAAAACTGATCCACATCAAATACATGTACATGTATAAAATAAGATTTTCTCCCTATACATGTACGATCCATAGAACATAGCAAGTTCTTTATTTTCCTGAATATTCATTTTATAAAGTTCTTGCCCTCTTAAATTCCATTTAATTTACAAAAGCAATGTACATGTACATATAATTTCCAAATAAATTTGTTTACACCAATCTATGCATTTTGATTGGTTAATATGATCGTCAGAAAAATGGCGAAATACACTTCATACCCCAATGAAAACGATAAAATACCGGAAGAGCCGGAACTACTTCCATCAAAATCATTTAGTATGTTGCTAAGATCGGCTTTCGAATGATAATTATGCAAAGAAAAAAGAAATGTTATTAATAGTAGCCCTTAGATATAAATACGATATCAGAATTAATGAAAATTTTATGACAATTTCGATGATGTACCGGTATACGTGGGTTTTACAGCGTTGTTCGGTTGCTATGCTCCTGTTTTTGAAGTTTCTTAGACCATTTCCTGTCCTTAAAATTTCATGAAAGAGAGACAAATCAGTAAATGACGAGAAAAACAGAAACTTCAGCTATTTTCTTCAAAATTACATTCCCGTCGTAACAGTAGCAAGTACCTGCGTTTGAAATTTTCCAATGACCGACGACTGTCAACGACAACGTGCAAAAGTTTTGATTGAGAACTTCAAAAGGACCGAAGATCACTGTTTCAAATGATTTCTATGAGGTACAATCGTTCTGAACCTATGAAGTATTGAAACTAGAAACCTTTCTAATGATATATTTTCGCCGAGATGAAGAATTTAGGATAAAATATTGACAGCGAATAGAAAATTAAGAGATCAAAAGACGGCGACCTACCTCGGCCTCGATCAGGATACAGTATCGTCATGAATTTTCACAATTAACTTGTCACTTATGAAATAACTAAATCCTAGGAAGGTATTCTGATACCAATAGATCATAATCATGCCGTTTTCTGCAAGTATTAGATCTATAAGTACAGAGAATCTGTCTGTATAAACTCCCAGCTCCTGCGTGTACAATCCAAACACATAACTGCCATGTCGGCGACCTTGAACTTGAACTGCAGAACGCGTCATCAAAATGTTACATTACATCATCGGATGATGTAATGGATTGGTAAAATGGGGCTCCAGATGGGGAACGAATATTTTTGACACATTTGCTGCCTCTAACTAGCAACGTATTCATTATATCTATTTCGCCTGGGAACTAGTTCGCCTACGGGCCCTACAGAGTTGATATTTTCATACGCAATGTATTAAATTACTAATTTCTTGGGTATATTTGTTAAATTTGGGATAAATTTGGGTTTGGAAATTATAAGAATTGACTGTTCAATTTTGACAGTTTATTGGAGTATGAAGTTTGGTTTGTCGCATCACAAATTTTGCGTAAAACCGCTTCGCTACTCTACGCGGTTTTACACAATTTGTGATGCGACAAACCAAACTTCATACTCCAATAAACTGTCAAAATTGAACAGTCAATTCTTATGTAACAACTGAAGACAAACATGTAAATCCCGGGAATTCACCTTTCTATTTATATCCACCATGTTCCATGTATTCTGGAATTGTCGTATATCATTATAGTTCAGCAGTGCATCTTCTTCATTGGAATAAAACAGTGAAAAATTCTCCATAATGATGGCTGAAATATACACATTTTTGCATATAATAACTGTCAAAATGTATCATGACATAATGCATAATACATGTAATGTATTTACAACTGCATTCAGATCATTACTGTGTACTGAAGAAAGAGCAGAACTAATGTCTATGACTCTACAAAATTTTAGACAAACATGTGTACATTCAATGATATTAAGTTCAAGCAAACAATGAGATCTCTTATTCTTTGTTATGGTATACATGTATATCAGTGTCTAGTTGGAGTCTAAGAAATAAGGATATTGTTCCAAGTATCTTTTCTCTTTGGAGATTTTATTTTTTCAAGGCTGTCTTTCATATTATCATTATACATATTTTTGGGGGTCTGGGTAGAGGTACAGAAAAGGATTTAAAATATATATAATACATACCAACAAGTAGATTCAGCACAATATACGTTATGATCAAGTAAAAGGAACAGAAGTAGACCAATGAGAGCTCAACATTGCCACAGTCTGACTGCCAGAAATTATTGTCTAGTGTACAAAATGGAGGTATAACCTGGAAAAAATATTGTGTAGTGTAAAGAATGGTGGTATAACCTGTTAAAATCCATACTGTACATTTACATGTATATCATCAACATATTGGTAGGAGTGTAAACCAAAGTAAATTTTATTGGAATTTTACTTTGAATGAGATCCAATTCCTCTAATAATTACTTCATCCTTCATTTTGATACTTTCAGATGAAATATATTTATTACACATATTTTGAGATTTACTAAGGTGAAAACAAAGTAACATACATGTACTAGTAAATGCAACTCACCATACAATCATGCATGATTTTATTCCAGTCTTCTCCTGTCACAATACGGAAAAGCAAGGCAATAGCATTGGAGGCACTCTCAAAATTAGCATGTCTGAAATAATAATTACATGTATATTGCATTGCACAATATAAAAGGCAATTATTCTCTCAAGTCAAACAGATTTATGTGAAGCAAAATGTGTTTGTCAAACTCAAATTGGCCCTATTGAAGACTTGCATCTTTCTAAATAATCAATTTAAAAGTACAGGCGGTGTAACAACTCATTCTAATAGACCTTTTGACAATAAGATTCATTCAGATCACTTTTCTCAATTCAAATTATATTTAACCAACTCAAAAAGATGAAATGATGTCATAGCATAGCAGTACAATGCCACAGTTTAGTGTGATCCGAGTTAAACTTGGCGTGAAATGCAGTTTCCTTAAAAGTAACTAACCTACCTTCCAAGATTGTATCCATGTTTTACTGTACCAAACAGAATAACTCCAGAGAAAGCATAGAACAACATCAACAGAAACATCCCCATTATGATGAAGAAGCTCTTTAATACTGACATCACCACTGTCAACATTAACATCTTCAGTGTGGCCTGGAAATACAAGTATGGTAAAATGTCTCAACAACATGGAAAAACCATTCCAAGGAATGCATGTGT
Organism: Pinctada imbricata; assembly: GCA_033119305.1. Lineage (NCBI taxonomy): Eukaryota > Metazoa > Mollusca > Bivalvia > Pterioida > Pteriidae > Pinctada > Pinctada imbricata. Next base: position 28,419,315 of record VSWD01000008.1, on the reverse strand, counting down.
CACCTGCGAAACATAGCGACAAATCACTTTTATACAGGGTGTGACACTCAAAGTGTGACAGACAGACAGACAGACGGATGGATGGACAAATGGACGGACAACAGACAAAGTGATCCCTAAGTGTCGCTATGCTTCACAGGTGACACAAAAATTCATATTTTACATTATACATGTACATGCTAGTATTGGCAAAATGTCACTAATTAAAACTTTCTAATCATAGGTACATGTACATGCAAGTATGACAACTTCTAACATGGAAGGTATCTTTTTCCACAAAAAAATGTAACACATGTACATGAATCTCAACAGCACTCAAAATAAAGCACCAAATTGAGCATCGATGGACCCCTAGCAAGCTAGAGGTGTGACCAGGTGCCTGAGAGGAGTAAGCATCCCCCGTTTGGCTTGCCGCACCTGTCGTCGATGTTCATGCACAAAAATGAAAACAAAATCTACAAAACATGCACTATAGAGAGTGTTATGGCGATCATGTCAGGGAGAGCAATTAAAACACTTTCTGTCAAACCCCTCAAGGGGAACTTTTTTACAGGCTCTACACGGCAAAGGGCATAGGTGTGACACAAATGAGATAAAGAAGATCTTGACGGCAATCTCAACAGCACTCACAACGGAGCACCAAATTGAGCAATGTATATCAAATAGAGATTGATAACTTACATGTTTTCCAGCCATGGTGAAGAATCGCAGAACAATCACTACAAATCCAAATGAGTAACTAGTGTCATTCTGAAAGAAACATTGAAAAAAAGAAATTATAGGAAGATTTTCAAGAAAATATTTGAAAGCATACCCCTACTGTAGCAGTTTTTGTCTTTAAACAGCTCTCAGTAAAAAGGTGAAATTTATATTTCATCAGCTGAACCTCCATAAGTATCCATGTACAATGTATATTTCAGAAATAACAACCAGCTAGCCGTGGTTTATTGTCCAGTAATTCCCTGAGTCGCATGAACCAATCAAATTATCACCGAGACGAGAAGCAGCAAGGTGATAATTTGATTGGTTCATGCAACGAGGGGAATTACTGGACAAAAAACAACAGCCAGCTAGTTGTTATTTTTAATCTAATACATGTATATTCTGATTATAGCAGACGACAAGTAGTGTCATATTGTTTTCAGAAAATGAGCGCATGAGAGTATGCACGTGAGAAGGCGTGGCTTATCTGACCATGAATGGGTTGGAGAATAAACCACGGGTGAGTTCTATAGCACATATAGCAAATTTAGGTTGGATAGGATGAAAATAAATGACTCTTTACACATGTTACACTGACACAAAAATCTTAATATACATGTACATGAACATGTACTATACATAATGAAATGAGTGTCCTTGTTTTGTTATTTCTCATCTTTGCTGAGAGGTAAAAATAAACTTACACCGAGAGTAAAATTAAGGACAATCCAGATCAGTCCAAGGAAGGTAACAAACATGTCAAAACGGTTCCTTCTACTTGTCCAGTAACCACGTGGCGACATGGCTATAACTTTCATTGTAACCTGTAAACAGAAACATGTCAAGAAACTACATTGTATGTCTACCTGTTCATTTTCCCTACAATGACATAAAATTTTACATGTACAGCAATCACATGATGACCTGGTGGGTCATGAATTTCTACAAAATTTGAATGCACAGAAAACAGAAAATAAAGCAAGAAAGGAGCCAATGTATGAAATTATAGTAAACATACATATATTTATTTCCGCACATCCATAAATTAGCTGAAACTGGCAAAAGGGGACACATAATTTATTTATCAAGATCAAGAGTACCACTTTTTTAACTTTAATTTTATATGATAAACTAGGGATGTTTCATACCCTAATTGGCAAAATTTTCAAGTATATTATGTAACAATTGGTGATGAATTAAATAATGCCGGCAATCATATAATGTTGACTGCTAAAAGTCTTTGGATTCCTATCAACCATTTTAATCAATAATAGTTATTTGTTATGATTTATCTAATTAAATGATATTATAAAAGTGTTTTTCATTTGGCAAAGAAGGACGTTAAGTTTCCATCTTTTATTTTACGTACCTCTACAAGAAAGAGTAGTGTGAATACAGTGGAGATACTGGCCAGTATGTCTGCTACACCTTTATTCTTCTCCTTCCACTGTAAAATCACAAGATTACAGTTATAAGTACATACATGTATGAATGGAGCATGAAGATGCTCGAATTGTAATTATTATACGTGAACTTATTTTAGCGCAACCAAATTTTAGTGCAAAAGTGGTAAAATAGGAAAAATTGACATACATGTACATGCATTAGTGTAATCATGAATTAGCGCACCTGACTTTTTTTCAACATAACTCTGTATCAGTTCAGTAATTAAGCGTAGTCTTGAATTAGAGCAGTCTTTATAGCGCTAACCCCTCTAAACAAAGTACACATACAGTAATTGAAATACTCATTTTCATAGTACTGTTTGATATTTCAATTAATTTTTACCACTCTTTTTTTTCTACTTTTTGTAATTACATTAACACAAACTCTTAATCAACAGAAAATAAATATGCTGAAAATACAATGGACGTAACATACATGTATTGTACTCAATTTCTCTATACATCATTTCAATGCACAGACAATTCAAAAGTGTAAAGGAAATGGAACCAAGCATTAATTAAACTTACCGGTACAGAGAGGAGACCACAGTTTAGAAGAACTAGAATGACAACGGCTCGTTTAAACATCTTATGTTGTGTAATGTCGTACATCCGTGCTCTAAACCCAGTGCCATCTATAAGATAATGTTCAATTAGCATTGAAAGGCCAATATACATGTAAATGTAGCTCATCAAAATAAAAACAAACAAAACTTCAAATATATTCATACAATCTGATCATCCTGAGATACAGCATTACATGTATATACATACATGTATAGTACATGTATTTCTAAGAAGTGTTCACTTCACAGTAACTCCCCTGATATCTATAAGTACTTCCATTTTATTCCAACTTATGAACCAAAATTAAATCAAGACAGAAACTGTACCAAATGGGATTCTCATTTTAATGGAATGACTGAAAAATATGGACAGCAAAACAAGAGTTCTGCCAATAGGCACATTTTACACTGTAATAAGCTCTATTAGAGTTGTGACCTTGACATTTGGCTTCTGACCTTGACAATCAATAGCTCAAGGGTTTTTTTCTTTTGCCATAGTGATTCTTGATGGAGAGTATAAAGTTCCTATAGCTACATGTAACAGTTTAACCTGTATTTTTCACCAAAGGAAGTATGCATAGACACAAGATGGACAGATCAATAGAAGCTATCATGATGGTGCGAATCAGACAGAGAAATCTTATCCAAGTGTAAAAAGACATGAAATCCAAGATGAGGCTTCCTGAGTCAAAATGTAGCATTTTTTTGGTATGAGGATGATATTCTTCGGTCTCTATTAGAGTCGTTAACCTGATTGATTTATTTTCTCACTCAGATCATTTTATCAATTATTATAATTGCAAAGATTTTTTTTACCACTGAAACAAAATGTCAACCAAACTAACAATGACGTTGTGAAATCATAATAAGTTGTCTAACACTGCCACATTTTTCTCTATTTCTTAGACATACATGTAAGTTGATGAGAAAGTGATACATGTACATGTATATCATGAAACATGTACATCTATCTGAAGATATTCTACTCTAAAGGAGCTGTAAAGATAAGGCGTAAAATCTGCCCTGAAAAGTTGAAATTTCAAAATGCAAAATTTAAGAATTTTTTTTGGTAGAAATGTCAAGGAACTTGGTCCACATATGAATCTGCTATCAGATGGGATAATTTATTCAAAATAAGACCGATATTTGGGTCAAAATAAGCGTTTTTTACACAGAAATTAATGGAAAACGGAAAAGTTTTATACAACATCGTTCCCCCCCCCCTCGCTTACAATGCCACTTTCATCAAAGGTGTAGATCAATAAAACACATTTTCTGACCAAGTGGGGTTCTGAAGCGAGGGGGGAAACAATGTCCCACAGGCGAAAAACGAAAAAAGGGGGGAAGGATGACTATTTTTAAATGTGTCTCTAGAGCCATAAAATAGGTTATCATTGAATTTTTTTTCATTTTATATGATGGAACAATATATTCAGAGTGTGTTCTGATCAAATATTTAACCGTTTAGAAGGAAATAAACGAGAAAGTTGTCTATTTCTACACGATGTGTATTTTGCGCCAGATACCTAAATAAATGGCCGAGAAGAACAAAATAAAACAGTTTTTCAGTTTCCGGATTGCAGAGTTTGCAGATTATATTGATATAATAACCTCAAAGTTAATTTCTCTTATCCAATTTAGACTTGAAAAGGTAACAGAAGTATAATTAACATAAATAAAGCCTGTGTTTGTGAAACACGAATGCCCCCGGTGGCATCTTTGTTAGTATGAACACTATTTTCTGTTAAGTACATGTATGTGAAGTCACTGGGTTAAAAGGTCAAAGGTCAAGGTCACGAGGTCAAAAATTTTGGTATGAATGGAGAGGTCTTGTCACAAGGAATACACATATGAAATATGAAAGCCCTATCACTTACCATTCATAAGTTATGCCAAATGTTAAAGTTTTTGAAAAGTAGGTCAAAGGTCAAGGTCAAGGTCATGAGGTAAAAAATTTTGGTATCAATGGAAAGGTCTTGTCACAAGGAATACACATGTGAAATATGAAAGCCCTATCACTTCCCATTCAAAAGCTATGCCCAATGTTAAAGTTTTTGAAAAGTAGGTCAAAGGTCAAGGTCAAGATCACGAGGTCAAACATTTTGGTATCAATGGAAAGGTCTTGTCACAAGGAATACATATGTGAAATATGAAAGCCCTATCACTTCCCATTCAAAAGTTATGCCCAATGTTAAAGTTTTTGAAAAGTAGGTCAAAGATCAAGGTCAAGGTCACAAGGTCAAAAAATTTGGTATCAATGGAAAGGTCTTGTCACAAGGAATACACATGTGAAATATGAAAGCCCTATCACTTCCCATTCAAAAGTTATGCCCAATGTTAAAGTTTTTGAAAAGTAGGTCAAAGGTCAAGGTCAAGGTCACGAGGTCAAAAATTTTGGTATCAATGGAAAGGTCTTGTCACAAGGAATACACATGTGAAATATGAAAGCCCTATCACTTCCCATTCAAAAGTTATGTCCAATGTTAAAGTTTTTCGGACAAACAGACAGACAAACAGACGGACAGGCCAAAAACTATATGCTCCCGAATCTTTGATTCCGGGGGCATAAAAATGTGTAAAATAATGCATTTTTTGTGCATTTTCGTTCGATATTCAACGTTTTCCGTCGTCTGTACCCCTACCTCTTTAACTCGTAATCATAACATCTTTCACCAAATTTATTTACATAAAATACCTACTAGGAATCTTATAATACATTACATGTATATTTTTATCCTGACTAATTTTTATCTAAAGTGGAAGGACAACGCACGAGAAATAATCAAGTGCTTTCAGGGCTAAATCCGGCCCTTATCTTAACAGCTCCTTCATCATGTTCATCTAATGTGAACAATATTAAAGTATGAATAAAATTAGTTATGCATTGAAATAATGGCTAACTGACCAGGCCTTGGTGGAATATGTAATGGTTGATTCAGCTTGATCCTTCCTTTTAAATCCAGCCATCTTCTCTGATCAACGGTCAATAACGCTGTACCCTACACCATATTAGAAATACATTAAACAAGTTGAAAAAGCAAAAACTCTTACAATTCTGAAGAAAAGTTTTTTTTTTTTCTTTACAAAGCATTAACTATTCATGATTATAGACAAAATATATCTTAGTCTAATACTGTAAACATGGAAATTTTCGAGTAAGGGTAATTTTCCCGATTGTATTGTTAGTGCGAAAAATAACCAACCCCCACATGAAAATTACAACCAGTATAAAAGACTAGAGGGAATAGTCCTGATGATTTCATCAAAAATTATCCCCAAGCATATTGTTGCAATGGTCATTTGGCAAAATTTTCCACCAGCAAAAATAACCACATTTACAGTATTTTGAAGTAAAAAATTTACATGTAAGTGAAATTCTGTGTTTTCTTGAATTTAATATGCTATAAACAACACTGCTTCCTAGATGAATATGATGATTTGTCCATGTACATGTAAATAAGAAAGACTGACCTTATTTTCACTGTAGTTGGCTATGACCACACCCACAAACAGGGTCAGGAATATCATGTAACCAATAAACACAAACACATGTACATACAAGGCATGCACCTGTAAATATACAAGGAATACGATAAGTAGAGTAACAAAATTTGATAGTTCAATGTTTTTCACAACATGTTCATTGTATGGTGAAATTCAGTACGAGTGGATATATTTCGATTCTAATAATAGCAAATTCAGAAAGGAACTTACTTCATTAAGAATAATTAATCATACAAGGATAGGTATAATTCCTATGTCAAATTACAAACATTTACAGGTGGTACATGTATGTAAGATAACATACTTCTCACACATGAATTTACATGTAAAATGTTTCAATACATGAATGAAGAAATGTATACATGAGATTAAATAGAAATGAGGCTACACTACAATATACATGTACATGTATATACTGTGAAATCATTATATTTCGTGGGGGCTCAGTTTTCGTGGTTTTCGTGGATAGCCAAAAATTGTACATAAAACAAGAAATTGAAACTAATTAGCATGCACATTTTACATGTGATTGACCTACATGTATAAACACTTTCCAATAACATGGACACTTACAGTAATTTCTTTTAATTGCAATACTGTAAATTGGTTTTTATTCGTCAGATACCAATTTTCGTCATTTTCGTCAGTGCCTTCCTTGACGAAATTACGTACTGACGAATATAAACACTTCTGACAAAAAAAATAAATTGTAGTAAGTAAAAATTGAATCAGTCTCTTGATTAAACTTAAATATAAACCGGGAACATTGCGGAGGAGGGAGAAATATGCCTAATTTTAAGGTTCCGAGTTTCAAGACATTGTTAAATAGTGTTATTACGTATACGACATGCAAGTTGCAAATCAATGAACACCGAATACTTCTTATTAAGTAATTTAAGTAATTACAAAATAATATGTTTTCACAGCAAGGTAGGTAATATACATGTCTCTAATTGTTTGTTTACTGATAATTGTTAAACAATGAAAACAAACACATATGGAGAAATTGACGATTTAACGGCGGACTTAAATTGGCATTTGAACAGAAGAATTTACATTTTAGGGACCCTTGGATGACGAATTTACGTACTGACGAAATTGCCATTTTTAACAAATTGACGAAAATTGGTACTGACGAAAATAAAGCAATTTACAGTACATGATTTGTCAACACTTTGTCAAAAGCAAACCTTGTGAAACCCAATTTTAATTAAGTCACATTTCAGTGACACCTTGACGCGAGTGGCAAGAACCAGTTGGTATGGAGGGGCTTTAAGGTGGATGTTTTAAGACTGACGTTAATGTAATTGTCGCCATTTTCAGACTTTCCAAGCCCTTAAACTACCTGAACTGAGTACCATTCGTGAAATTTTGATTTCACCACGATTTATGTCCCCACAAAAATACTCAATCTCATGAATCCACGAAAATTTGGCCCCACGAAAATAAATGATTTCACAGTGTCTACATGTAAATGTATATACATGTACATGTACATGTATGTGCAGATGAGTCTTTTTAAAGTAATTTTCATAGGTAGATACTGATACATACTGGATCAACTCTTTCTATGACATCCCTGACCTCTAACCAACCCTCCAATGACAGCACTTCAAACATAGCTAACATGGCATTACTTATTCTATCAAAGTTAAAGTTGTGAGGATTGGACCTGTAAAATAAAACCTTCAGATCAGAATACAAATATTATAAGATTAGAATACAAATATAAGATTAGAATACAATTAAAAAAAAACAAACTTCAGTTTTGCCTCATTGAAAAGGTGTATGTACATGTACATAATTTACTTAAGTTTGTTTAGATGTATATACATGTACATTAAGAGATTTCTGAGTATTAGTATTCTCTTATATAGATGGTAACATGATTTATCTTATTTCAAGCAATGACCAAAATAACTATAATTATCTTATATTATATTATTATAATTCTTATATTATATTAATATAAGAATCTCAAAATTCTGAAAATTGAATACATTGTACATATGGAGTGACATTTATGTTGTACAAACCAAGTTCTAGGGACATAAAATCCTGGTAGTTCATCAACATCCATGTTCACCTTCATCTTTGTGACATACACTCTAGTAAAGAACATTCCTGTACAGTTTTCCTGAAAGTACACAGTGTTTCTATGACAAACATCAAATATACATCTTCTACATCTATCAAAAAATTGATGTAGTCCTCGAACCTTCTATTTCCAATATACTTCTTTTAGAAAAATCATTGATGTCTAGAGCTGTCCTCTAATTCCTTAATTCATGTAAAAAAATTTAAGTGTTTCCATAGAAAAACTTATCAATTTTGGTTCACTACTCCATTATCTGAACAAAATATACATGTACATTCATGGGTACAAATCTCTCTTCAGTAAATAAATATTTCACATTCATGTCAGGTTAAAACATAGGTATTTACATGTTTGTGTACCTTAACACTAATGGCAGGATCATTACACCTGGCCAAACGTCCTCCCAGTAGGTGAACTCCAAACGTGGCAAACACAAACATCAACGCTATCAGCAGGATAAATACCTGTAATGGACAACTTTATGCTACTTACAAAGTTATGTATTTTTTAAGTTTTGTGATTTACAATTTACATAACATTAAATCAAACAACTACATGTAGTTTCATAAATACTGTCAAAATAGATACATCATTTCGGATTTTTTTTTTATCACATGAAATACACCATTCAACAAGATAAAATTATCATCAATATTCGAAAATTGTTAGTCTAATTCATGTGAATAATGAAGCTTCTCCATTGTGACATCATAATCAATCTTAAGCTACACGTATTTGCCCATTTTACACGAGACATCACAAAGGAATGATGAGATAGTGTTACATGCATGTTATCAAACATATGTGTAGTAGATATGATACACATATACTGTACATATATATCTACTAAGAATTAAAGTGTATTTTTTAAATGACACTCTCACAGCTCCACTTATCCAGCAAAATTAAGTAAATTTATAGAATCATGTTATCATCATCTGAAAACAAATGCTTTGTACCATGTGTATTAAAACAAAGTAAATACTGTATCAAAACTGAGCAGTGTTACAGTGTATATACATGTATACCAGACTGATTTCTTTGAATCCTCTGAAGAATTCGTACACCACTTTCCTCATGTGCGGAACCAGGACAAATATTCTAAGTGGCCTAAGACATCGTAACAACATGAGGGTCTGTGCTCCGGATAGAGGGGGGACTTCCTTAGGCATCCAACATAGGAATATCAAACTGGTCTGAAAACAAGATCAAGTGAGAATAAATATCTGAAAATACATGTTCATTGACATGTTCATAAAGTGACTCTGACTCTTTCATGACAAGAAAAGTACATTACTTTTATTGATGTATTTTTTACTCTTACAGCATCCTAAATTCATTCAATTTCATTTATTAAATAATCAGGAATTACTGCCGATTTTGCTTACTTCTGATTGGTGGAGACGCTGTTTGATAGAGTGTACCTTAGAGTGAGTTGACCGCTAACGCTCCAAAGCGGTCTATTCCGAATTAGCACGTGCATTGATTTTTGTAGTGTTAGATCTTTGACTTCGCGTATCATTACAATGCAAATTTTAATAAAATCCTATTAATTCAATAAAGCAATTATTGACTTTTGATTTCGTTCTACTTGTGACTATACAGACCTCGGTCAACCAATACTTGACCAGGTCTGTATAGTCACAAGTAGACCTCGTCAAAAGTCAATAATTGTATATTATTAACTTGCTCAAAATTTATTTATACATGTACATTGTACATATACATACATGTAAGATGTAGAACTTAAAGAAATCTTACAGAGTAAATAAAGAGATCCAATCCTCCTCCGAAGTCTTTAACGACAGCTTTGGGTGTGAAGAATAATCCGTTAGCCATCACCTTCAGTCCCATCTCTACACTCATACACAGCACAAACACATACTCTGCTACCTATAATCATATGTAATATAATCTCTACATGTATAGGTAAAAGTGCATCAATATTATGTTGTGGTATCTGTATGGATATAAATTTCAGTAAACAAAGCAGGTCCATTTTCCAGAAAATACATGTATTTGTGACCGTTTTAAACCTTGATTTTATATGCACAGACACCAGACATCACATCATTTGGCAAAAGTTTGAATTGTGACGTCATATAAGATCACATCTACATTTTGGTTTAAGGGTCCAAGATGTGGGGTTAAATGTCCAAGACATGAAAAGGGAAACATTACTGTATGTGTACTTATTTTAGCACAATCAAATTTTAGCGTAAACAGAGCAGAATTGGGTAAATTTACATATTAGCATAATCATGAATTGCGCTCTGACTAATTTTCCACATTAATGGGCTCTGATTGGCTGATGCATTTTCAACATCTCCTATGCAACCGTTGCACATAATTTCACAAAACCTTACATGAAGCAAGTATAAGAGATTCATGATTTAACATATTTTTTAATTAGCGCAGTTTTAGCAGAAATAAGTACACATACAGTATTTGAAACAATGAATTATTGCCTGGCATTGCTGTAGACATTGTAGAGAGACACTGAACTGAGTTAGAATTCATTTATAAAGATACATGTATACAAGTACCTTAAGTGGATCATTAAACATGATCAGGTTCTGTGCATTCTCAAACATCATGGATATGCAAGAGAGGATGGTGACAACAACCATAGCCCAATCTAGGTAGGAAACCAATCCTAGCAGCTTACTGTAAAACAAAATTGACATTGTCTTAAATCAAAAATATGAGAGGAAATTTTAGCAAGAGTCTGGGCTATAATGAAGAAAATAGCACTGTTCACAAACAGGTATGTCGCCTGTGGCATGTTTGAACCTAAGTACATGTACATGACCTTGACCTTAAAAAAATGACTGTGACCTATATGGGTGCTGAGTCTCATCATGCTTTACCATCCCTGAAAGTTTGAAAGGTGTCTATATATGTATATCATGACATAAACAAATATGTGAAAGTGTGATGCTTTCATTAAGTTAAATTCATTACGTTAAATTCATTAAGTTAAATTCATCAAGTTAAATTCATTAAGTACATGTACCCTCACTGATCCTAAATTAGAAAAATGCGACAAATCAGAGCACACCTTCTGATAGTCCAATCAGTAAATAATCAGTAAAAACGTTTACATACTGGAATGTTTTACATCTGCTGTAGGTCTCTTTCCCTGTTATTGGGTCCCTTGTAACATAGTTGTACTTGGCTTTGACAATGGCTTGGCATATCTTACGGAACTTTGTCTCCCTCCCAACGATGAAAAGAGGCGTGTCAAAGAAAGGGTGGTTCTCTCTCATGTCTTCTTCTAGCTGATTCCTGAAAAAAGGTCATTATTATCATAATATATTTTTCGTTTTCTGTTGCTTGAGTAAAACTGGATATTTCTGACAAAGGTGTAAATACATTGGCGAGTTAACTGATTTCACACATGGTAATTAGAAGAATTGCAAGATTTGCGTTTGTACAATGTACATGTACATGTATTTAGATGTACGCCCTGTGCACAAGAAAGGTTGAGCACCTGTTGAGATAACAGTGCCCTATGCACAAGGAAGGTTGAGCACATGTCGAGATAAAAACGCCCTGTGCACAAGGAAGGTTAGGCACCTTTCATGATAACAATGCCCTGTGTACAAGGAAGGTTGAGACCTTGTTGAGATAACAAGGCCCTGCACAAGAAAGGCTGGGTTCCTGTCAAGATATCAATGCCCTATGCACAAGGAAGGCTGGGTTCCTGTCAAGATAACAATGCCCTGTGCACAAGGAAGGTTGAGCACCTGTCAAGATAACAACGCCCTGTGCTCAAGGAAGGTTGAGCACCTGTCGAGATAACAATGCCCCATGCACAAGGAAGGTTGAGCACCTGTCTCACTGTCTTGGATTGGATTGCAAGTCCATTCACACTTCATACAGATGGATGGGTGGGATTTTAATGTCCTGCCTTTTCATAAAAAGTGGAAGAAAGAAAATACATGTACATGTAAGTGAATGAGATACAAACCTTTTAATCTCTGCCTGTTGTTTCTTTTGTTGCCAGACTCGGATGTCAAATTCTCGGTTATGGCTGACCCGGTTAGCCGAGTTATTAACCAGACTACTCAGGTTAATGTCACCATTTTCTTTGGCTGTTGTCCGAGTCTTAAGACTTCCTGGCCTGGAGCCTCTCATACTCCTATAAATAAACAATTTAAATAACATTTTATCAAATCTGTATAATAATGTAAACTCAAGTTGTAATTAAGTCAGTACATGTATATAGTGAAGTGTTCAAAGTCAATGTACATGTAATTCTATCAGATATGACATTAAGACAAATTACTTTTGTATTATCATCATGATCATGATTATTATAAATTTGTTGTTATACCAACTTTTCTCCATTCCAAACTGGACAACTGCAATGTACAAGTATGCATAGCAAAATGTCTGTCACGCAGCACATTTAAGGCCTTCCATAGAAATGACGTAGAAGTTTTTTCCGCCAAATAACGTAACGTCATATGACGTCATGGACCCCGTGTCGTCAGGTTAGGTAGCAACACTTTTATTAGCTTTCGTTATCGTTGATACCTTTATTTACTAGATAAAATTGCATTTATACAAAAAAACAAAACATATTGCTTCATCACTGACACATCGCCGGGTCAATATACTTTTGAGAAAACCCCTAATCTATATCTGTACTCTGTGACCCCGTACACCGAAGAATGCGATCTGCGTTACTTAGAAGCTTGAGGTGACGAACAGGTGCGAATCAACAGTTTACAGAGCGGGTAAAACGAATAAAAAGGCAGATTTTGGTAAGTATAAGCGATATCAAACTTCAATAACTGGTGCTGTATGAAGGAAATATCTTAGAATTAGTACAATTACATCATGGAATCAATTTATTCATAGAGATAAAAGGAAACTCCTTGGATTACCAAGAGACATGTGTGAAATGTATGTGTAAATGACAGAATTTCAACGCGTTTTACTTAAGTTACACTGTTACTGCAAAGCTGAGTAGTAGCTAAACTTTATGTGAATAGTTTAGACACTTGTAGATTATGATATCAGTTCGTACGAAAGTTGAATGATGAGGAAAAAAGGGTGAATGTGATATCATACTAATGTGCCCATGCCCATGTATATGTTGTTTCATAACATGTACCTATAAAAATGTTTACATCTGAGTACACTTGTAGTTGTACAGTAAGTTATACTTGCAGTAGTATGTGCACCGAAATATCGAAATATTCAAATACCAATTATTAATTTTTTTTTCTTCAGAATGTTAACTAAATTTAGAATGGATTTCACACCAGCTGCTGCATGAAAAGAAATATTGTCACACACTGTGAAAGTTTCAGAAACACATGCATGTATCTTAGCCACACAGTCCTGTTCATTTTGGATATTTTTGCAGGTACAGAATTTTTAAATTTATGTGTAGAGTAACATTTGTTTTGCCTATTAAGAATATTACAATGATTTAAAAAAGAAGTCAAATAAAATAAATGCATTTACTATCTATAGTGAATAATCTAAAACTATAGCCATACCAGGCTTATTTAGCTATTCATGAAATAATAAAATATCACTGCGAATTCTTTGTAATTTATGTCGCTAGGACATACATGTATATTACATAACTATTAAACTTGTAAAATTATGAATTTTGAGTCCAAGCTGTACCATACACTTTGGATTTTAAAAGCTAGATTTATATAGTCAATATTTTTTTTCTATTTCAGATCCTTGCCTTGAAGAGTGAATGCTTGAATAATAACTTTGAACAACCACACACATTACAGATGAAGAAATGTTACTTTGAATATATAATAAAGAAAATTAATATCTCCTAAAATTGATCTGTACTAGACTTCATGCTCAAATCTCCAAGAGCGGGGAGAGGGGGGGGGGGTTAAATTGCTTTTGTTTTGATAGTTTGTCTGCCTGAAGCATTTAGCCGAGCATGAGAGGGCTTTCAAGGTCAACATGTACACAAATCTCTATGTGCATGGCAAGAGCAGATACGAAGATTTGAAATTTAAGCTTGACTTTGCTTTCAAAAGATACATGTAGCTTCTGACACCTGCATGGTATGTAACAAAGACACGTAAATAAATTATTGTTGTACTTGCAGATTATCTCGTACAAGGTGGCTGTTAAGGAGAAGTCCCATAATACCAGTTATTAAAATGTCGATCACTCTTATGGTGTTAGGAAAAAAAATGACATATAATCTCAAGCTCCTGGCAAGAGTTATTCACGCACCATTAATTTGTTCAAGCTTTACAATTATTTTATTTGATATCTGCAATGCAGAAAAAAATAAGATTGGGTCATCGGTCAAATAACAAATTTGAAATACTGAAAATACTCAACAAATTTGCTTAATGCTTACATCAAATTTGTCATAGGAAAGTCGTTTATCTAAATTTTGGTGGATCACTTGTCTGTTGTCCCTCCCCCCCCCCCCCCCCCCCCCCCCACACACACATCATGTTGTCACGAAAAAATCGGGAGTTATGAAACAAGGTAGGATTGCTGCTCGACCATTCCGAGGCACATTTATTGATCATATACGTACAAATGTTTGTTACGACAAGGATCAGATATTATAATAAAGAAGTAACCTTTCGAATATTTTGAAAGGCGAATTAAGGGAAACATGATTGCTGCATGAAATCCGGCTAAAGATTTGACCCCAAAAAATCTCTGAATTTTGCATCTGCTGTAAATAATAATCCTGTCTGGACGACTATCAAATAAATTCATGATCTGAAAATGCAAAAAAAAGGAGAGAAAACAAAACCACCCAAAACAAAGCCGTTAAGCCCGGTACACACGGTAAGACTAGTCTTATAAGATTTGAATTATAAGATTTTATGTCTCGTAAGACTCTACCGTACACACGGTAATACAAATCTTATAATAAAATAGCACGAGGGGGGACTAATTGAAACATAAGAAAAAGTAATATAAAAGAAAAAAGTAATCTAGACTCTGAAAATAGAGGACTGAATATATGTATTGAACAGACTAATGTAATCAGTGGCAGTGGCTTGATCTTATAGTTCCCTAACCAACGTACCTTGGTGCCCACTGTTGTTGACTGACATAATTACATACATGTACATGTATACAGAAATTTCTGTTGTTATACATTGTTGTTCTGTAGTAATATTTATAACATTGTTGTTCTGTAGTAATATCTTCTGACATGTATGCCTCTCGGGGCCCAACTTTTTGGCAATAAAGTGTATTGTATTGTATTGTATTGTATTATAAGACTGTAAACAAAAAGTCTACTCCACGTGGTTTTCTCCCGCTAAAATATCTCATTAATTGAAGACAAATAAATTGCAACAATATATAATACAGGCGTGAAAGGAATTGACTCGAAAGAAAATAGATTAAAAGTAGATACTGGACAAAGCCATGCACGAGGTGGAGAGAAACATTTAGTGTCCATCATGGACTCGCAACGAAAGCACCCCTAAAAGTAACAGAAAATCTAACCACAGCCCTATCACTTGGATCTTTTTGGTTGAACACTTCCCTCGAAGGATTCCATAATTCCCCTTCCACTTCCGAAAATGTAAAATCAATTAAAATTAATTTTTCCATGTCTAATTTGGGAATTTTATCACCATTTGAGCACATGTATTTCGGGGTTTTCCATGTCTAAATATTTTTAGTTACAGATGTTGATAAAAAATGAGAACAGAGTGATTTCATTGGTCAGAGATAAAAAAATCTTATAAGACTTGTATTAAGGATAGAGCAGTGCTCTATCGCTAATACAGTCTTATATGTTTTTAAAAATCTTATAATACAGTGTATTAAGGGTGTACATATGGTAAGATTCTGTATTATAATACAAGTCTTATAAGACAAATCTTACCGTGTGTACCGGGCTTAACACATACACTGAAAAGTCCTCCAGCCCGACCCACCCCCTTTCCCGGCCCCATATATCAATGACCGCTCTTTAAATTTCTGTCAAACACGCTACGATGTATTTCGTCGATCTCATGAAGAATTAATAAGTACTAATTCACTTTCAGGGGACATGGAATTCAAATAAAACATATGAAATCTAATTAAATAAAATCGAGCAGAAGATCCCCAATGTCAGTGCAGCGTGGGCGATGAATAGAAACTCGAGGTCACGCTTTACTTTCAATTTTCATCAACTTTTGCATGCAATTGCAAGTTGTCAATTATAAGTGCTTTTCAATGTCAATGTCAGCTACGCTTTTACATGGGTTGTGTTTTTATTCATTTATTTTTCTTATAGAAAATATACACTGAAAATGTTTAAAAAAAAAAGAAAAAGAAAAGAAACAGTGCCTTTGCGTCTTCTGACACATTGAAATTAAATTTAAAATCAGTATGACAGTATACCTAAATTTTAATATTAATATGACAATGGACAACATCCACGGAATTTGCCGATTCCTCTATTTGCAATCTAGATCAAATTTTGTTTTGTTTTTTTTTCTGCTGGGAAACAAACATCAGTTTTATTATTTTTTTACCCTTATTTTTTCCCCGATGTCTAGAAAAAATAATATTAGATCTAGAACTACCCGGTGTTGTCCAGAGACCATAGGACTATAAGGTCTCGTTTCTTAAAATAAGAAACCAGAGAATCCATAAAATAAAGAAGTTTGGTATAAACAGTGAAGAATTTATGTATGTTATCGATCCCATTGCGGTCAAAGGCGTCATAAGTCGAACAAGGTTTTTTTTTCTGTCACGGTAATGATTATTAAAGGGACGTATAATGTATGTAAGTAAATATTAAGAGTTAATATAATCAATCCATGCAATTCTAATGCATGTCCGATATTATACAGCATCATGTTAATCTCATGTATATTGGGTTCATGTGTTAGTACGGTAACCGGCAAGACCGACACCCCGGCGTGGCGCCCTCCCCCCCCCCCCTTTTTTTCCGCGATTCACCCCTCAATATACAAAAAGTGAAATGAAACTTTAACAGAATTAAATAAATATTGCATTTTTTCATAAGTTGAAATGAAAATTTTATTCAAATTAACATTTATTTAAAATATTAAAACGGAATTTACAGAGAGCGCGATTACGTCCCTTGAATAAATCTGATTCCACAGAACGTTTATTTGGTAAACGAACGAACTACCGATTAGCACCTGTCAGAAAAACTGCAACGGCGCAAGATGTTACCGTACATAAATTTAAGTGAAATTTGGCACACATTTTAAGAGATAGGTGTTCTTCAATAATTCAACTGGGGGAAACGTTTACATTCTATATTTTCTTTTAAATTTTCTGCCATTCGTGCCAGTGTCGATAATATTTTATGAAATGGGTATAATTTTCTCGATTTTTCAAGTAGTCATTCTTTATCAAAGATTTCCCCAGCAAGAAATAGGTAAATGAAACCCCCCTTTGTAGTATGGTATCAATATTTTCTTTGAATGATAAGGTTTCACCTTGCGCCATCTGATTTTGTATGACCAATGTTAATCTACGAAAA
Organism: Pinctada imbricata; assembly: GCA_033119305.1. Lineage (NCBI taxonomy): Eukaryota > Metazoa > Mollusca > Bivalvia > Pterioida > Pteriidae > Pinctada > Pinctada imbricata. Next base: position 28,401,516 of record VSWD01000008.1, on the reverse strand, counting down.
TATACGTGTCACGTGACACCCCGGCGTTCGGGGAGCATATATCAGTAATTAACAGATAAATTATGATATGGCATCCATACTGATACATAAACTATTTCATTCCATCTTATTTGGACAATTTAATAATTCCTTGAAAATAGCTATCAAAACTGACATCAAATTTTGTCAATGACGTCATGGAAGGCCTTAAATGTGCTGCGCAGCTTTGTCAAGGAATAAAACATCATTCACACAAGTGGATGCAAAGACAGACAGACAGGAAGAAAGACAAGCGCATGGTATGATCACTACATGCCTTCTATGCTGTTATCACATTCAAACATTACCTTCTGTCCATTCTGAGCTGGAACTGCTGAGCCAATAATGATTTAGGACCAGATGGTACAAGCTGACACACAGACATGCAGACAGACTGACAAACACATACTGTTAACGCAGTCCCACATTACCTTCTGTCCATTCTGAGCTGGAACTGCTGAGCCAGTAATGATTTAGGACCAGACGGTACAAGCTGACACAGACATACAGACAGACAGACAAACACATACTGTTAACACAGACATTACCTTCTGTCCATTCTGAGCTGGAACTGCTGGGCCAGTAATGATTTTGGACCAGACGGTACAAGCTGACTGGATCCACACACCTGCATCTTCTGCTGGGCAGAATCCCTGTATAAACATACATGTACATAAGGAGATGTTAAGATAAGGTGTAAAAAATGCAATGAAAAAGTCAAATTTCAAAAATGGAAATTTTGAGAAAATTCTTCCATAAACTTTGATACCCAATAAGACCCCATCAGAATTTGAAGTCATACTAGATCGGTCTTGCTTAATAATGCTTAATTTTGAATAAAAGCGTCTTTTTCCCATGTAAATCAATAGAAAACAGAAAAAAAGGTTTTCACAACTTGAGATATCTCATTACTTTTCTTCACCAATCCCCCACATTATGCAATGAATTACCTGACTATTTTTCTACCATGCCCCCACTTTATACAATGACATGCCAGACTTTATGAGATATTCCACTTCGTTTCTTGAAAACTCTGTCAACTTTATTTATACATATCTGACAAAATGAAATATTCAGCTTTATTTCTCCATGACTCCCCTATTATATTTTTTATGTAATACAATAACGTACCTGACTATATGAGATATTCCACTACGTTTCTCCACCACTCCCCCACTTTTAGGAGCTGTACTTATTATCCGTACAAGTTTTACAGGGGACGGTTTGGATAAAACCACAGTATCGTCTGTATTTTCCTGTATGTCTATAGTCAGATTAATCTCCGGATTGGTGAACTGTCGCATAAAACTATCTCTAACTTCGGCAATCTCAAAATCTCCTATCACCTTGTACAATCTAACCATTTGGGGATGATTTCTACAAAAGATACATCTTGTAAAACATATTTTAAGATGAAGATTAAAATATTTCTTCCAGAGGGAAGGGATGATACAAATAAAAACACAAACACTCAAATACACAATTTTCCACCAATTGGCCTTTATTAAGTGTACAAATGATGATGTATAACATAAGCATTTGCAATGAATGCCAGGATGCAAGGATGGATTTTACTTAGAATTATTATAGATCGTCGTTTTTACACTTGATAAAGGCCAAGGGGCCAAAAATTTGTGTATTTGAGTGTTTGTGTTTTTATTGTATTGCAAGATGGTTCACTTGATATCTATTCAAACTAATGGAATATGCTTTGGATCATGCATGGTGATAATCAAGATTATTGGAGCAATTACATGTATAATAATACGGAAGTTTTCCAACTCTATACCTTCATGAAGAAAATTCCAAACCAATTTTTCCTGCACCAGACACGTGTTTCGAATATTAAATTCTCATCAGTGATGCTTCCAGCGGAGCCACCAAAATTCATTTCAGTAGCGCCCTCTTTAATGTTTTGAATTTAGATTTGTACATTTACTTTACAGAGAGTGCGCGGCTCCAAATTTCCTGTAGGGTCGATTCAGTAGCATATCCAAATAAAATATATGTATGTGCCATTATCCCACCTCTGACAAGTTCGCTGGGGAATCACATGTAGAGATTGGCTTATAACGTTCACATGAAGACAGGGTATATCTTATAATTATAATAATAATGTTATGTTTCGCATAGACATTGTAGCATAAACAACAACGACTTCCAAATGCTTCAGTGATATTATCAAACTAGATTATCCGTGGGGTAAATTCATTACATAGTCATCTAGTGACCTGGTACAGGATGATACCGGGTCACTAGATGACTAGATAACTAATAATACCAGGAGTGTTAAGAATACAGTATTTCAGTCTTATAATAAACTAATGTCAAAGTAAGGAAAAGCAATTAAGATGTGAAATAATAATACATACTTTGTTGAATACAATAAGGACATTATTTCATATACATACGGAAATTTCTCAAAGATCCTCAGTCTTCTGGGTAGCTTTTCCTGTGTATCAGCCAAAAGATCTCTGGCCTTTCTCTGTAAAAATATACTTGTATTTAGAATAATATCACTTTCTTTAAAGTATGTACCGTTCAAGCTACTGATTCTCAGATCTAAATTTTGTACAGTACTGTAAATCGTCTTTTATTCGTGAGCGTTTTATTTTTGCAATATTCGTGAGGCCATTCGATTCACTTTGATTTTTAACGCCATGAATATGTCCCAACACACGTTCAGTAATGTAGGTACATGTGATGTCGTGTAAATAAAACGTCACCAACCAATCATCTCACTCGTATTCACGAACTTAAGACACCGTGAATAAAAGATGGTTTACAGTATATTACTTAAAATGGTCTAAAGCAATATAATTATCACATCATTTCCCTGAATTTTAATAAGGATTTCATTAAATTTTGTAATTGTAAATTTCGTTAAATTGATGACATCATTGTATATTTTCTCAGATGAAAAATAACTGACTAAGAACAGGGTGAATCAATGATATTTGAATACCTGTTTCAGTATCTTCAAATCTTCATCCAATTCCAGATTGTCCAGAATGACGGCCACAAAGGAACTTATAACGATCTATAAAATATACCCGGAGACAGGGATACAAACTGGTACACATAGCAATTTACAAATAGTATAATAAACAAATAACCAAATACAGATACATATCGATATGTTTGTGAATATGTTTGTCAAAGAAGAAGTACCAAAAATTCAAAATAAATTTCGCCAAGGCCAATTTAAGTAAGATGGGCCAGGTTCATCTTCACTTGTCAAGGTTCAAATTCTTTTCAATTTCCCCATCTTGGCATTTAGGCTACTTAACCATCTCCAAGAGACATTCTTTTGCAGTGAAAATTCATAATTACATCAAAGGAGAAATTTCGAAAATTGAGCTAACAGACAGAAAAATTGTAGTGTGAGCTAGGAGTAAACCTAGGACCCCCTGATGCTGACAATCCATGCTGTGCTCAATCTGTCATGGCAAAATTGAGAATTTTCATGCCAAACTTCGTACAAATTCAATTTAAATTTGGCCCTAACATGAGAAGTAAGTAAGGAAAGCAAATCAGAACATTGGCTCGAGAAGATGGGACAGGTTATGTCAGATTTTTTTTTTGGTCACAGAACTTAACAATCATTCGAAAAACAATATGACGAAAAATCGATAGTAAAATCAGATTTAGGTTTTGCAAGATAATCTGTAACTTCTGCTTTACATATGTCAAAGTATTGTTGTACATCTATGCTTGAAACTTTGCTAATTTTTCTCAACAATAATTGTCATAGACAAGAAAACATACATAAACTTAATTCATATTCAAATGTACAAAATTAATGTACTTCTATTTCATTGATAAAATTTCATATTTTTTTTTTATAGAATTACTTTTTGCAATTCTTCTGTATCCTAAAAGCGTGTTTTATTTAGAAAACAATGTAAATTACTGAATATACAACAAACCAAAAGTATGCAGCAGTGTACAATGTTGTAAATTAAATTCGAATGTAAAATTTCTACATTTCTATGAACTGTAATGAAAATCAAAATTATGTATGAAACAATTGAAATTTCACTTCTTGATCACTGTGATGTAATTGTATTAAGCAAGCCATTTTCTTACATGAAAAAGTTTAAACCATTAGCAAATGTAGTAGTGTTTTTGAAGATTTCTAATTTGACTGTTTCACCATTGTTCACATTTTCAAATAAATAGTTTAAAAGTTTTCTTTATCAGAGAAGGGATTAGGCAAAAGTTATAACAGCATTACATATGCCCTTTCCCTTACAAATAAATATGTCTGTTGCATAATAATCAAATTGGATATATGGGATTGCCAAATGCAGTACACATATATATACATATATTATACACAGCGGGAATAAATAGGGTGAGAATGAGATAATACATGTAATTTAAGAAAGCAATAATTTATATGGGAAATCAGTTAAATTTTTTGTAAAATTATGAAAATATTTCACATCTGTACTTACCTAGACCCTGCAATAAATATCTCACTTTACAAAATATGACTTGAAACTTTAGGTGCTTTAGAAAAAGTCCAAGGTGTAATATATTGTAACTTTTTTATGAAGAATTTAAATTCAAAAAATAGATTTGAGTGAGAGGTAGTGAATAATCAGTTAGAAGAAGCAAAACTTGTTAGTTGTGCTAAAACAAGTTTACTTTACCATGTTGCTTGAGCCGATTCAATTTTAGAACGCTCGAACCTATAAAATATACTTGTTAGGATGCATAATCCAAAATTATGACTATTTCAAACTGCCCAATCTCTAAAAGACGCTAGAAAAGAAAATAATCAAACATAACTTGAAATTCAATGCACACATTACAACCAAAATGCCCGTTTTTAATTGTTAAATCCTATGTTAGGTTGAATTAAAGAAATATGTTAACCTCCCTTTCTAATAAGAAAATAATTTCATCTTAATTTCTCTGAGAAACCAACACCTAATGTTTGTTTCACTTTCAATAGACCAATTTCATATAACCGCAATAGACTTGCAGTTTATACAGGCCAAATCCTGACATCAACAACATTTGACGTAAATTCTTACTGTGATGCAGTAATGATATTAGAGAGGATTTACGTGAAAAGTTGTGATGTTGGGTCTTGGCATGTCTATCATGTAAGTCTAGCAGTGATATGGAAGTAATCTATTACATGAATGTAGATAAGCACTGCAAACTATCTGGATTAAGATTCTATTTTTCTAACTTCAAATTTTCTTTATCTTTGAAAATCATGTCCGATATTGAAACAAATTAGAAAGAGATCAATACATGTGTCATAACATGTAGAAAACAGACTATGTAGCCAACTCTTTTTCGTGTAAAAGGTATCTCTACCTCTCTTTTCTAATGACTTTAACAGTGACAGATGTCTGAAAATAAATTTCTATGAGATTAATGAAAAACTGAAACAAGGAGCAATAACTAAATTAAATTAAAGTAAAAGTTTCATAAAAATAAATGAAAAAAGCAAAAAAAAAAAAAAAAAAAAAAAAAAAAAAAAAAAAAGAATTTGTGATAAAGCTGCTAGCACAGTTAAATTAAGCTCTACAAAATTTTCTTCTTTTTGAAAATAAATGATTTCATGAAGACTAATTAAGTTCTGTACATTAATTGCAGTATATAATACTTGCCCATTTAGCTTGCAGTACATTATCTTCATCGTACAAAATTACATAACACCAGAGATGGACATTGACTCGACACCAAATAAAGGCAAAAAGAAAACAAAACCATTTGGGATGTCTGCTATACCATCTGTTAGAAAGACTTTCTTCTTTTTCCCTCAAGGTTCTTAAATGATTCACTGGGGCGTATTGCAACACCTTACTTGTACCTCAGTAACCATGGTCACTGAAAACTTTTTTATATCAATCTGTTTACATTTCTTTATATACTTTTTTTTTAAATTCTTTACTTTTGTATACAAGACAAGTTATTGTGAAGAAATGAGCATGAAATTGGCCATCCAAATATCACATACCTAAGAAGTCTACATAACTATGATACGATAAACATAGGGTAATCAAAGATTACATACGTCGCCTATACAGGTTTTTGTCAGAAACCAGGTTAAAGTTTTTTGAAAAGTAGGTCAAAGTCCAAGGTCAAGGTACACTAGGTCAAAGGTCATGGTCTCAAATGATAGGTCTCATCACAAGGTATCTACATGTGAAATATCAAAGCCCTACCCCTTATAGTTCAAGAGATATAGCCCAGGTTAAAGTTTTGTCTACGGACGACGACAAGGACAACGCCGAGGGTATGGCATTAGCTCTCCGGACTTTTTCGTCCCGGCTAGCTAAAAAGGAAAGCATGACATTTAGGAATGGAATAGAAGACTTAACCCCCACAAAGGGAGATAAATCAGGTGCGATGGGAAAGTAACCATCACCTTCTGGCTTGGTATACTTGTCCCTAAAGATCCTTAGTCAAAATAACCTAACGGAATCCTTTGTTTGATGGGTTTACTTTCTATTTCTGCCTATATCTGTCATAAAAGCATCTTGAGTTATTGAATTACTAAATACATATTATTTACAGCATCGTTTCCCTTGATTCTAAGGCATTTTACACAGAATTTGTTGATTTCAAAAAGTCGGATAAAGAACAACTCTGTATATAATTCAAAAAGACATAGTTACAAACAAGGAACTTTTATCCAAGCTCTGTGCTTTTAACAAATACAAATAAGAATGCCCAGGGGTCTAGAATCTCCATTTCCCAGTTGCCCTGGGCAAGTGAAAAGTTAGATCGGGAAAGTACAAAGCAGGTGTTCACTTGCCCATGAGCAAGGAGACTTCTTGAACATGTTTTCCTCTTCATTCAGATTTCTTTCTTATTTATTATACAGAAAAAATTTAAATTCAATATTCTGAGAATCAAGCACTCCATTTACTAAATATGCCGAATTTCAATCAGTTTCAGTATAAGACCCATCATTCGGGCAAGTGATATTTTGGGTCGGGCAAGTAAATTTTAAGCCTCGAGTTGCCTGTGGCAAGTAGATTTTGAAAAAAATTCTAGATCCCTGATACCACCATGAAAGCTGCTTCTGATTCCTCTTAGAAGTTGTTATAATATGAACTTGCCAATACACATATATTCATGTATTTTTCAGGAATTGGTGCAGTTGGTTTGATTGTATGGAGTGAATGTTGAATTTTGTTGAATGCTAAGAAAATATAGAAATCATAATAAAACTAATTAATCAGAGGGCTATTTCAGAGCCCATTCGAAGAAGTAGGAGCTGGGGCAGTAAAAGTACAATATTCTGGGAGTTCATTGAGGAACAAGTATGTGCTATTGTATCTGATTACTTATACTGACGGAAAAAAAAGAAAGCAATAACATTCCAACCCTGACCAGCATAGCAGACTTCATATCTACCACTAGTATACAAAAAGAGAATCTACGGAAATGCCCAATTTCACTACGTACATCTAACGAAACGTCAAGTATGTGACAACTTGACCCTTACTCACCAAAGTTACGAATAGATGGTAGAATATGAAATAAATAGCGACAAGGGGTGCAATTTGTTCCCCTGTCCTCCACATGGTAATTTGCATTATCTCTGTCCACCCTTTATTGGCTAAGATTTGAAACATTGACATGAAGGCCTAGAGAGAGAGAAGGGAGGAAAACATACTGGTTATATCGTGATGCAAATCAGTCAAACATAATGCAAATACATGTACAAGACTTCCAATAATTCATACACAAAGCATGACTTGTTCTTTCTAAGTATTTTCATATCTTTAGAGTAACTCTAAATACATTGTATTTTCATATCTTTAGAGTAACTCCTCAAACATTCAGTACTAGTTTTCCTTCATGATATATACATATACACAAAGATATTTCATCAGGAAATTTTCAAAACAGATTTTATTGCTTGTGAAAAGAAATTTGAATTTGAACAAAAATACTTCAAACAGAAGTTTTCAGAACAAATCACATTGTACTTGTAATGAAATTTGAAAGTCCTGCATGTGTTACGGTACTTCATAAATATTTCTCATCATATGTGTTGTAGTTGATGTTTCAAGCCAGCTTTAGAGTTTTACCATTATCTTATATGATGAATAATGTAGATCATAAAATAAATGTCATGGAGCCAAAGACTGCAATAAAACTGCAGTATAAAATCCATGTTTTATTTATATATATTTTTTTTAATTTCTTAATGCAACCCAATAATTTCTTAAGGTATAATTTTTATACAAAAATTTAAAGATGAAACAACATACTACTGTCTGCACAGCTCACTTCAGAAATCGGAAAATTGAAGTTTTCTTTACTTTATCGGCATATTTTCCAGTTAAAATTTACTTAAGGGGATAGATCTCGAACTCTCATAACTAACGGTGTATGATATATGTCTTACGACCAATACTATGCTCACAGTGAAAGAAAATACTTTTAGATGGGGAGATTTCTATGTTAATTTTAGCGCAACGTTGTCAACATTCTCCATAAACTCAGTGTTAAAGATCGGCGACATCGCACTAAAATTAACATAGAAAACTCCCTATCTAACTATTTTCTTTCACTGTGAGTGTAGTATTGGTCGTACAGACATATATCATACACCGTTAGTTATGAGAGTTCAAGATCTATCTCCCTATAAAATTTTAAAGGCAAAAATTGACGACAAAGTAGAGAAAACTTCAATTTTCCAATTTCTGAAGTGAGCTGTGCGGACAGTACTTTTCAGTATTCCATAAAGCAAAAGTCCCTCTTTTTTTTCTTCAGAACAAAAGTATTCAACTGAACCAATTCTGTATTGTGTATGTACATGTACTGTATGCAGTATTTTTGAAACCCAAAGTAAACAATCATTTCCCCTTCAAACCATATACCGAACATACATAAGCTGGCTTAAAACATCTTTAAACTACAAGATAGGAAATGGAGTAGAATGAGAGAGGGTGAACATTTTACATTTTGCATTAATAAACTTGACATTTCTAGACACTGCTGGAACTTATTCAAAGAAACTTTTGATAAAACTGAAAAATAATTTATATGCTAATATTATATTAAAAGTTGAAATAATTGTTTTTATGAAAAACTACCCCATTCCCTATTGCTTAGCAAGGTACAAGACAATTCACTTCTTTCAAGAAAATGGTCATAAAGATATACCTCAACCCAACTTATGCAACACGAGTCATACACTTTAGTATTGTGATTATAAACCTTAGAACCATCTGTGCTGTTAAGGAGAGCCAGGGGTAATTCATGTACTGTACGTAAGCTTATTTCAGGAAATTTTTTAGGAAACAAGATAATATACATGTAACAGAGCTTGATTTGACTTCATTCTTAATCAAGCTTTAATGCATAATCCTTTGTCTACCATGATTCATTTTAAAGCCAAGGATTTATTTAACTGGCAAATCTGTAAAACTTACGATTCCAACAAGTCAGAATTCCAAAATGAAAAAAAATTCTGCTATGAAAATAAGAATATGTACAGTACATGTACGTTGCAATCATAGTAAGTCACTTGATATAATTTTTAGCAAAGTTGGCTGCTAAATCATTGAACCACTTTGTATTTATCACATGTAACTTGTAGAAAAGGCTATCAGTATTGGCTTGCCTTCTGTCAGGTATGACCAAGTCTTTACTTTTCAGGTTTACATAAGAAACAAACAGCGAAGCATTGATCTGAGATTTTTTTAAAATGTTAGTGAAATGTTCTTTAAAATATTCCATCGGTTTCAAATTACCGGTATTCCATTTTTTTTTTCATTTTCATCAAGTTAACAGCCTGTTTCTTTTCCTATCTTCCAGTATATACATGTACTGTACATGTGATAAAATCAGAGTAATCAAATTTTCCAAATAATAAACAAGATATGAAAACATTTTTTTTGTTTCCCCGGGTACAACCACATGTACAAAGGAGACTAGCATATTATTTTCGTATCCTTACATTAGATGGAAAACCTTGTTAAAAATATACATGTAAAAGTGCAAAATAACTCTTCTCCAATGTTTCCAAGATTTGCTATGAGTCGTTGAGTAGTAAACAAAACCCATTAGTCGTGATATTGCATAAAACATGATATACAGATTCATTGTATCACACTCATATGCAGCAGTGCTAGGCAGGCCTCCGTCCAATCATTCACGGTACACTGTTCACTCACCACAGTCACGATCCCGTGAAACAGGGTAAAATAAATCGTCACTACGTAAACTAGCAACTGATGGTCTGCTTCAGCCCTCACTCCATCCATGATATCAATCCAACCCTCTTGGGTCAGAATTTGAAACATGGACTTAAATGCCTATATGTATGTAATTGTAGGCTAATTAAATTGAAAATAAACAAAAATCTTGATATCTACAGTTCTATTTTTTTGTTGCTGTTGTTTTAACATAATGCATATTCATTCAGGAAGAAGGAGGATAAGTACCAAAAAATAAAAAAAAAAATGTTGCATGGAATTTCTGAGAACATTTTAAGATCTTTGACCTTAACTTTATTGTGCCATGCATATAAACCTTTCAAAAATGATACAGCTTCATTGTATAACAGTCAAAGAAGGACTTCCAAATGGACAAGATGTGTCTGATATCTTAGGTGCTTTTTGACAAATAAAAGCTATGATTTTTTCTTTTATGTAACTGATAGCATTATTCAAATGAAAAGTATTAGGAATAATATCAGGGCGGTAATACTGCATTTCAGTTCAGGAAAAGTGCGAAATAAAATTTTTAATTGCACTAAAAAAATAATGAATTTTAAATCTAAATTTTGAAACTTCAAAATATAGGGGCCAGATTCCATAAGAAATACAAATAAAACACCGCTAAAGGCGGTATGGCCGGATTGCAAAGTAAGTTTTTGTCACCAACTGGGTCTAGGTCACTAAGTCAAATATTACAGCATACATTGAGAGGTCTTGTCAGAGGCAACCTACATGTATAATATAAAGTTTCTACTGTATACAGTTCCTTAGATTTTGCTTAAACCAGGAACTTTAACCAAAGTCTTTAACTAGGTCAAAGTCCAAGGTCAAGGTCACTAGGTCCAATGTTACGGCATAAATTGAAAGGTCTCATCATGGGCAACCTAAATGTATAATATAAGGTTTCTACTGCATACAGTTCGTTAGATTTTGCTTAAACCAAGAACTTTAATCAAAATCTTTAACTAGGTCAAAGTTCAAGGTCACTGGGTCAAATGTTACGGCATAAATTGAAAGGTCTCATCATGGGCAACCTACATGTATGATATAAAGTTTCTATTGCATACAGTTCCTTAGATTTTGCTTAAACCAGAAACTTTAACCAAAATCTTTCACTAGGTCAAAGTCCAAGGTCAAAGTCACTAGGTCCAATGTTACGGCATAAATTGAAAGGTCTCATCATGGGCAACCTAAATGTATAATATAAGGTTTCTACTGCATACAGTTCCTTAGATTTTGCTTAAACCAGAAACTTTAACCAAAATATTTAACTAGGTCAAAGTCCAAGGTCAAGGTCTCTAGGTCCAATGTTACGGCATAAATCGAAAGGTCTCGTCATGGGCAATCTAAATGTATAATATAAGGTTTCTACTGCATACAGTTCCTTAGATTTTGCTTAAACCAAGAACTTTAACCAAAATCTTTAACTAGGTCAAAGTTCAAGGTCAAGGTCACTGGGTCAAATGTTACGGCATAAATTGAAAGGTCTCATCGTGGGCAACCTACATGTATAATATAAAGTTTCTTCTGCATACAGTTCCTTAGATTTTGCTTAAACCAGAAACTTTAACCAAAATCTTTAACTAGGTCAAAGTTCAAGGTCAAGGTCACTGGGTCAAATGTTACGGCATAAATTGAAAGGTCTCATCATGGGCAACCTACATGTATAATATAAAGTTTCTTCTGCATACAGTTCCTTAGATTTTGCTTAAACCAGAAACTTTAACCAAAATATTTCACTAGGTCAAAGTCCAAGGTCAAAGTCACTAGGTCCAATGTTACGGCATAAATTGAAAGGTCTCATCATGGGCAACCTAAATGTATAATATAAGGTTTCTACTGCTTACAGTTCCTTAGATTTTGCTTAAACCAGAAACTTTAACCAAAATCTTTAACTAGGTCAAAGTCCAAGGTCAAGGTCACTAGGTCCAATGTTATGGCATAAATTGAAAGGTCTTGTCATGGGCAACCTATATGTATAATATAAGGTTTCTACTGCGTACAGTTCCTTAGATTTTGCTTAAACCAGGAACTTTAACCAAAATCTTTAACTAGGTCAAAGCCCAAGGTCAAGGTCACTAGGTCAAATGTTACGGCATAAATTGAAAGGTCTTGTCATGGGCAACCTTCATGTATAATATAAAGTTTCTACTGCATATAGTTCCTTAGATTTTGCCTCAACCAGAAACTTTAACCAAAATGTTGACGGCAGACGGACAGACGGACGGACGGACAGACGGACGGACGGACAGACGGACGGACGGACATCGTCAATCTATAGACCGGAATTGCTTTGCAATCCGGCCAACAATAAAATTGGTATGACCTTAGTGAAACTCCTTTAGACAATTATTTGTATGTCAACTGGACATACAACCAGACAGATTATCAGATTTATCCTTGTGCATGTATACTTGGCAGATGATACAAACTATTTCTGATTATTTAAATCCAAATCGAAATTGTCATACAAAAGGCTTCCGAAATGCCAAGAGTTCTTTATACAGTAAACTGAATATTCCATTAAAAGTAATATAAACAGCAATAAATCCTGTTCATGTTATTTGAACGCTTACCTCTGGAAATGTAGAAAATTTGGAGAAATCTTGTATGGAGCAGAATAGCTGGAGACTGATACTGGAGAATATAATCAGGAGACAGATGGTGAAAACTATCAGACTGCCAATCTTCCTCCCCGGCCCAAATATCTGGTTATTGTCAAGTAAAAACAAAGTATTAATACCTTATATCCATACATTCGATCTCTATAAATTATTATTAAATGACAAGGAATTATTGCCTTCGGCCTCGGTCAACCAATACCTGACCAGGTCTCTATAGTCACGAGTAGACCTCATGAAAAGTCAATAATTGTATAATGTTAAGTATTCATAACTTTCAAGTAACTAATACAATTGTATTTAGAAGTGATGTACTATTTCTAGCAGACTATCGATTGTCGATGACCAAAAGTCTTTCGGTTCCGATCATTGATTCCATTATTTTGTGATTGTTGCTGAAAGGGAGGTGTCAATGCATGTCCTCTCCCAATTAATTTACAATTAATATACAGTGTTACATACTATTTGTTGTTTCGACATGTAAAGATGGTACATTACGCAGACAATTTGCATTTTTTATATTTTGCTTCAGATTTTTCTCAACTTTTAGCATAGAAATATAACCTACATGTATCAACCTTTTTCGCTGCTTTTCCGTATTGTTTTTGGGTTTAAATCAATAATCAATCTGTATATCTTTTTTCTCAGTTATCCTCTGTGAATTATGTACATTCTACTAATTGTAATCTTAATATTCACATTGTAGGTATGTTTGCCCTTGAAAAGGAATAAAGTTGGCATAATAAATGTACAATACACATGCACATGTCAGTGCCTTCACTGGAAGTATTTGAGCTTCTGTAGTGGATGAACATCAATATTGAAATAAATACACATACACTGATATAGAATACTCACCTTGAAACAGAAATCTTCTAACATTGGTGATGCTTTAATCAACCTGCAAATTCTCAGGACCTAAACCAAAAAATGATATTAAGAGATTAGAAAGAATACTACAAACTGTTAATACATGTACATACATGTACATTAAATACATAAAAACTCTAACAGTGAAATACATGTAAGTGTATAGCAGGAAATCTTTACTCCTATTTTTTTTTGTCTCCATACAATTTGAAGCTATTTACAGTATTCTTGTAACCTTCTTAAAAGAGTCTTGAAAAATTTACGGACTTCTTTGTGTGATTTTTTGGGTCAACCTTCATTATGTGAGACCTGTATCAATCCAGTAAATGTTTGAATAAGTAAACGTACAATGTACTGTATAACATTGTATAAGTAGAATCATTCACTGGTGCATTCTTTTGTGGTTTTGTAAAATTTAATTTCTCCATAAGGACAAGGCTCAGTGTTCCGTCCCTGATGATACTGAGTTATAAATGTACTTAGACACGACAAACAGATAAACAGACAAACAGACGGACAGGCCAAAAACTTTATGCCCCCGAATCTTTGATTCCGGGGGCATAAAAAATGATATTAAGAGATTAGAAAAAATACTACAAACTGTTAATACATGTACATTAAGTACATAAAAACTCTAACAGTGAAATACATGTACATGTAAGTGTATAGCAGGAAATCTTTACTCCTATTTTTTTTGTCTCCATACAATTTGAAGCTATTTACAGTATTCTTGTAACCTTCTTAAAAGAGTCTTGAAAAATTTACGGACTTCTTCGTGTGTTTTTTGGGTCAACCTTCATTATGTGAGACCTGTATAAATCCAGTAAATGTTTGAATAAGTAAACGTACAATGTACTGTATAACATTGTATAAGTAGAATCATTCACTGGTGCATTCTTTTGTGGTTTTGTAAAATTTAATTTCTCCATAAGGACAAGGCTCAGTGTTCCGTCCCTGATGATACTGAGTTATAAATGTAGTTTATTTTCAATTCAATCAGACAAACTTTTGCAGTATGAGGCTGATCAAGAAAGTAGCGAGCAAAGTAAATACACAGCGAGTTAGTCTATATATGCAGTATATACTGTGCATGGTCTATACCTGGAAATAGGTGAACTGTGACCTATACAGCTTTGGAATAATATGTAGTGTTGTACCAATGGCCAAGGATATTTCAAATCTATGGAAGTGTCTCCGTAGATAGCCTTTAATTCCAAGACACCAGATCTTGAAAAGTGCCTCCAGATCAAAGAAGATTGTGAAAACCACCTGTAAAAATACACACATGTAAACCATAATTGTAGCACGAGAATAATTTCATTGATTTAAAGATTCTTGTGATTCCTAATCAACAGATCCAGAAATACATGTATGCATTAACTCACTACAAATTCCAATCTTACAATGCCTATAAATATGATCAATCTAATCTTACCTTCATGTATGGACTTATTTACTTCAAAACAAAGGGAAAACTTACAAGACTCAAGTTTCAAGCACCTTGCAATTTTCCATTCATTTTTTGGTATTAATAGATATACATGTACATCCATCTCCAAGAAATGGTGATAAAACTGCAGCATGCAGGCATGTTGCAGAAGTTTTTCCTCCAATTTTGGAATTGATAATTCCATTTACCACATGAAAATCAAAGCACTAAAGGTACTGAGTGCGAATAGCCAGAAAAACATAACTTGTAATGTATGATAAAATTTCAAATTTATATTTGTTCCTGAACACCTTCGTAGGCCAGTTTATGGACGTATAAAGACAGAACTAAAATGCAAATGCATAATGTTGTCGTAATGAATTGAAAGATGATGTCTGACAGTGAACATGAAAATCAAATAACATCACATTAAATCTACCCCTCCCCCCAATACAACAATCCAATATGACTATCGATTGATGATTCCATATACAAGGAAAGAAGACGAATCTTATTTTCTAATTTGATCCCCACTCTCTCTTTAACCTTTCATGTTCAATGTTAGGTGTGTGCTAAGAATTTGAAGGAAAATTCACTTCTTTTTTAGTATATAAAAACATGATACATCCTAAACGGGAATGTTTTGATCTTTTATTTTTCATAATTGTTAATATCATATTTCATGATGGAAGTTCCTAATTTTTGCGTCGTATACAGATTTTATTTTGTGAAGCAGGGCAAAATAAGCATACTTGAAGTTAGTTTTACGTTTCAATGATTCAATTTAATATCTTTATCGATAGCACCGTTTCATCTATATATTGTCCACTAAAACAGATAATCACCTGGTAATGGAAAGAGGTTTCCAACACACAGCCTGTGTTCATCTCAGTACATACAGATGCAATTTTTTGTACATAACACGACAGCTCGATTCATATAGATATAATTCATTTGATTCAGACAATGATCAGACTTTATACCGATCATGACGCTGATGCAGTCCCAAGGTACATGTAAACAGAGTAACATCGTTTATACATACTCAATAGACGGGGCTCCCATGAGTGAAGAAATCAGGCAATCGCTATGTGCTATTCGCACAAAAACTACTCTGCTTCCTTAAAAGCACACAGATACAGCATGTAGTATATATATTGAGCAGCTTACCTCAGCATAATAGAAATAGTCCCACTTTTGGTTAGGATCCTTAAAACCATCAAATGACAACAGAGCTCCTATTATGACGTTGGCTAGCACAAGTATCAGGAAAAAGGTGTGGAAAATGTTGGAACATAGGATTCTTTGGAAAAACGGAGGAGCGAATCCTTTCGCTTTATTCTCGTCTAACATCACCATTTTCCACGTGGTCCCATCTGACTGTATTACCTACATTACAAAGAGATACTTTATTCAGCTTTTTCTTTCAATAAATCATCGCCACTGCCATTTGTTAGAATACTAAGATACTGCAAAAAAATCAAGCCTTGGAAAATGATTCAGCCCAGCCTGTCAATTTCTGACTTAAATTTTTGACTTTTATATTAACTTTCACTAGGTGTTGACTTTCAAAATAGTTCATTACAGCTAGCATATACATGTACATGTAGGTATGGTGGCATACTTCTGCCCCCTATATGCGAGATATTTTAGTACGGATTATGTTAAAATGCAAGATAATTATACTGACATGCAAGATAATTATGTCTACATGCAAGATACATGTAACTACATGTATGTAGATATGCAAGATAATTTTGTTGACATGCATGATAATTAATATGCATGTTGACATAAATAAGTTGCATGTCGACATAAATCGCATGTTGACATTACCTGAATAAAAATATCTCGCATGAAGGGGGCATTTAAGATAAACAATGAAAAGGTGGACAAAGAAAAGATTTATTTTAACTTATCTTAATTAACTTCAACAACTTTTTGGAAAATGGATTTCACCTGTGATGAGTCAGAGTCTGCAGCACTGCCTCTTGATCCCCACATTTGTTGGAATTGGACTCGAATCTCCGCAAATGACTCAATGATAACGGCAATAAAAATGTTCTACAATACATTTATAAAATGCGCTACACAATTACTGCATGTACATTGGTAAACTGATTAAAGTGATCAATAAGCTTAAATTACATGTATCATGAGGGTTGAGGAGCATTTCCCCTATTTCGGAAAAAAAAAATGACAGAAGGGACAAATGGTCAATCAAGTGACATATACTGAATGCAAAAACCCCTAACTGTAATACTTTATGATATAAATGTTTCATTACATGTATAAAAGCAAAATTTTGCATCAAATAATGTTACAAAGCCTTGAAAGACATTCAAGTATAAATGTGTGTGTATTATGACAAGATAAGTATATTTATAATCATAAACCTTGACCAGCCAAGCGATTAGGAAGATGAGAGTGACAAAGTATATGATGGCTTTCTCTGATCGTAGACTATCCACGGCACGGTACATCAACAATACCCAACCTTCCTGTGAGGCTGCCTCGTATACCGTGAAAAAACTGGTAGCTGTAACAGAAAAATTACAAAGTTAGTTTTCTACAGCGGTAGATAAATCATTTACATAAATGATATATATGGAATATATTATATTCACTGTGATTTCAATATACACCACATATGGTATACCAGGAACCACATATAAATGAATGGTCTCATCTCTTATGTTGAATAGATGAGACCACATATGGTATATCAGGAATCAGAAATAAATTAATGGTCTCATCTCTTATGTTGTATAGAAGAGCCCTGACTTTTGGCATACAAAACATTTCCTAATACAATGTACATACAATTTACCTAACATTTCCACCTACCTATTTCATCAAATCCATTGAATCCTCCTTGACTTTTAGTTAGTTTCAATTCCATGCAGACCATTTCTGAGGGACATTGATAACCATATCCTGGGTCCGGAGAGCAGTACGAGTCTGGTACAGCAAGGTCATTGATGGTCACATTCCTGAAAGTGTATGAAGAGGCTTTTAGATGTAAGCAAGATAAGGCAAAGAAAAATTGCCCTGAAAAGTCATAATTTCAAATTGCAAACTTTGAGAAAATTCTTCAGTAGAAATAACTGATCACAGCTTTTAAAATCTATATGTAATGTCAGGTTAGATAATTCATTCATGATCAAATACCGGTGTTCAGGTCAAAACCAGCATTCTCCTTGGAAATCAATGGAAAAAGGAGTTTTCTTTACAACATTGTCTACCCTCCTCCTACTCCACCCCACCCCATCCCATTTAAAGATAATTCCTTTCACTTTCAATTTCCAAACAACAAGGTGTATACTAAAGATTCAGAAAAGAATCAATTCTTGTTTCAAAAATTATAAAACATTGTGATGTGGTTCGATATCATAGTTCTGTTTAACGAAATTTGTGAATGTTAAGTTTTTTTTCTTACTCTGGATCAGTATCTGGTAAAACACAGTGATACTTTAGTTCACCAAAGAATTGAACTCCCAAGATTCCATATAATGACATGAAGAACAGGAAAAACAAGGTCACATTGTAAATCTGCTGGCTCGAGCGCCTGAAATATAATCAATACATACATGTATGAATTGTATGCTATTTCAAATTAAATGGATATATTATCATCATATTCTATTATCTTTTGATCATTTCTTATGGCTTCAAAAATGTAAAATAATCTTTAATGAAATAATTGAATGGAGCTATAGATAGCTTTTCACAAAAGATGGGCATTTGTAATCTAAGTCTGCTTCTAAGAATCAAATAGCACATCGCCCACAATTCATCATACCGGGTAACAGTAACCTAAGTTTTTCATCTAATTTACAATTCCTAAGTCTTTACTTGAAGATAGAGTTGATCCTTTGCTTTGGTAGCTGGAACTTCAGAAACATTCTGAGGACTCTGATCAGTATGAGTGGGCGCGGGAATCGTAGTATTGACCAGTATGTATAGGGCGGTACTAATGTTGTCATCTCTAACACCTGTAACAAAATATCTAATTCTGTAAACTTGTGTAAAATATGCGAAAAACTTAATATTATAATATCAATTTTCTAAAACTCTAGAATGTGAAGTACCGGTACTCTCAAATTGTGATCCCTCATCTACTACAGTACATGTAACTTAAAACATGTAGCATTTCACTTTTTCCTTAAGGAAACCACATACACATTGCATAAAAATATTTCAGATTTCGAATTTTAACAAAAATCTGTATTTTCCTTTAACCAAAAGAGACTGCCTGCAAAATTCAGGTTGCCTAGGCAGGGAGAAATGAAGACAGTCAAACAACTACATGTATGAATTTGGAACCGCAACAAAAATAGACATACATTTTCACAGTAAGCTTCAGGTTTTCTTACCTGTAAAATGACAGAAATCCAAAGAAATAGAACCATACAGCCATCAAACTGACACCATCTGTCTTTGATATATGGTGCCTCACCCTGAAAACATACACCAGTATAGTCCACATACTACATTGAAGTAAAAGTATTTTGATCTGTCTAATGCATAAGCTAACATATTTAACAGCACACATATCAACATTAATATTTGCAAAAAAATCAACTTTTAAATGTTAAATGTAATATGATGTAAACACAGACCTGGCACTTTATGATTGCATATTCAATTTTTTAAACATGTCTAAATATACATTATTCCTCATCAATTCATCATTATATTAATTTCATCAAACAATTTAATGAATTCATTAGTCATACCTTGATAATCCCTCTTATCTGCATCTTTGCTATCATCTCAGCAGTAAAGACAAAGGTCACCACAAGGTCAGCAGTGAAGGTCACATACATTAACGTCCTATACTCTTCAAACGTCTTTGGTGTATTCATACTAACGGAGATTACGCTAACTAACGCCAGTATCCGTAACAACCGACGTACCCACACCTTGTTAACCCAATCTATGTCAACATTGTCGTTTAAATTCTCATCCGGCCCATAATCCGAGAGAGGATGACTATCTTTAAAGCTGGTTTTCCGATTGACCAACATTTTGGACAGCGCCGGAACAAATGTGGTCTGCATCTTGACTTTTTTTATCAGATTGGAACCCAAAATGGAATGACTGTTATACAAGTAAAAGTCACCACTTTTTATAAATAAAGTATCACTGTGAAATGAATTAGCATATCAGTATATGCATGGATTTTTCTCTATTAATTGTGTTCTTCTGGAGTTTCAAACTATATTTTCATCCCATTTTGGTATATTGGCAGTCATTCACTGCCATCTGAAATAAGTACAGAACATTATATTTAACATCATTTGCATGTTTAAATTAGAAATATATATAAAGTTTAATTGTAGTTATGAATAACAAAAGGAGGAGGTCTACGCCACTTAGAATTAATAATCCTCAATATATCCTCTCCAAGTCTTTTCATGAATTTCATTGCAAATTGTATTTATGTCAGCCTGTAAACTCAATCACCATTATTCATGTAATTCATTGCGAATCATTATTATGTCAGACTCACTCATCATTATTCATGTATTTCATTGTGAATCATGTTTATGTCTGACTCAATCATCATTATTCATGTATTTCATTGTAAATCATGATTATGTCTGACTCAATCATCATTATTCATGTATTTCATTGTGAATCATGTTTATGTCTGACTCACTCATCATTATTAATGTATTTCATTGTGAATCATGTTTATGTCTGACTCAATCATCATTATTCATGTAATTCATTGTGAATCATAATTATGTCTGACTCAATCATCATTATTCATGTAATTCATTGTGAATCATTATTATGTCAGACTCAATCATCTTTATTCATATAATTCATTCTGAATCATTATTATGTCAGACTCAATCATCATTATTCATGTAATTCATTGTGAATCATAATTATGTCTGACTCAATCATCAATATTCATGTAATTCATTCTGAATCATTATTATGTCTGACTCAATCATCATTATTCATGTATTTCATTGTGAATCATTATTATGTCAGACTCAATCATCATTATTCATGTATTTTATTGTGAATCATAATTATGTCTGACTCAATCATCAATATTTATGTAATTCATTCTGAATCATTATTATGTCTGACTCAATCATCATTATTCATGTATTTCATTGTGAATCATTATTATGTCAGACTCAATCATCATTATTCATGTAATTCATTGTGAATCATAATTATGTCTGACTCAATCATCTTTATTAATGTATTTCATTGTGAATCATGATTATGTCTGACTCAATCATCATTATTCATGTAATTCATTGTGAATCATGATTATGTCAGACTCATTCATCATTATTCATGTATTTCATTGTGAATCATGATTGTGTCAGATTCAATCATCATTATTCATGTAATTCATTATGTCAGACTCAATCATCATTATTCATGTAACTCATTGCAAATCATGATTATATCAGACTCAGTCATCATTATTCATGTAATTCATTATGTCAGACTCAATCATCATTATTCATGTAATTCATTGTGAATCATGATTATGTCTGACTCAATCATCTTTGTTCATGTAATTCATAGTGAATTATGATTAATCATTATGTCAGTCTTTTTAAAGATGGATGGTTCTAGAGTTATCAGGTCTGAAAATGAAATTTCTTACCACAACAAACAGTGACCTTGACATTTGTCCTACATGTACTAACCTCTACAGAGAGAGGACAAAGGGTTCTTGAGTTTCATTTGGAAAGTATGTAATATGACAGCGCAATTAGTCTTTACAAAACTTTTTTGAACCACTGGCCTGAAGACATTATTCTACGAGCCAACTGTACGATTTGCTTGGTTGGAGATATACATGTTACTCTTCTTACATGTATGTGCTAGGGTAGTGTCCGTAGTCATGTCTCCTGTTCTGATGTACAGTGTATACAATTCTAGTGTCATCTTGTGTGAAGAGAGAACATTTAGCAAAGAAGCGCATGTATTACTGTCTGCGAAGCTCACTTCAGAAACTGAATAAACTCAATTTTGATTACTCAAATTGTCAATTGCAAAAATTAAAAAAAGGTTTATATCATTGAATAGATCTCGCTTAGGCATGGTCCATTTGATATTCAGGGGGGGGGGCTTAGGTTTTTTGTCGGAGCAAGATTATTTTTTTCACCCCGGACCAGGGCAAAATTATTTTTCTTGCAAAGTTGGAGCAAGGAAATTTTCTTCTTAACAAAGTGATGCGCATATTAAGAATGTTTGTTTTTTTATCAATAGAAATTATTTATATTTTTACTCAAAACTCTTAGTAAATATTAATCTGTTACTATATTAGTTTTTTTAAGCAAGTATTCAATTCACTTTTAAAAAGAGAAATCTAAAAGATTTTTTACAATAAAATTTTCAATATTTTATATAAGGTACATGTATGTAAAATGTATAATAGGGTCTGAGGGGAAGGTCTCCTAGACAAATTTTTAAACGTTACTAAGAATTTTCTCCTCCCAAGCTTACAAGAACATAAAATTAGATTATACATGTTATATAGGATACATGCAACATGTATTAATAGCAACACATACATGTAAATATTGATAACATATTTAAGCTTTATAGGAAGCCCTTTTTCGTTCAAATACATCCCCCCCCCCCCCCCCCCCCCCCCCCCCCCCCCCCCCCCGTATATGTTATATGATCATGAGTTGAAGCAATCATATTATACATGTACAGACAAAATACGATTTAGATAAGCTACTGTAGGGTACAATAATGTATTTTCAATGTTAAAATTTAGTGTGACATATCGCAGACTTTAAAACTCAGATACTACCGGTATATGGACAACGTCATGACATAATGGGAAAAATAAGCATTGGAAATGGCCCATCTAAAACTTGTTATCATCATGTCTATAAAGGTTGATTGCATGCACTGAATAGCTTATTCCAGTAGCTTAATGTATCAAAATTTACGACTAAGCAATCAAGATATATTGTATTTATATATTAGACATCATTTTTATTTAAATTTTTCTATGATAAAGTAGTCAAAATCGCATTAATCATGCAGTTTCTGAAAATGAAGTGAGCCGCGCCGACAGTCACTGTACAGTACGATTACTGTATTAATTGATTCTCAAAAACTGAATCAAGTGCGGATCCAGAGGGGGGGTCGGGGGGGTCCGGACCCCCCCCCCTGGAATTTTCGAAACATTGCTAAATTTTTGTTATTAATATGCATATTTCATAAGATTAAGTCCCAATTCCCCTTTTGTTGTCATAATATTTGAAAAATATATCATGAATTTGTAATATGAATTCTTTCATTTTGATAATATTTTGCCGTCACGGTCAGTATTTCAAAAATTTTCTTGCTCGCTTCCGCTCGCCAGAATTTATTATATACTTGTACGTTATTTTCAAATGATGCTCAGCGCTTTCCTATATACATGTACAACACATATACATTACACCTAGGTCAATAAACAAGGACACTAAGGAAACGAACAGAAACTGAAAAAGACACGAATAGTGAATTTTATTCCAATTCTTGGAAAAAAAATTCGCTGGCTCGCTATCGCTCGCCATTTGTTGTATTATATATTAGAACTGACGTTCAATATAATCAATTACTATGATGTGAAAATTCAAAAGTTTTTAAGCTGTTAGCTTGCCATTGCTCTCCAGTCACCTGTTTTATTAATAATTAGAGACAGAACTGACAATCATCAATCAATAACTTTACTTTCTTGCGTTTGCGTTTTTTTTTTTTTTTTTGCTCTTCAAAAAATTCGGACTTTAGGACCCCCCCTGAAAAAAATTTCTGGATCCGCCCATGTGAATCGATAAGACGATAGTTAATTGCATGGCGACGACTATCGTTACAACACTACAATATAGTTAAGATTTCATAACTTACCATGATAAAGTACCATGTATAAATTTTTCATACACGATTCATAAACAAATCTCATCCTGGGCCAGACAGACTGAATCAAATGTGTAAATCGGTGCTGGACCATCTACAGAATGGTACTCTACTAAGGATATTTTGGTTTATGTGGTCAAGTGCAAGAACAAAACCTTCTAAATAAATAATAAGACAAGTCCAGGGCCGAAAAATGGTGGAACATTCCCATCTCAGCAGCAGCAGCAGGTGTTTTTCATGGGCCGTATCAAAGAAGAAAATTACACATATCTTCATGGGTGTAG
This sequence comes from Pinctada imbricata, assembly GCA_033119305.1. NCBI lineage: Eukaryota > Metazoa > Mollusca > Bivalvia > Pterioida > Pteriidae > Pinctada > Pinctada imbricata. The sequence continues at coordinate 28,377,182 of VSWD01000008.1, read as the reverse complement.
AATGCGGATTTTTACGAATAATTCGAATTTCATATTTTATTTCTAAGTACAAAAAATATCAATGCGTAGTTAAATTACTGTTCCAAAATACAAATGAAGTAAACTTTTCTCTTCACATTTGTAACTCTTATTTTCGTTTTGATACGACCCCCAATTCATGAACATTTCACAATTTTAAGATCTTAACTAACAAAAAGAAATAAGATGAAAGCTGCATTTTTCATTCTTTGTCAAAAGCATTTATTTATTATACAATCAGAGTAAGAATTTTTTTTTTCAAATTGAATTTTACATATTATACACATAAGAAAAGTTTAAATGTGTCTTATTTCTTTTTGTGAACATTCTATATTATTAAATACCAAGCAACAGTAAACTTCCGGTTACAGAAGTTCGTGTTTGAATACACATTTCCAATGTTTAGAGGCAATAATGACGACCTATATATTGAAAAGAAAGAAACACAATCCTTTAGAATGTCTAGAGCGAATGTTAAACAAATCTACCCTCACAACTCAAAGGATTACACACTCTGCGATTGTCGGTAAGAAATAAAAGGGCGCCCGCATAGGTGACCCCAAATTCCGATAACTGCAGATCAATCTATTGAAATTTGGCGGAGTAGCTCTCTACGGCTGTTAAGATATGTAATCTTTGATAAGCCACTCTTATCATTAAGACTGACGTGTGTTTACTTTCTTTTCATTTGCCACCATCACATTTGTTTCAATGGTGTTAAGGTATTAAAGCCAACATCAAGGCCTTTGATATTTCCAATAGGTGTTTGTTCCTGTCGTAATATTTACTTACTGAACAATAATATCGGAGATTGTAGTATGAAATATAGGAAACTTAACATTCAAGGTTGTATGATTGGTTTATGTATGGTGACCACTGTTAATTTATAATTATAGAAATATAACCATTGTAAAGTTATATATAGAATCGCATACAGATTTGGAAGTTTATGCTTTGCTTTAAAATTTGAAAGTCAATTCCTTGAATTTCTTTTTTTCAAGGATATTGTGGTCATGGCTTTTCGATTAAGAGGATCATTACCTCGTCATTTGCGAGGAAGTAAAATCATGAAATTGGATTTTTTAATGAATGCTAAAAATGGTTTGTTCAAATATTTCCATTACGAACTTCTCGATCTACAATGTAACATGTTCAGAATTTAATATTTGTAACCTTGATTTTTTTAAAACTACCTTGTAGAAATAGGAATTTATTATTATCACAAAATATTATGTTGTTAGTACATGTTCACAAATGAGCAAAAATTTCTTTTTAAAGTCCTTACATAAAATACAAAAGTCATATAATTTTTACCAAAAAGGGTGTCACACAATTATGATGATTGTGATTTAAGTCAATTGAGTATAAATTTTTATCTAAATCATTATCAGAAACTTTCAGATTTTTAAATATTTTCTTCAAAATTGTTAAATGAAAAAATAAAAAAAAAATTGTGTATTGATAAAGGCCCATTATTGGTTTAATGTAAAGCATGTAAATTATTTACACCTGGCATCCATTTGTTATTTATGTCATGCCAAAATGGCCCATGTATATCATTATATGATTATATGTTCAACATACGCTTTTATTTGGGCAATGAATTGTACTTGTTACAACTTAATTGCACCATCCTGTTAAAACATGTAGAAAGTTAATAAAACTGAGCAAATGTATCCCTTCCCCTTATGGTATTTGAAATACAGTGCACATTGTTCACATTTTTTATAATCAGTATATTTGTCAAAAAAAAAAAACTTATTAAAATGTGCACCATGTACTGTGTTTCAAATTATTTATCATGTACTATTTGAAACAGTCAGTAAAAAAATACTATTTCAAACACAGTACATTGTGCACATTTTATGCATCTTGATAAATGTACTTGAATCATTACTTAAATCTTTAAAATAAATGAACAATTGCTAAATTAAATTCCAGCGGACAAAGAAAGATAACTCTTTTAACAATGTAACTGTACAAATGTAGATGAAATAGTACAGCAGTGCCTCTAGTCAATATTATTCATCCTCCCTTACATTGAATATTAATGTTGATAGAACACTAGATGCATAAATGTTTTCTTTTAGTTCATAGTTTCCATTGATAAGAAAATGTTGTAATCAATGTTTCTTTGTAGCTGTCTTCTGGCAGCATTAAACAGAATGAAAAACATTAAGAAATGGCATGTCTGAGCATTGCAATCTAGTTCATTTTCAAAAATTGTCATACTGCACCTGAGTCCTCATGAAAACTTAAAATCTTTTAACCTATAGCCCAGAGATAAATTCTACTAGCCAAATCTGTAGTTCATATAGTTTGTAAGACAATTTCTACTAGGCCTAGCAAATTTTTTTTGGTACCCTTGGATGTCAAGCCAGTGAGAATTCATGGAGACTTTACTGGTAGAACGTGATATACATGTACCTCTATACATGTATTGTCTTTTCTTTTCATAGATGTAGGAACTAAATTACTGACGTCAAGAGCTGACGATTCTAAGGAAAAGCAGCTGAGGGAATTAGAGGAGGCACTAGACGAAGCAGAACAGAGGGCCACACGGGAACTTAAAACCGCTCTTAGGAGACTGCGTAATGAGAAGGATGAAGAAAAGAAACGCGCCCTGCAGACACAAAAATCTGTATGTCTGTGGTTCTTTTTCATCATTATCTTGAATACATGTACATTTGTACCTATGCCCGGTTCTATTTCCTTTGCACTTGAACTGGATCAAGTTGAGAAAATTAAATTGTTTAATGTCTTTCAGGGATGATACTAATTTTGATTATGAAAATTTCTCTTCCCATCTTTTGTTGATACATCACATCAAACTTTCTTCTTAAAATCATGAAAATTGAGCATATGTATTGAAGTAAATTAAGCTTTTAAAAGCTGTGACACAAGAGTGATTTGTTTTTCATAGTATAAATCAAATTTCTAATTCACGTACATGTACTTTAAACATTTTTACAAAGAATTGACAATTCAAAGTTTTGTAAATTTTCAGTATTATGAGAGGTTAGCAGCTCGTGTAGAGGAACAAAGGGACAGAGCAGAGGATGAGAGAATCAGGGAATTAAACAAACGTAGAGACGAGGAGCAAGAAGAGGCCCTACAGAAACAATGGGAGGAGTGTGAGGAGCTTAAACGTATAGCCATAGAGGAGGCTTGTATAGCACTCACAAAGAAACTACGACAAGACTTCATATTGGAGAAGGAGAAAGCCGTGGCAGAGGCATTGAAAATACAAAAGGTCAGAACAGACTTTTATACATGTATATATACTGAAGAAAACTATAAAACAAGTCATTGATAGAATTATACAAATTGTTTTGAATGACCTTTGTTTGAAATTATTAAAATGTACACAATTGAAGAGACACATTCTAAGTATATGTATCTTTTACTTATCGAAAATATATTACCTGATTAATTGCATCAAATATGAAAAATGTACACTTCGGCCAATGTTTAGAATCAAACTCAAGTTGACCATCTAGGAGCACTTATAACCACTGGGCCATTTTTATGAAAAGTACACTGCAGCAAAGTTTATATGCTTTGAACTGTTATTTGTGTGACATCTTTGAAATGACATAAAGAAGCCTTGAAGGTAGAGTTGATCAGCTAAAACAGATCAGAGCCTTAGGTCTATGAAGATGTGACAAATTCCATAAGTAATGACCTGAAACATATAGTAATTTTTATAAACAAGCAATTTCTATTCCATTTTAGCAAAAGTTTCTTATACGAGAAAAGGAATCAATAGAAAGGACAAGGAGGGAATGTGAAGAAATAGCCAGGAAAGAAGCAGAAATGGTGGCAGCTTTACATAGAGCGGAAGTTGAAAGACTGAATAAGAAGTAAGAAAGATACTAAGTTATACATGTAGTAATCTAATCAAGATGTCCTTGTTGATTCAATTTTAACAGGAGCTGTATGCGTAAAAGAATCCAACCATTTTTATTTCTACCATCGCCATGCACCAAAGTTACAGGGAAGTATAGTTAGGCCACCATTCAAGTGTCAAAGGAAATGCATATGTCTTATTGTTTACACTACAAAGGAGACTTTGTACAGGGCTAATTACAATTATTGCTGATGATAAAAGGAAAAACCTTTTTTGATTTTCAAGGGCAATGGTCAAGGTTAAACAAAATTGGTCAAAATTGTTGTATACACCAGAGATGATTTATTTTTCAACAAATCTTGTAAACTTAATTGAATTTTTCGTGTAAGCCTTATTTTTGTATTGTGACAAAAAGTCATAATTTATTTTAAAGTTTTAAGATCATTTATCAAAGTTATACTAAGGAAAAACTCTATAGTGTCATTAGTCAGTGTTTACCTATACTTAAATTCATATAACACTGTTTCTTTCAGGTATGATGCCTTGGAACAGAGATTTCAAATGGAAGTGAAACATAAAAAGAAAATAATATCAGACTTTAGGGTAAGCAAATTAATACCTTAGACTTGTTTTGTGTTCGCTTTTTATTAAAAGTTCAGAAACCTTTGAATGAAATTTGCTTGTCTTAATTGCTGAATGCCACAAATGATGATATATGAATTTCTTTAAGGTATTCAAGCCCTAATGGATTTTCAATAATAAATACCAGTCTCAGATAAAAGATTTTCATCCTCTTCAAAAAGATTGCTATACATATTATTCTAGCTAAAATTACAGATTACACTTCTCATATAATGATCTAATCTGTCACCCTGAAGAATCCCGATCATGAAATTATCGGCATTTGTCGGGAAATTATGAAAATGTGTATAAATTTTAACCGGAAGTACTCTATTAGGGTGCGGGATCCTTAAGAATATTTTAGCAAGTCTAAAACCATAGCTGTGTGGTCATAGTCAAAATTCGTCAGAGACTTTTTTTCTCATCTTTGAAGAAATATGAAAAACATCTATGGATGTGAACATTAATAATTAGTTAATTAGTAGTCTATATATGCCCCCTTTGATGGCCCCTTTAACACCTATAATCATTTAATTGAAGTCGACGAATCGGGAATAAACCGGTTAAACCTACCTCCTAACATCAATTTTTGTCAAACTCCAAATTTGTAGCAAGCTATGATGAATGTCTCGAGAACTAAGTAGCCTGATCATCGATGTCAGTTGCCTCGACAAAACTTGTGACAAGTCTTATTTTCAAATCATCTGTTTCAAACAACCATAATTCAAATTGATTTTAACACTTTTGTAAAGAATTAAATCATGATTATCATATTTTGTTATAGTTAACTGGAAAATAATAATTCTATTTTGACTTTCAAGGAATTACAAGATGACTACAAGAAGTTCATGGACTACACTGACGGCAAATATCACTCAGACTATATGATGAATCTACGTTACACAGGGCTGAGACTCGCTCAGATACAGATACAGGAAAACTCACACCGAGATGTAAAGGAGTTGTTTTGAGTGCCAAGATATTATTACTAATTACCTACACAAATTGAAATTCAAATTGGTTTTTATTTTGTTCTTATCTGTTTTTATTTTTCTTTAATTCTATAGATATTCAATTTTCTATCCAAATATATGAAGGACCTGTAACGATAAGGCGTAAAATCTGCCCAAAAATAATGAAATTTTAAAGTACTTCATTTCTTTAATCAAGTTAGTGAAATACTTTAAAAGATAAAACCCCTTCAAAATCTGAAGAATTTTTTTCATAAAATTGCTCTAATAGAGAGATATTTGAGTTTAAATGTGCTTATTTTGTATAGAAATCAATGAAAATCGGAAAAGTTTCCATAAAATATCGTTCCCCCCTTTGGAACACAACACCACTTCTACCCAAGAAGTATTTTCATAATACAAAATTTCTGTAAAAGCAGAGTTGTGTTCCAAAGGGGGGAACAATAGTCAATTTACGAAAATGCGATTGGGCGGGTAGGGGTGAAGGAAAGATTTGAAATTAACAGAGAATTAGTAATTGGCATTTGATTCGATTTCGGAAAATAATTAACTTCTTTATTAATAGTTTCTAATTAATCAATTTTCAACAAAAAATATCCGTTGTTGTTTACTTTTTCACTAACAAACTCCTTTTTTTAAATTTGGGCATTGATAACTCAACAACCCCTCGCAATAAAAGTTAACAATTAGCATTGACGACTGAAGTACCAGTCAGTCTCAGAAAAAATGCTCAAAACTTCTTCGGTAACATTCACAAAGTATTTAGAAAATGTAATTATGGTAAATGTAAAAGAAATATGATTTTTATAGTGAAAAAAAGTTAATTCAAACTATTTTTATAAGGTCGGCATTATTAATTGTACAATATAAGTGAGAGTGAGTGTTCGATTATATATCTCTGGCCACGTGTTTACGGTCTGATAAATCCGGAATACAGTATTTGGAGAAAATTATGTTTTAGCACGATATTTCTTATTGAATCTTCTCATTGTAGATCATTTTGACATTTTGATCAACAAAAGCGACTGATTTTTAGAAAATTTTCGACATTTCACTTGCATTATTTATATCATAAAAAAATACCCCCACCCTCACTTCTACGTAGAAATATAGGTTGTTTCTCGAAATTATGTCAATAAAACTACTACATTTGATTAAAGATACTTGAAATGAAATAATTTCACCTACAGGACACATTTTAAATAATACCGATTGAGCTGGTATCGTTAGTAAAAATTGGGCAGATTACGGCTCTTAACGTTACAGGTCCTTTATTGACTGAATTTCAGTAGATGTTTATGCTACACACCCATATACATGTATGTATGCAGGTATCGAAACAATAGGATAAACTCATTCTTATTTTATACTTCAATTTTCAAAAGTGAATTATTCAAATCTAAAGTGTAATTGTCTTGGTAATTTTTTTTCAAAACTATGTAGACACTTTCATATTACCTCAAGTACTGAATTTGAAACCAAGTATAGGGGGACAAACAATATAGATGGTGCATGCACCAATGACGTCATTTGATTGTTATACAACATGTATTAAGGTGCTTTGCACATAATACTGTTTGCTTGTTCTGCAAAAAGCATCTTATTAAATACAGTTAAAGTGTACCAACTTATTTATTATACCATCACTTTGATGTCACTAGCGTCACACGCTGAAGCTCTGCCCCATTTCGAAGCTATTTCCCTGGGGAAATAGTCTTCCAAACTAACACACCCTTTGCAGGGAAATAGTCTCATCAGATGAATTACAGCTAGTTTCAATGAGTATCTTTTTAAATAGAAAAAAAAAAACAAATACATACGTAGAGGTATAATAAAAATCAATGATGTCACTGGTGCATGCACAATCTTTTGTTGCATGTCCCTTGGAAAATGTGATTTTTAAGGGTCTATTTTGCACTACAGCTAAGCTGCAGGGGACTGATTAGTTTCCACAGTATATTTTTGTTTTATGATTATTCATTGGAAATGGATTGTTGTGATTTTGGTGGTAGGGAAAATTATGTTTTACTTTTTACTTCTGCTTACTTCACAAACCACATTTGTGTTTAAAATTTTTACATTCATACACAGATATATTCTGAACTCCTATTAAACATAGTAAGCCTGTTTCAATTTTCCACTTGTGACCTGGTTTTCTTAAACCATGACGTCTAATTTTTGTGAATTAGGGAATCACCAAAAAAGAATTTGAGGATAAAATTTCATTCTAAATTAAAGGTTGTAATTTGATTTCAAAGCATCCTAAACTACATAAATGTTAAAAGCTTATTAGATTCTTAGTTTCTTTGCTTCTACATTTATAGATAAAATATGCGTAGTTAGTTTATATACTAAAATGATAAATTATCGAATTGTTTATCTATACACCTCACAGCATTATTATTTATAGTTATTGCAATATTTTTGAAAATTTACGATATATCTTTGCTCTATGTACTAATATCGTATAACATACTTAATGCTCAATATATGTATTCATATAAACAATATATAAGGTAGGCTGGCTTTATATATTTTATTAATACCATATTAGTAGCTCTTATTCTGATCAATTAACTATTACATGTAGTTCTATTTTTCCATACATATCAATATTATCTTTCATATGCTATAATTGTTTAGAAAAATTAGTTTTTCTTCAGGCATTCTTAATATTTTGGAATTGATCAGAGTGAATATTAATTTCATAGTAAAAGAGATATTAAGACATGACAATGGCATGAAATTTACATTTTTGAGCTGAAACCACTTCAAAGAAATACCTACCTGACTACTGTTAACAGCATGTTTTAGGTGAGGGTATATATATATACATGGTAATTGGTCAAAAGCCTTCTATACACTCTAGAGGATGCATTTTTCAATAGAAATTCCTCAAACTTTATTTGTAATGGGTAATGATGCGAGAAATAACCCAGGTATAAGGTCATGGTGAAATTAATTCTAGAGTGTATTTTTGTAAAAGAATCCCACAAAACTTGTACAGCTATTGCTCTTGATACGCAAACAAATTATATTGATTTTTAAGGTCATATATCAGAAAGTAATGAAAAAAAGATCTTGATTTTCAAGGTAGGGTGTATTTTTGTAAAAAAATGTATCAGGAGGTCATGAAAAAAAATGATTTTCAAGGTCATATAACAGAAGGTAATGAAAAAAAAAAAAAGATATTGATTTTCAAGGTCATATAACAGAAGGTAATGAAAAAAAAAAAAGATATTGATTTTCAAGGTCATATATCAGAAGGTAATGAAAAAAAAAAGATTTTCAAGGTCATATATCAGAAGGTAATGAAAAAAAGATATAGATTTTTAGGTCATATATCAGGAGGTAAGGAAAAAAAGATATAGATTTTTAGGTCATATATCAGGAGGTAATGAAAAAAAAATGATTTTCAAGGTCATTTATCAGAAGGTAATAAAAAAAAATATTGATTTTCAAGGTCATATACATGTATCAGGAGGTAGTGAAAAAAAGTGATTTTTAAGGTCATATAACAGGAGGTAATGAAAAAAAATATTGATTTTTCCAAAAAAAAAAAAACTAGTTGAAGGTTACTTGAATGTGATAACATAATTATTTTATGCATTTGGAGGAGATGCTACACTTTGTCTTAACATCAGTTTGTGTAGATTTGATTTTGTTTTAAGTGACCTCGTTAATTTCTGATTTGTCTCTATCTAGGTGCTTGGCATGTAAACCAGTATTATATACATGTATATGATATTATGAATGACATATATGTATGATATAGTCATAATATGCACATTTATATAGTTGCCAATAGGTATAGCTATGTATAATTATATAATTGCCACACTGTTTTAGTTAAAGCTATGTATAATTATATAATTGCCACACTGTGTTAGTTGCCCTAGTCTATTGTACTTTGTATTCAAAGTCTAGTGTTCATTCTGTTCTTAGTTAGTTTGTCAGTACATGTTTCATTCCTTGCTGATCATATTTTGTCTGTTATAGTTGTTAAAAAGTAGGATTTTTTACTCCTCCTGTATTGAATATTGGGGTACTATTGATTTTGTCCTGTCTGTTCATTTGTCGAAACTTTATTCTTGCACAAAGCTTTTGGATGTTAACTTATATGGTTTCAATATTTCACATGCACATTGTGACGCTACTCTTCTTTTGATACTAAGATTTGACATTGAGACCTTGACCTTGTTTGGGTATGGCCTACACACAAAAAAATTGTTGCTGATGTTTGCATAGTTTGTCTCAAACATATCTTATTTTAATGTTTGATATTCTTACTTTCTTGTATATTTTGTCATGTCTATATACATGTATAGACTTGTTTCTCCTATAATGCTTCTGTGGATAACCATCTCAAATGGGAAATAACTCTGTAAAAAAAAGAAAACAAGACAGAATCAAGATGTCTATATTGCTAACTTGCTCTTACTATATAACTTAAATTTAATGAACTTTGACCTTGAAGCCTATAGTTGCCATATTTCACATAATTTATATCATATGTGCCTTGTACCCTTGCTCTGAACATTTATTATAATTGTATCATACATTTATCATCTATTTTGTATTCTTTTAAGTGACCCAGCCTGACCTGAATACCATACTCATGAAGATAGTTTCCTGAATACATCCACAAAAATTTTACTGATTCATAAATTAATTGAAGTATGTAGCTTGCAATGAAATATTTCCATAAAGAAAAACCGTCGCCTTTAATTTAATTTTACAACACATCATACATTAATTGGCATCTTTTTGGTTAATATTAAGAAATCTGAAGTTTAGAAAAAAAAATTATCAAGATTTTTCTAACAAATATTTGTAAATATGAAAAAGGATTATTTAAGGTAAATGGGTTTGTGTTTAATATGTTTACAATGCAGATTTTCTGTGATGAAGTAAGACACTATGGTATGAAGGTCTAGATGGGGTCTGATAACACATCTCAGAAAAATTTAATAGCGAGCGGAGCTTGCTGCAAAGGCCCGAAGGGCCTTTGCGAGCAAAGCTCGCCCTTATGGTAACGCGTATACACATATCTTATTGAGAAAATATGCTGAATCAAAGAATGAGAATGTACTACTATGCTTTCAAAAACTTTCGTCCCCTCGCAGACAGAGTTGCTGCGGAGATGCTGGATATTGCCATTTAAATTTTTTTTCGACTCCAAGTAGACGTATATATGTTATACTCAATTTTTGTTTATAAGTTAGATTTATTGAAAATATTTTTCATAAATCAGGTAACGATAAAGCATCAACAAGGCGGCGTAACCACGGGAAATCCGACATTTCCGGTTTTAAACGAGACGTTTCGCTCTGATTGCTTTTCTCGTCTCGGGTGCTTTCGTACTGTCAGAAGTCGGAATATGTTTGTTTTTTCTTTTGTTCTTAAGTAATTTATTTTCAGCTAGCCTAAACATTATTCTTACAAAATAAAAATGAATTATAAAGAACCATATTTTTAAAGAACTATATTTTTAAGCCCCCCCCCCTTTAAATGTTCATCTGCTGGTCTAGATCAAATTTACTAATGCTTCCGTGTTTCCACTCGCCTTATACTACCTTTTTTGGCAATCATAAATAGAAAGATAAGATAAACCATCATAGTCAAAATAAAAAAGAAAGATCTTTTTTTATTTTATATATTATAATCTATTTTCTCTCCGCTCGCACAAAAAGGCTTTGCCTTGATTCATATTATGTTTATAGTGCATTTACAACATCTGATTGAAGTGTTCCTTGATGATTTTTGGATCAAATTTTACATAACTTTTTCATTTACCTCAGTGTCGCCTCATACATGTATCTCAAAACATCCTCAAATAGAAACTTGAGATTTTATCTGTTTGCCAAAAGTCGTTGCAATATTCATCTTTTATCATATTGTGCATTATCATATTATTTATTAGTACAGCACATTATGTATATTTTGCATATTCACAATTATTTTTATTTAGCTGGTATTATTCAGTGTCAAAAATTTATTATTCAGTGTCAAATCTTTGTCAAATGATAGGGAAAATTAAGGAAAATGAATAATATAATATTATGAAATTGTATGGAATAATTCCGGTAGATATATTTCCTTCAAGAGTAAAACAAATTTTAAAGAAGTATCTGTGACTTAAGTAAGAAGTACAGAGCTTCTACTAAAAGTGGCAAGAAAATTCATTCTTCTCCATTCTTCATGATGATTGCCACTATTAAATTTAAGTATAATTTGACATTTGTTGAAAATCTATTAAACTACGGTGTTAAAAAATGTGTATTTCATATTCTGTTATCTTAAAACAGTTTCAACATTATTTTGCATACCTTGAAAATACAGCACAACCAGAAAAATTGTACTTTTACAGATTTTTGTACTGCACATTTTCAGATCCATTTTGAAATACTTGCATATTGATGAAAAAATACTTCCTTTACTATTATATAGACTGCAATTTAAGGAATAATCATCATCAACTGCTGAGAAAAAGAAAATAAAAACTACTGAAGTAGATACAAAACTCATTTGCTTGCAACTTGTACTCTTATTTTCTTTTGAAATAACAAAAATTTGTACTTACCAAAAAATAAAATGATAATTTCAAAGTTTGGTACTCGTGAAAATTATGGTTTTATAGTTTGTGCTGATATCTGTGATTTATTTATGAATCTGTGATAAAATTGATTGGTAAATTGTTATTGAATAGACATGATTGTGCTTGAATTTATGTTTAATTTAATCTATGTTTGAATGAATTAAAATTGTGATTACATGAATAATTAGATACGTTTTTGCTAATTTGTTTGGAAAAAATAGAGAAACAAAGATGATACCTACCTTGCAGCTTCACATGAAAAGTTAAGGTCAAATGGCCACCATTCCCAGTCCCCTGTAAGTCAACCAGACTTGTTCGGGTGATAAATCTACAGATACTTTAAATTGTCCCTTGCATTGTTTGAACTCTGGTACACCAGTGTGGGGATGTTGTCGCCAATGTGAACGTTATCATATGTGATGAAATTATTATCTCTTTTGCTAAATTCCGTACATTGTCATAAAGTATTTTATCTTTAGTGTCGTCGTATTCTGTTTTTTATGCCATCTGTAACATCATTGTTTAGACTGAGGATCACTGACGAGGGTTATGTGTATGGTTACTGAAGGGGATTTTGTAGAAAAATAATGCAACATGTCTGATAAAATTCAAATCCTCAATTACGAGGTTCACAACATATTAATCAGCCCTCATACAATTGTTGCTGTCTTTCACTTTTATAATTTTGATGCTTTCTGTGTGCTCGACTCCAACGACCCTCAGTGAAATTCGCATCTTCTCTTATTTCCCTTAATTACCAAAGTTTAGGGAAAGCAAAAGAAGATGCCATATTTTGCGTTCGTGACGTCAAAAATGACATCGGAAACGGGTTTGTTGACCCCCAAAACCCCTGATTTGATGTGCCATACTTAATATTTTAAGAAAGAATTTAATTTCATCTATTGGTGGAAGGCATTTGACGGCCATTTTGAATTTCCGGCGATAAAAAGAGTTGCCCAAGGTTGCCATAGTGGCAACCAAGCTAGAATCGTTCAGTACCATCCCATAGATAAGAATCACCAAAAAAAAAGTTCATAGGAATGGACATTTCTAGGTTGGCCACATGTTATATAAGGCTGTCAAATCGACTATAAGTCGATCAGACCAGGCTACTCATAAATTGAATGGACATGTTGTTCATTGTTTTGTCTTGGGCGTCCATTCGTAGATTTTGCTCGACGTCTCTTGTTAGCACTTTTTCTCATATATGTAATTTCGCTGCACGATCGGTGTATCCTTCCTCTGTTCCTTGTAAATATATTAAATACAGTGGCGGATCCAGCGCCCCCTTTGCCGGGGGGTCGTGGGGCGAATTTTGCCTATTTTTACTGAAAATGGGCCAAAATATAGGGATTTTTGGAAAATTTTGGGTCAGCGCCCGGGGGGGGGGGGGGCGGACGCCCCCTCCGCACCCCCTGAATCCGCCGCTGAAATTCTACGGTAACGCCTGCGTGGTCATAATTATCAATCAATTAGCCCGTATTATAGTTCATACTTATCTTGAAAGGTGATCAGAACGCACAGAATATTCCATGAACGTGAGAGATGATAGATACACCCAATTTGTACCTTCATGGTAATAATACACAGAATCATAGGTGGGTCCAAAGGTTAAGGCTCAGACCATTATACCATAAGTTGTTTTAGGCTACAAATTTTAATATCATAGACCTATCTTTATAAGTCGCAACCCCCCCCCCCCCTTCTTCTACTAGTTTGCGCCGATCACCTGCGCCTACTAGTTATAGAGCAATGTATAAATATATAAGTATAGGTAAACAACGTGAAGAGGAAAGGAATCTGGATGCTGGATTAAGTGATGTACACCAATACCGGCGCTTTGATCTTCATCTTAGATGAATGAAATATATGAAATCGAGAGTGAATTGTATTTTGTGCGATCTTAGATTAGCATTTGATGAATGATAAATACATTTTGCTGTTTCACACGTGCAAAACTGGATTATATTTAGCCTTTTCTCTACAATTTTTCATGGGATGCTCCTTTGATATTGTGTGCTTGATAGGTAAACAGGTGAGTGCATTATCATCACGATGAAAAAATCATCTGATCATTTATTTATCTCTCACTTGCAGTAATAAACATGTAATTCTATAGAGGCATAATTATAAGCTTATACACTTTGCTTACATATGTTTATCTGTCATCAACACACACGTCAAACAATAATTTATTGCTGTTTCGATTTTAACGGGATGATTTTACGATCATATGAATACTATCTTTTTGTTCTACAATCATAAAATACATGACATCGATATACTATGCAGTTTTCATTGAGAACTCTTAATTTAGCTTTATATGATACAACATCGCTGAATGATTTTGTAACTTTGTTGTAGCTATTTGACTGATACTATGAAATTTTGTAGAAAATTTCGCTAATGTTGAACATAATTCAAATAATTTGTTCTTCTTTGAATATATACTCCCCCCCCCCCCCCCCACCCAAAAAAAACAAAAATGTATAGATGTCATCGTCCATAATGTCATCGCCCGTATATGTATGTAAAATTTCTCCTATTGACCGACCTGAAGCTGTTGGACGTTCATCAGTCTGTATGAAACCAGAAACCATAGATAGATCCATATCTTATTGTTACAATGATAGTTAATAAACAAATGCTTCCACTTCGTCTTATTGATTATCAAGATTGTTTGACACGCATGACCGATCAGAAACTTCCCATAAATTTATGATGATTTCCATGGAAATATCTTAATTTTTCTATTTTCTTTCCAACTAGTCTTTTTCAAGTATTGTTATACTAAAGTACTAACAGCCAGTAAAGAAAACAGAAATTTTGATTTTTTTTAACGCTTTAAGATAGACACATATGAATATCGAGAGAAATATTCAACTAATAGAGCACTGTTTGAAAATGAAATTTTATTTTGGTATCATTTTTGCGTTTCCCCTCTACACATATGAAAATAGCATGGTAAATCAACTTATCCATGCGCTAAGTCATTAAAACTTACACTGGTCAAGTTTGATTAATGCAATAGCCATAATCATAGTTGTACACATAGATTTATGTCTGAATGATCAGTTAATATCTACCCTGTATGAATAGGTATTGCCGTTTTATTTAATATACGCGACCCTTGTTTAGAAAAACGACTTGGACAATTTCTGAGTGTAAAATATTGCTATTTTCCTATGAGTACACCAAAAATGATGTCTTATATGGTTCAAAGTGCTAGTTCTTTGAATAGTGCTTTACCTTCTGCATTACCATTTTTATTTTCTGGTTATTATTTTTTGCCGTTTACAAATAAAAGGTAAATTTCCGTTTTCTTAAGAACCCATTAGTACTTCAGTAATTTGTTCGGCGATTTATCAAGTTACGCTTCACTCTTTTCTTAAGATTCTTAGTATAGATTAGAAGGTATTTTGAAGTTTCTACATGAATAAAAAGAAGACGGTTTCAATTAACTTGAGACTCTGTGATTAGCTTAGCTTAAATGAATCTGAGTCCATTTTAAATTCAACTGTGAATATATAAGTCCATGATGAGTTCTATATAAAATAACAGTTAAAGCAAAGATTCGAAAGTTGCGATATTAATGCCATGAATCGTAATTCGCTTCGTATACAATGGGTGATGTCCCAAAAAGAACACGACCGTAGCTATAACTCTGGGAACCTCTGAAACTGTCTCCATATTATTCACAGTAAACGAATCAATACAGATTTTTTCACACTCTGTAAAATACGAAATGGACAAAAAAAAATTACTTTAAGTTCAATATATTTATTTTTATTTATTCAAAATAAAATTGATCTTGTTTTTGGACCAACTATACGTGGTTTTACCATTATTCTCTTCGCCTGTATTAACGGAAATGTACGTATACATGGAGTTTGTCTTTTTTCTGTGTTTTGCTGCTTAGCTACCTACATTTCGGTCGTTTACCACCGACGTTGTATATATCATACAATCTGTGGTATAGAGGTAGTTACTCTCCAGCGTTTTAAATCACTCCCATCACGCATTTTGCAGAGCTTTAGACAATGGAATATCTTCTTCATCAAGAATCCAGAGGGAAAGCTTTTCGACAATAGAAAAAAGGGATATTGTCTCAAACAATTATTCACAAACCACTAAATAATTTATTTTCGGGGTCAGAGAGGTGTCGTCTGCCGCGAGGACTCGGACCGGAAGGTGTTGAACTCATTAGCGCAGCGCCCTTTCGCGTAGAAATTGATGAACCTATCAATAAATGCTAGTAAAGATTAGCGTTTATTCATAAGTCAATTGTGTAACGTTTTACATAATATTGATTGAAATACACACTAGATGACTTCGTCACTGTTGGGCTGCATGGTTATATGACTCAACATTTTAGATACGATACAAAGCAGTATACTTTAAAAGAACACATTTCATGAAGTCTTGGTTTTGCTCTTGATCACTTCTCATGCCCAAATTGTACTTTGTCCTTACCAAAACCCTTTTTTCTCATGTCTAATTAAGGTTCACGTAACTGCACTTATCAGTATTTTCATTCTCATGTACCGTTATGATGGGCATTTTTGGATTTAATAATCCATGAAGTTTGAAAAATAGGAAGGTTGGCATGATCACAACAGTAAAAAAAAGAGGGTTATCATGATCACCATGGTCACAAAGAGAAGTTGTCATGATCACTACGGTCACAAAGAGAAGGTTGTTATGATCACTATGATCACAAAGAGAAGGTTGTCATGATCACCATGGTCACAAAGAGAAGGTTGTCATGATCACCATGGTCACAAAGAGAGGGTTGTCATGTTCACCATGGTCACAAGGAGAAGGTTGTCATGATCACCATGGTCACAAAGAGAAGGTTGTCATGATCACCATGGTCACAAAGAGAAGGTTGTCATGATCACCATGGTCACAAGGAGAAGGTTGTCATGATCACCATGGTCACAAGGAGAAGGTTGTCATGATCACCATGGTCACAAAGAGAAGTTGTCATGATCACTACGGTCACAAAGAGAAGGTTGTTATGATCACTATGATCACAAAGAGAAGGTTGTCATGTTCACCATGGTCACAAAGAGAAGGTTGTCATGATCACCATGGTCACAAAGAGAAGGTTGTCATGATCACCATGGTCACAAGGAGAAGGTTGTCATGATCACCATGGTCACAAAGAGAAGGTTGTCATGATCACCATGGTCACAAAGAGAAGGTTGTCATGATCACCATGGTCACAAAGAGAAGTTGTCATGATCACCATGGTCACAAAGAGAAGGTTGCCATGATCACCATGGTCACAAAGAGAAGGTTGCCATGATCACCATGGTCACAAAGAGAAGGTTGTCATGATCACCATGGTCACAAAGAGAAGTTGTCATGATCACCATGGTCACAAGGAGAAGGTTGTCATGATCACAACGGTCACAAAGAGAAGGTTGTCATGATCACTATGGTCACAAGGAGAAGGTTGTCATGATCACCATGGTCACAAAGAGAAGGTTGTCATGATCACCATGGTCACAAAGAGAAGGTTGTCATGATCACCATGGTCACAAAGAGAAGTTGTCATGATCACCATGGTCACAAAGAGAAGGTTGCCATGATCACCATGGTCACAAAGAGAAGGTTGCCATGATCACTATGGTCACAAAGAGAAGGTTGCCATGATCACTATGGTCACAAAGAGAAGTTGTCATGATCACCATGGTCACAAAGAGAAGGTTGCCATGATCACTATGATCACAAAGAGAAGGTTGTCATGATCACTATGGTCACAAAGAGAAGTTGTCATGATCACCATAGTCACAAAGAGAAGGTTGTCATGTTCACTACGATCACAAAGAGAGGATTGTCATGATAACCATGGTCACAAAGAGAATTTAATTTTGTTATGATCACTACGGTCAAATATAGAAGGTTGTCGCAATCATTACGATTGTTGTCATAATCACAACGGCCACAAAGAGAAGATTGTCATGAACACTTTGGTCACAAAGAGAGGGTTGTTATGTTCACTGTGATCACAAGAAAAATATTGTCATCATCACCATGGTCACAAAGAGAAGGTTGTCATAATCACCATGATCACAAGGAGAAAGTTGTCATAATCACCATGGTCACAAGGAGAAGGTTGTCATGATCAGCATGGTCACAAAGAGAAGGTTGTCATTATCAGCTTGGTCACAAAGAGAAGGTTGTCATGATCAGCATTGTCACAAAGAGAAGGTTGTCATTATCAGCATGGTAACAAAGAGAAGAATGACATGATCACTATGATCACAATGAGAAGGTTGTTATGATCACCATGCTCACAAAGGGAGGGTTGTCAAGGTTGTCATTATCACAACGATCACAAAGAGAGGGTTATCATCTTCATTACGATTACAAAGAGAAGGTTGTCATGATCACCATGGTCACAAGGAGGAAGGTTGTTATGATCACAATGGTCAAGAGGAGAAGGTTGTCATGATCACTTCGGTCACACAGAGAGGGTTGTCATGATCACCATGATAAAAAAAAGAAGGTTGTCATGATCACCATGGTCACAAAGATAAGGTTGTCATGATCTCCATGGTCACAAGGAGAAGGTTGTCATGATCACCATGGTCATAAAGATAGGGTTGTCATGTTCACCACGATCACAAAGAGAGGGTTGTCATGTTCACCAGGGTCACAAAGGTCACAGAGAGAAGGTTGTCATGAACACCATTGTCACAAAGAGACGGTTGTTATGATCACGATGGGCGCAAAAAGAAGGTTCCATTACGATCACAAAGAGAAAGTTGTCATGATCACTACGATCCCAAAGAGAGGATTATCATGATCACTATGGTTGCAAAGAGAAGGTTGTCATGACCCTACGGTCACAAAAAGAAGATTGTCATCATGACTACGGTCACAAAGAGGTTGCCATGTTAACTAAGGTTAAAAAATGGGGGTTGTCATTATCAATACGGTCACAAAGAGACGGTTGTAATGATCACTACGGCCACAAAGAGACGGTTGTAATGATCACTACGATCACAAAGAGACGGTTTTAATGATCACTACGATCACAAAGAGAGGACTGTCATGTTCACTACGATCACAAAGGAAGGATAATCATGATCACAATGATCACAAAAAGAAGTTTTTCATGACTACTATGGTCACAAAGAGAAGGTTGTCATGACCACTACGATCACAAAGAGACGGTTTTCATGATCACTACGGTCAAAAAGAGACGGTTTTCATGATCTCTGTGGTCATAAGGAGAGGGTTGTCATGTTCACTACGATCACAAAGAAAAGGTTGTCATGATCACCTCAGTTACAAAGAGAAGGTTGTCATGAGCACCATGGTCACAAAGAGAATGTTATCATGGACACTACGGTCACAAAGAGAAGGTTGTCATGATAACTACGATCACACAGAAACGATTTCCATGATCACTTTGGTCACACAGAGAAGGTCATCATGATCACAAAGAGGAGGTTGTCATTGTCCCTGTGGTCACGGAGAAAAGCTTATACTGGTCACCTTTGTCACTGAGTTTTATTGTCACCTTGTTCAGGTGGTAGCTTTGTAAGGTAAACATAGAAACTGAATTTTAACGAATGTTTCATCTAAGTCCATTCAAAATTAAAGCTTGCTATTGGTCAAAATTTGGTTCATTGTTATACCTGCGCCTGTATTATATTTAAAATCTTTAATTCTATAACGTAAGATGCATTAATGGAAGTCATCTTATTTCCTTGACAGACGTACCAACTTGCCATTTTCATTTAGTACGATTTTTAAAATTATTTATCAATCTATTTTTGCTCTCCATGTGAAGTGGAACCGTTGGATTTCTACCTTTTTCTGTTAATTAAGTATTATAAAACTTTAAGAATGTCATTATCACTACGGTTACAAAGAAAAGGTTGCGATGATCACTATGGTTACAGGATCACGTCCGTATTTTTAATTACTTTTCTCGACCAGCATTATTCAACCGTACCGCATCGCCTTTTGGTTATAAAACATGAATATATTTACAAGAGTGCATACATAGGTACATCAGTCAGAAGCTTATACTTCTGTGGAACGCAAATATTTTCATCTCTTCCTGGTCTTAGAACTATTACCTGTATTTACCCTCAAATATCAAATGCTATAGTCTTAGTATTTATTAAATAAAAGCTTGTTAATGATATACAATTAGGTCCTATTACACATTTCAGATTATGCTTTTGAAACTTTATACTAGCCGATGACTTCAAAAAGTTGAAACTGGATCATGTCCCAAGTATAGCTAGTAATTTACATGAAAACTGCTCTCTCAATAATTACTTTTGACATTTGAAATATACCAACAAGGAAAATCATTAGGAGGATTTTCCCTAAATGTTCAAGAACAAGGAAATGTAAATACAATATGCTACAGGGATATGTCGATAAAATATGGGATACGTGTATGAGAAAAAAGATAGACTGGTGCACATTAACATTTAATCGGCAGGATATGAGTAAAAAAAACTATTTGACATACAAACAGAGAAAATGTATTAACTTTTAATTCATAAAAGTATAGGCAATAAGTTAGGTAATATGGGAAATGGGAGAGCAGTAAGATCTACACTGCTCAAAAAATTAAAGGAGCGATTTTTCCATTGTAATATAATGGTACATAGAATGTAGTATCTTTTCGAATAAGCAAGGTTGCAGCATCAAGTTTCATCATGTGTATATGGTTAATTTGTTCAATACAGACATTGGTAATAAAGAAATGACTATCAAATATGCCTTAATACATTTATGTTCATCATATTGAATAAGCAGCTGCAAACGTGTGTGATATGAAAGTAGAAACCTTGCTCCCTTAATGATTTGAGCAGTGTACATTTCATTGAAACCCCCACTGAGGAGTTAGAAAGGATCGAGTCATTTGGTTCTTGAAAAAAAATACTAGTAGTGGTCACTTCTTATTCACAAGGATACAGTCATCATGGAATGTGAGAAAGGGACTTTCCATTGAAATATCGGCTTCTGACTGATGTTCCTATGTATACACTATTGTTTAATATTGCTGGTCTTTAAAGGTAATCAAAGTTTTTTAAACACTTAATAAACAGAAAAAGAAGAAATCCCTCGGTTCCAGTTCACATGGAGAGCAAAATAGATTAATAAATGATTTTAAAAATCATACTTGCTGAAAATGGCAAGTTTGAATGTATGTCAAAGAAATTAGATGACTTCCGCGAATGCCTCTTACCTTATCGAATTATTTGGTACTGTAACAGCTGCTCTTCTGAGATTGAAAAAAGAAAAGATTTTCAATATAATATAGGCGCAGATACAATAACGAACCAATTTTTAATATTGATGTGTTTGAGATAAAACATTCGATAAAATGAATCTATTCAAAGAATAAAAGACCTTCGGTTCCTATGTTGATGATAGAAATGTTCTATAGTACCAATTTTATTGTACTAGACACGTGTTTCGGATATTGAATCCTCGTCAGTAGTACTTCATGTCAAATAGTTTGAATAAAGCCAAATAGTCCTGCTTACAAGACTCCGGTATACTGCTAACGCACCGGAGTCTTGTAGCCGCCGCCAACTAGAACAGGGAAATTACGATGATTTTAGCATTGACAGCGAGTAAGATTACATTGAAAGGATGGATAATATATTAAATCATTATTGACTTACCTTTATAATGCTTCTCTTTGAGACTGTAGTGATCATGACAAACTTGTCTTTGTGACCATAGTGATCATGACAACCTACTCTTTTTTACCTTAGTGATTATGACAACCGTCTCCTTGTGACCGTAGAGAACATGACAACCCTCTCTTTGTGACCGTAGTGTTCATGATAACATTCTCTTCACAAAGAGAAGGTTTTCATGACCATATTTATCATGAAAACCTTCTCTTTGTGATCATAGTGATCATGACAACCATCTCTTTGTTGCCATAGTGATCATGACAACCTTCTCTTTGTTATCGTTTTGATGATGACAATCGTCTATTTGTGACCATTGTGATCATGACAACCTCGTTTATGTGAATTAGTTATAATTACAACCTTCTCTTCGGCATCACAATCGGCAAGTATACAATTTGAAACCCTTGAAACAACTCTCACGCAAGAATTAACAGCCAAATGGAAGACTCTTTAGATAGAGTTTACATCTCCGATGCCATAGAGTATTCTCATATATAATCGTGGGAAAAAAGAGAAATTATATCTTAAAGTCTATTTAAAGAAACTGTTGATCCATCTTATTCAAAAAGGAGATCCTTGACTTTCAGAAACTTTCACGTAAAACGTAAAAATTGGTAATTTCAACAAACTCTAGATCTCCTCTAAGTCTGTGCATGCATGGTGCCATATTTGGAAACTTTACATCTTCTCCAAACAGTAGACATTTGGACTTTATGACGTGGTGATCTGATAACATCCAGAAATAGAAGAGAGAAGACATGAGTATCGTGACGTGACGACTTCAATTTCAGCATTACAAACTTTCCTTTTCTGAGTAGCAACATCCCTTCATCGCCTGCTTATGGCGTGTTCATATCTCAGTTGATACGCTATGCCAGAGTAAGTACTAAATATACGGATTTTGTTCTGAGAGCTAGGCGTCTTTCAGATAAGCTTCTCAGTCAGGGATATGTTTGTGACCGACTAACATCGTCACTGAGGAAGTTCTACGGTCGATATGGGGAACTAGTCATACACTATGATGTCCCACTTTCCAGAATGGTGGATGATATTCTGTCATAGACCATTTGAACCATCCAACCAAAGATTGTACTTTATATCTTCCAAAATGGAAGTAACCGGATGTGACAGTTCTACCGAATTAAAGCGACGGGTGTTGCATGCAAGCAGGAGATGCTTACTCTTCCTGGGTACCTGGTCTCACTCTCATTTCGGGAGTTCGCTTCTTTTCATATGGTGGAGGTTTTTGTTTGTTTGCTTTGGTTCCTGTTTTATCCTGATTTTGTATGCCTTCGGTTTCTGATTTCCTGGGTTATCGATTTTGTGCTGTAAACAGGGATATGGTCATTATCCATATTTGTCATCTAACGCAATTATATGACTATGCGGGCATGCTGATGGTTTTATAAATATTTTTATAACCCATTCTCTTTTATAATTAGATTTATAGTGAAAACCTTTGAATGAACGTTGATCAATATCTTTGAAGATCATAATTACTTTGAAGCATGCAGAGTGACGTCTATTTTGAGACCCGTGTATGACATCCCGTATGACAGCATCACAAGAAATAATCTCCATCGATGATGGGAATGCCAAAAAAAAAAAAACCTTCTCTGACATGCTGTCACAACAATGTCACGCTACTCACGAATTTAGACTGACTATAATAGAATTTTTTTTGTTAATTTGTTATTAATATGTTGTCATTATTTACTTTGGTCTTTTATTTACATGTACATGTATTATGGTCACATTGCTACCCTGAACACACAATTTACAGCACTTTGTTGTATTTCAATATATAGAAGATCGGATTATATGAAATGAGAAAAATGTAAAGTTTCTTAAGCATTCTCTCTTATATATATATACCATCTAGGGGATCCTAAGTTCAGACACATGTATATAAAATATAGAAGCACATTCAGCTTATGATTGAATGAGACACAATAATGTCTGTATCGGTTGCTATGGAATCACACGGAAAATGTCATAGAAATCTACATGATATATGTTGTTGATAAATACTTACTATTACTGTAATAATTAATAATGACACTAACAGCGTGTAGGAAGTAACAATTGGCAGAGATCAACATTCCATTTATATTTGGTTGGGAAATGGAATGAATGTCAACGTCTTCAAATTGAATAGCATCATTTAAGAACAGATAAATTGGCAACGTGGACCAAACTGTTTGATACAAAAACCGTCTTTGAATTACATGTATAGTTAAGAAATGTTAATAACCTCAGACAGTCCATGTATTTTAGATATTATTTTCATTTTCGTGCGTAACATCGACGGCGGGTGCGGCTAGCCAAACAGGGGATACTTTCTCCTCCCGCTCACCTGGTCCCACCTCCAGTTTGCTATGGAACCGTCGATGCTCAATTTCGTGCTCTATTGTGAGTGCTGTTGACATTATCGTCAGGATCTTCTTTAACTTATTAATAAAGGTTACCAAATTTCTTAGACTTGAGTGAAACTGGTATGAACGCACAACCA
Organism: Pinctada imbricata; assembly: GCA_033119305.1. Lineage (NCBI taxonomy): Eukaryota > Metazoa > Mollusca > Bivalvia > Pterioida > Pteriidae > Pinctada > Pinctada imbricata. The sequence goes on along the minus strand of VSWD01000008.1, from coordinate 28,352,923 downwards.
TGACTGCTACTGAAAACAACTCAATTATAAGACGGGTTAAATAAAGAGACGTTATAATTTGGAATTGTAATGCACAGCTTCCAATTGTTTATCATAGAACTCTTCGGTCAGTGATTTTGTGAACTCGGACATGCAATGGTCAACAAGAATAAGAGAAATCCATCACAGATAATATTTACAATTTTGAACTACTACTCTGCAAATTGAGCGAATTGTTTTTGTTTTCTTCACTATCGAGTGAAGATAAAGTGAGCTAATTTCATTATGCGTCATTCGAAACTGACCTGTCGTCGTTATCGTTCGTAGTGCGTTAACATTTCACATTTTATAGATTTTATTTATAACATTTCACATTTTATAGATTTTATTTATAACATTTCACATTCTATAGATTCTGTATCGTCATGAAACCTCACTGAAAGCAAGTACCATGCGTCTTCTATCAAAATTGTGATTTCCGACTCAGTCCGTCAAACAAGGTGACTGCCAGTGTATCTGACAGATTTCCGACTTCTTAAAAAAGGACCTAAGTATAGAATCCCATCCAAGATAGATTTTGTCAAATCCGTGAAGTGCTTACGGAAGCCTTAGATAATTATACGAAAAGATGGTGTAAATCAGAAGGAGTCGAACCGCATGCTCTGAATGACTGGAAAAACCTTATTTTAGATATAACGGATATTCGAATAGATAACTTCCATAAAAACCCCCATCTTTTTCAAAATCCACGTTCCAAATCAGAGAGATATTTCAAATTTAAACTAAGTAAATTACATGAAAAATATGTCTTTGCACCAGCTGATAAAGCAGCCAACAACACCATTATCATTTGAAAACGTTACTACATATCAACTTTGATTTCGGAACTTTCGTCCACTAATACATATATCAAAAGCAATGAAAGTGCATCTAACATTTTAGGCAAGCATAACAGTGAACTGTCTTCATTCAATATCTCTATTTCTAAATTGGATCTCCCAACACTATATTGCATACCGAAACTGCACAAGTCTCCTTACAAATTTCGATTTATTGCTAATTCTAGTAATTGCTCCACTACAATTTTGTCTAGAAATCTGACGTCAGCACTTACTGCTATTAAAGAACACATAACTAGATATTGTGAAACGGTTCTAAACAGGAACGATGTAAATTTATTTTGGTCTATTAAGAATTCAGGGGATGTGATTGAAAAAATGAAATCTGGAAATTTCCAAGCCAATACGATTTCTTCATACGACTTCTCTAATATGTACACCACACTTCCTCTTGACAAAATTAATGATCGATTATCTAATCTCATTAAATGGTGTTTTGATCGAGAGCGAAAAACTTACATTTGTACATCTGAATCGAAGGGTTTCTTTTCCTCGACAGACTACAAATCATACAAATCATGGACATGTAGTGACCTGTGTAATGCCTTGTCCTTCCTCTTGGACAATATTTATGTTAGATTTGGTGAGGATCTATACAAGCAGGTTGTAGGAATTCCTATGGGTACTAACTGTGCGCCTCTTGTTGCAGATTTACTTTTATACACTTATGAAAAAGAATTTATCCAAAATCTTCAAAAGCAAAGAAAATTTGATGAGCTGAAATGTTTCAATAATACTTCTAGGTATCTGGATGACATTCTAACCATTGACAATCCTGCTTTTGAATTATATAAGAATGAAATGTATCCACAAGAATTAACCCTTAACAAGGCAAACCTTTCAAATACAGAAACACCCTTTTTGGACCTAAATATCAAAATTGTAAACGGAAAGATTCATACAAGTGTATATGACAAAAGGGATGATTTTGGATTCAACATAGTAAATTTCCCTTGGCTTGACAGTGATGTTCCAAGATTACCATCATACGGCATTTACATATCACAGCTCATCCGGTACGCTAGAGCATGTACTGATATTTTGGATTTTCACAGTAGAAATTTACAAATTACCAAGAAACTTTTAGGTCAAGGTTTCCGCTTTCATAGACTAGTTAAGACTTTCTGGAAATTTTACAAAAATTACAGTCAACTTCTTTTAAAATTCGGATCTATACATGCAACAGAGTACATTACTATAGGTATTACAGAACCTGTCTTTTATGGAGATATGATAAACAAAATAAAAAGGATCAAAGGTAGGCAGCATAACCATCGAAAATGCGTCAGAATCATCAAACGCCTTTTAAACCGTGGATATGATCCTAATGTCACCAGACGGACACTAGGCTTAGTACTTGACCAATCTACAGTCTTGTACAAGCGCATCCTTGAGACTTGCACTCTGACTGACTGTGACGACGGGACTCCATGACGGGCCCTGTCCAAACCTCTTTAGAGAAGACAGGGCCCCGACCACCTGTCCTCTCTGAATGTCAGTCGGACTCCTCGGGTGATTACATACATGAGCTCGCTTCAGCCGGCAGAGCACGGACTGTATTACGCTTGCCCTCTTTTTATATCCATTTACATATTCATCTGTGTCTCTGGTGCCTCTGCGTTTTGCGGTCTTGTTTGTGTGATGTCATCTTACAATGAGGAGGTTGTTTTACACCAAAATTGTACGTTCTTCGAGACCTCTGGGTAATTGGAGAAGTGAGAGGGTTGTGCGCACGTAATCCAGGATAACCACACCATTTGCTACTTGCGTGACAGATGGCCGTCCAAAGTCGGCACCGGTTACCCATTGGTCTCGTCGGTTTATGTGTAGTCTTTTGTGTTTGATGTTTACATGTCGTGTGTCTCTTTTCCGTCTCGTGCTGTACTCGTCTTTTGTGTTTTTGCATCGGGTGTTTTGGTGTTTTACTGTTGATGCTGCAACGGGGTCTTGTTGGAGATCTACTCCCTTCTTTTTTCTCAAACGCATAACGCCAAAAATAATATAAGACTCAAAATCTTAAGCAAGTTTTTTAAGCCGTTGTTTTTCTATGTCAAGACTCAAATGAGCCCTTTTGGACCTCTTGTCCTACGTTCTGGAGAGGGTTCGGATGAATTAAGAAGAGAAGAAGGATTTTTTTGCGAATTCTAAGACCCCTGATCCTCCCGCTTTTTATAGATCCCACGCATGATCACTTAAGACGAACATTTAGATGCTATAAAATGGTTAATGGTTCCCAAGATCTGCAGGCTTGTTTCTGATCCATCATCGTATTCTAATTTTTACATAATATTTCTCAGAACGGATATGTAATTCATCATACGTGCTGGAAAAGCTTGTCGCTTTCAGGAAAATGCACTGACAAATTATCAAACAAGTTAGAAAATAAACACGAATATTTGACGATGCTTTTCTGACAAATGAAATGGAGTCTTTGCATGTGATAAGACTATTTTCTTTGTAAAATAAAGGGCATTCCTATAAATCATTTCATGAGCGACAATGGCCGATAAGGAGGATCAGGACAAACCATCATAAAAAAAATACATAAATAAAAAAATAAAATTAAAAAAGAAGAAAAAAAAAAGGAAAAACATTCAGAATCATGATGAACATACATTGGACTTGTTGTACAATATATTCTAAAAAAAAAAATAAAGAAAAAAAAAAAAAAAAAAAAAAAAAAAAAAAAAAAAAAACCCTCGAGCGTTTGACTTAATTTTGCCATCAAACACTTCCATCGTATTGTAAATACATGTAACATCCTAAACACAACTCTTTATCAACTTATCTTTGGTCGTTGCAAATTTCTTTAATCAAATAATCATTCTATTTTGCATCATTTTCAAACTATCTCTACAAGAACTGATGATATTCTGAGATCAGAGATTGTTCATAAAACTTGATTTCCATAAAGTAGTATCATCCTCTTATTTGGACCCCCTTGAACTATGTAGTTGGCATCTGTACCACATTAAAACTATAGGAAGAGAAGGGCAAATTGATTTGACACCTATTTCTCACAAGAAAAAATGTCGCATGGTAACCTCACCATAGGACAAAAACTGTTTTACTGGCATTATAGCACAAACGAGAAAATCGTCATGTCTTCAACAGAGAATATGCTATTATATGGAACGAGACAAAATAAAGCATCTGTGTATAGATGGAATTGCGTAGACACATTATTTCTGATAAGCAATGGGCGAGAAACAACAGTGGTCCGACATCAATTTGATATACACTTAGTGCTAAATACATGTTCAAGAACTCTCAGAGTCAGTTTATGTTAACAACTTATGGAGAACAATACATAGCGGATTTTAACCATCACACTGAGATAATAGGTAGTACATTTCTTTAAAGTATTTTAGTTACACTTCTTATTTTGCTCCTGTATCAATACTGCAGGTTTAGTTAAAAAGATGAGATCATTGAAGAATGCCCTCAAGAAGAAGAAAAAAAAAAACACACTTCACAATCCACAAGATGTATCCACAGTATTATTTACGTTGTTTGTTTGTTTCTTTGTATCAATTCTTGAAGCAAGAACTGTCAAATTGGATCACTATTTCTCTACCAGCAATCAATGTACCATAGAGCGCCGTCTACTATATGAATCGGATACATATTTTCCTATTGGTTATATGTCTTGCAAAGGATCGTATGGGCCCAAAATAACTTGAAAAGTCATTATTATGCAGTTTATTGTGCTTTTAAACTTTTGAACTAGTGTCAGATGTAATTTAATTAATAGATTCTTTTCTCTTTTAATAACCAATTTACACCTCACATAGTTTCAACAAACATAAAATCAAATTGATTTCTGACTGCTCGAGCGACGTAGGAAATATTCTGTATGGAAAATATCGGTGAACTGGTAAGGAATTATAACGTGTCTTTGAATGTCTTGGAAAGAATATAGAAACTCCTGATTCATTGCCGGAAATAATGTAAACGATAGGGTTAGTAACTCTGCGAGTGACATTCCTTTGTAATTGAGCCCTGCATGGAACCAAGAGTTATAATAAATCCTATCAATATTCTCTGCAACAGAATTGGTTAGACTGCATTGTCAATGTGCAACATAGGATTCAGAGGGCGAGATCCGGATGGTATAGGACCCAACTCCGTTTAAAATTTGTAAAGATTACTTATTCTTATCTTATTTCCATGATTTTTTGTGTATTATTTTAGCACAATCATTAGCTTGGCCCTCCTGGTAAAATAATTTAGCTTCAAACATTGTCAGCAAATGTAAGAACCATAGTCCATAATTATAGACGCAGACATGTAGAATCTGTTGCTTTGCTGAAAAAGGAGATCATTTTATAAGAGAAACCTTTAGTTCAACTATTACAATATTGCCAAGGACATCGACTTGGCTTTCTTAAAGTGTATTTCGATATGTAGGATTAAGGACTACTCAAACATTACGTTTGAGGAGACTTTACTGAATAAGGAGTTTATCACATCCATCATTACACATCTTCAAATTCATACCATCATTTAAGAACAGATAAATTTGCAGCATGGACCAGACATGAACGTTTTCGGTACTAAACACTCATCAGTGATCCTCAACATAAACAATGAAATATGACCAAAGACTGTAAGGGTTATGTCCAAAAGACCAAAAGACGTAGCAGCAAGCGTTTTATATGATGCTACAGGACCCACTTTTCAGAAATGTCGAGAATTTATTGTGAATAGAAATGTTCGAATACGTTTGAAACAACGGAGGGGATCTCCAACAAACGAAGAAACGATCAACAGAAGTTGATATGACTAGGCAACATGTACCCTGGGGGACTCCTGGTCCACCTGCAGTGACAATCACCAAGTGGTACAAATATAACACGTCTTCAAATTCATAGCATCATGTCAGAACAGATATTATAACTTTTTCATATCTTGAAAAAAAAGCGGGGGAAAATATGACGTTTCTATGGATACTTGAAGGGGAACTCATTTTCTGAAACAAGAGAATTGAATAGTTTAAAGGACCTCGCACGAATTGGCGGGAAATCCGCCCAGATAGCAAAGTTACCTCCAGGGCTACTAAAGCTATTCTAAGGTATAAAATATATATTTGTATTTATAATATTTACTCATATATTTATCATTTACATGACTTACTTGGCATTTATTCGAAAACGAAGCAACATGGGGTCCGCCTGGCATTTAGAGTCCGTGGTATTATGTTATAAAAATCAATAAAATGAGATGAAATTGAGAAGATCGTTTTAATTTGAGTTATATCAAGTTATCATACATTTAGTGATTTAATAAACGGTAGAATTATTGTTCTCCTTCAAAAACTAGTATTTCTTTTCCGCACTGAGAACTTAATTTTTGGTTCATCACTATACTCCCAATAGTTGACAATGGATAACTGCGCTTAGTGCGTTTACATTACGAAAAGATAAGCGAAAAACTATATATATATCGGAATAAAAGATTTTTGTGCGGTCATTCGTAAAGAGAGATTATAGGGTGTTTGATGAATAAAGGATGAATTATACTGGAGAACAGTGTGTTCTTTTTGTAAGTGTTTGAATGAATATCTCAAAAGAAAAAATGTAGTCGCAGAATCTTTACCGCTCACCCAAACAAATTATATGACGTCATAAAGTAATGAATTGATTAACATATTATATATAATTGCAATGTATAGTCACTCTAAACCCATCGAAAGAAAACATGATAGATTTATGTATAATAACTCAAGATTTCGAGCCTTTTCAAATCCCCTCCTTATATTTCGATTGCCTGGTTGACATCGTTCCTAACTAGCTACAGGATCTTACTTGTCATGCTGGTAGATCTTGTCAAACTAAAGTTTCTATTAAAAGGAAATCTTGTAGCAAGGTGGGGAACAATACTCTGAAAAACTTTTCCAGTTTTCATAGGCTTTAGTGTTAAAATCTACTGTTTAAACACAAATTATACACAAAAGGTCGCACGTTTGAAATATTAATATTTTCATAAAATTCGGCAAAATTCTTACCGAATTCAGAGTTTTAATTTCCTTTAATTAGAATTTTTTTCGGTTCTAACTGGGCGGATTTCCTAACAAATCGTTCGAGCTCCTTCGTAATCTTCTTTAACAACATTGCAAGCTAATTTTAATGCAGCCTACACGTGTTTCGGATAGTCAAACTTATTTTCATACACAGCAAATTTATTTTTAAGTTACTACGTCTTTCGGTGTATTTAGGACATATTTTTACAGATTTTGGTCATTTTACGTTGTTTAGAATGAGGATCACTGACGAGAGTTAAATACCCGAAACGTGCATGTCTGGTCCATGCTGTAAATTTATCTGCTTTAAAATGATGCTAATGAATCTGAAGACGTTAAACATTAGTAATGCATTCTAGCTTGAGTTTTTGAATTTTGCGTTTCATTTTGTAAAGAGTGCGCGGTTCCTAATTTCCTGAAGGGTCGATTCAGTAGCATAATTAAAAATTTAAACAAAGAGCATATGAAGGATGGTTCTAGGATTTAAAATCTCTTTTCAGTGCGAACTGTCATGGACTGCATTTTCGAGTGACATGTATTTTATCACTTATACCACATGCTTTTTTTTTTAATTTTAAGCTGCTTCATTTTAACCTTATAGTCCGTCATATTTTTCAGTTGTACTTGCCTATCAAAGTAATGATCTGAACATTAAATTTTCATCCTTTGAAGACCATCATATGCTATGAATATGATTTCGTTACAGGTACGCAGCTGATAGTATTGGCAGGTTATTTTGTCCCCTGACATATTTGTTGATGTGAAACCAGATTCAGTGTCAGAATGCCATTTGATTCAGTGTACATCATGTCGAATCAAGATAGATGATCATAACTAAGGATTAAACCAACAAGAACCTATGTGGGTCAACCTTGCGACGTAACCTTTGATCATAAAACACTACAGCATAGGATCCGAAACCCTTCCGAAAAAATTCCATCGCGCTTTACATACATGTACGTAGGTAAGTATAAACAAACTACTTTTTTTTATAGCGACATTATTTAAGATATTTCAGGACCTTTTTACACAATTGTTTGCCGTGTTCATTTATTTTTATTTATGCTTCAACCCTAACTTAAAAAGAGTGAAATTTAATGCAGAGGGGAGAGAAGTGGAATTTCAATTTGGAAAAGGAGAGGAGATGAGATCATAAGCTTTGCCTCCGGTGTTTTGTGTATCCCCCTCTAGATCCGCGCTTGCAACTAAAGCTTTATCCGCAGACTAAAATAATTAATAGAAGGCAACAGAAAAAACATTACATGTACCATGAGTTTAGCGGATTTATTTTAGCGGATTTATTTACCTCTATGAAGACTCACAGCATATTGTTTTGTTGCTTTGCAAAGTAATGCCATAATTACAAGACTAAATGTATACGAGACAGTGTTCGAACTATATGTCTTGGGAATTTATAATAGTAATAACAGCTATATCATATTGTCTAATACAAGATTAAAAATATTCCCATAGAGCAAGACATCTAGATTTACCAAATGCAGCAACAGTTATGAAACGTTAGCCCTCGTAATAGAAATATATGATATTTTGTCTGATAATGACAAAGTCATCTGCACATTAAATCAGAGTCATAAAGATCAATCTGAAAAGCTGTAATGGTGTTTTAGTCACTTCAGAGATAGCATGTTCTCGGTTGATTGTTTGGTACCGGGTAAATACAGATATTTATCACATGAAACACCCTTCATTCGGTTACATAAAGCCATTTCATTAATAAATCTTATTATAACAAGTTGCATATCACTTTGGGAGCGTGATCATTGGATGAAGCGCTCCAGATCATTTGTGGCGTCACAAAAGAAACGGCGACGTTGGCGCGTTATTTGCAAGAAATGAAGTCGGAATTATAATATTTCGACGTTATTTTGATCAATTACGTCATATTTCAGGTGATAAAAAGAATCCCATGTGATACTTCTATTCCATACAGTATTTATGAAACTCGTTGTGTGATTTTAATCCCCTCGCCAAAGCTCGGGGATGTAAATTCACACAACTCATTTCATAAATACCGTATGAAATAGAAAATCATTTGAGATCCTACATGTATCAATACAACATGTATATGATTTTTCAAAATCCATACGAGTTGAAGCATTCAAAATTATGTCAAATGGTACGTCATCTTCGTTTAATAAGAGAAATGCAAAGCATGTGTCCGTGAAGTAAATTGCGCACGTCCTGCTTGCAAGTACGTAACAGTGTTGTTTTCAAAAATTTAAATAAAATTTTACCCTATTTCAACTTGCTATAAGCACTAGTACGTTGTAACATAAAGTTGAATTTTCTTTTCTTTTCTTTTTTTTATAAATCTGCCTTATTTCAATTTTCAATAAATACACTGTAACATTGAATTGGATTTTATTTTTCTTCATTTCATTTTGCTATCGATTATTTCGTGTAAGTAATGTAAGTAAAGTTTATCTTATATAAATAAAGTCTACTTCGGTAAGTAAAGTCTATTTCTGAACTAAAAGTCTATTGAATGTAATGAGTTAAAGAAGATCCTGACGATAATCTCAACAGCACTCACAATAGAGTAACATGTGTTAGTTAAGTCTTTTTTTCTAAAAGCTCAGAAAAGATTAAATGAGCGTATTAAACATAATCATACTAGAATTCTCTAGTAAATTAGCGATATTAGCGACCATTAACCGTCCGCTGTGTCGCCCGACGTAAGCTTTTACGATTTTGACATAGAATTTTACAGGAGTCAAATTCTCAATTTATTTAACAAAAATGTTTTTTGACCCGAAAGGATGTGATTTTTAAAATTTTTTTTTTATTGTTTTTATTTCACACAATAAAGATCTGATAGATTGACACATTCAGTATCAAATACTTTACAGATATTTATCAGATTCAAAAGGTCATACAAAAATTTAAACTTTCATATCGATTTTCACGGGACTTTATGAGCAATATAGACCCACTTTGGCCTCATTGAATTTCCTATGATAATAATGGTACAAATTCCAGTCTTTTAACTACTTTTCTGTCTAATTGATGTACTCATCTTTCTTTACTTGTCTATAATACCAAACATTGATTTCTTCTCATTGAAGTGAAGGTTGTGCCCTTCGTAATGTCATTTCCTGTGGAACGACGTCCTCTTATAAAACTGACAGGATGTCGTGTATCAAATTCTGAAACAACATTTCCGATTGAAATAATAATTCATCTTAAAAGTGTATATCATGGAATAAACATTTCTCTCGAAATAATTTCAGTACATTTACTGTCGCTGAATTTGATAATAATTGGAAAATAGGAAGAAACCATCTTGATCAGTAAGTGTGCAATAAATTCCGTCTTTTAATAATGTTCCGGTGGCAGATAAGATAAGGGAGGACTGAAGTAATTTTTGGGAGTAACAGATGATCTAGTCATATGGTGTATGCACAAAATGAATGAAAGAAAAAAGAATGTAATAATAAAGTTATTTAGCTGTGAAATCCGTAATAATCCAACTCCTAAATCATCCTATTTTTTGCCTGCCATTGATGCATTTTAGTTGATTGTGATTGTCCTTTCTTTCAATAAGTGACTTTTTCTTAATTCCTTTATATGAAGCACAAATCGTTTGTGTTTGTCCATTGGAAAAATATTTCCGTCCATTTTATCCCTAAAGTTACAGTCGCCAAAGTTATAACAAGACAAATAGGATACAATCCCCTAAATAAGTCAGTGTGGAAAGGCACTCGTCGTCATCTCCCTTTATAGTGAGGAGTCGTTAGGAATATTCAAATCGTGTTATCTTTTGGATGCATTCTCCGCTATCTCTCATCCAGTTACTCTTGATGAGAACATCGCAATGGCTTAGGACATTAATAGATTCCTTGCCACAGTAACACATCTACTTAGGAGCCAAATGATAGTTTCCTTAAAGACGATAGAGTGGTGTTATCATATATGAAATGGATGATGAGTATCATAAACTCTTCATAACTCGGCAATTGAATGCTTGTATGCAGGATTGATGTTCATTGGAGAGTTGTCTAGGAAAAGTTGACGGGATGATACATCGTTTGATCTTGATTTGGAAGGGGGGATTCCAGCCAATCCGTGGGTCGGGGTGGTTCAGCTCAGGAATATGGAAAATCATTATACGTAAAAACTGGAAAATTAGCATTTTTGGCAAATTCTAAGGATATTCTGACCCCTAACCCCTCTCTCTAGATCTGTGGTCGCTATATACACACATTTGGATGGAACATAGCAAATACACAATTGAATGGAACGTTTATTCTACGAGTTTAGACACATGATAGGGAGGCTGAAATGTTGCTGTACTTGTCCTTCCATATAAAATAAATGGTTAAAATGTTACCGAAAGATAAAGTCTTGAAACCAAGGACACAATTTTGTTTAGAAGTCACTGTTTTTAAAATTATGTTTCGTGGATAATTGGGTTATTTGCTTGCTGTGCATCATAGCGTTACAGTAATGTTTTTTAGCAACATATAACCAAAGTCATTTTAAACTATTTGTAATCAAGCCTGTCGTTGATTCCATCAATAAATATCTTTTTTATTTCTGAAAGATGTGCCACTACTAGCTATAATCATATGTGCTATAATATTATATTGGTATATTAATGTTGCATCGAGGGTCAATTGATCTCTTATAATTACTTACAAGGACGACATGCTAGATCTTGAATTGGACTCGCAAAAGCTGTGAACACTGACATCTGTATCAAAGTAAATTTCATGCAGTTATTGCTAGGCTGGAGCTAAACAAGGTCTGTTTCAATTTTTACTGCTGTCATTATGCATTGTTTATGACAGGGAACTGATTACATGATTAATATATCACAGCTTGTTGTAAATCTAGAGACTTAGATGTGACCTTGCATTTATTAGTCTCGATCAATCTATAAATTCCAATGCAATATTTTTCAATAGACTGAAGAGGGGTTCTATTGTTCAGTAAAAACCTTATTGTGAGATTCTAAGGAAACACTAAGTGACCAACTCTCTGACCAAAGATCTGCTTTCTTGATAGGGAACTCTAACTGTGGTACCCCAGCCAAAATGATGAAAAATGAAAGAAAATTGGCTTGGCGCCTTCGATCACGTTCAATTTCTGTATTGTATTAATTCATTTGTAATTTCTAATTCCTTGAACAAAGAAAATATAACTCGTCACTTAGCTTACATGTAAATACCGAGTAACTGAAATCATATTTTGTTTTAATAAACGTCGCTTTCAAGCATTTAATTCTTTGGTCCAAAATGAAAAAGTTGGGGAAATTTCTTATGTGAAAGCTAATCTTTATAGGTGTAGTCATGTTTCTACCCGAAGAAGGCGGTATAAACATGTATTTACTATTAAAATGTTAAACGTCTTCAAATTCAATAGCATCTAAACAATGTAATATGGTCAAAGAGTGTGAAAGTTATTATGTCCAAAAATGTACCGAATCACGTAGCAGGATGGTGGGGATATGATGCTATATGACCCACGTTTTAGAAATTTCGAAATTTCAAGAAATGTTGATAACCAAAATTTTTGAATGCGTTGAAGAAACGATCATCCGCACTTGACTACAAATGCACTCGGGGACTCCTGGTCCACCAGTAGTGAAACTCACCAAGTGGTACAAATGATAAACGTCTTCTAATTCAATAGCATCATTTAAGAACAGATAAAGTTACATCATGCACGTATCGGGTACTTGACCCTCGTCAGTGATCCTCAATCTTAACAATGTAATATGGCCAATAAAGTTAATTCGACACTACTGGCATACCTGAACAAAAATTAGAAATAATCTAATAATTGTTACACGTTAAAGTAAAATGGATGGGCACTCCATATCCAGAATATGGCAAACAAGCTTTTGTCGGCGATATTCTTTTTAAAATAATTTATTGCGAACTTAAATTTTTTTTGCGAACTTTGAACCCTTCGATATTATTAATATAAACACTTATTTCACGTTGCAGAGTGGAACACTTAAAATCGTTCCCCATGACCTGATGTTTGTCAGGTGTATCAATAACTTCTTTCCAGCTCTGTCACCTGAAAGAAGCTTTGTTTTGACCTTTTATCAATGTGACATTATACATATGTTTTTGCTATTTCGGAAACTAGCAATTTCACCGATAAATATCATCGAAATTAAAGTAGTTTAACATCTTAGCACCATCCCTCCAAAGCTATTTTGAACATATATTTTATTTGGATATGCTACTGAATCGACCCTACAGGAAATTTGGAGCCGCGCACTCTCTGTAATGTAAATGTACAAATCTAACTTCAAAAATTAAAGTGGGTGCTACTGAAATTATTTTTGGTGTTTCTGCTGGAAGCATCACTGATGAGAATTTAATATTCGAAACACGTGTCTGGTGCATGGAAATTCGTTTGGAATTTTCTTCAAGAAGGTATAGAGTTGGAACCCTTCGACATTATTGATGTCCTTAATAATTTATTTCGAACTTTTCATGCTCTCTTTGCTATTATGATCAGCACAATGTTACTAACCAATCAAGCAACTTGAACTCCTTTGTGGCATCTATAACTCACGTGACAGAAACACGGATTGCCTCTTACAGAGTCTTCACAGGACCCGATATTGACTTTCGTCTTCACAGTAAGTTTGTATACAATATTGCAGGTGGAAATAACACGATGTCATATAAAGTACAGCGGACTTTATAGATTCAATAGAATCAATTTTATAGAATCAATTCCAAAGCAAAGAAATGGGATTCATGATGTTTTTATTCATTTTTTTTATTGTGAAGTATTTACAGAAAACCTGATTTTCGTTGTCACTTTATTTTTCTATTTGTTATTGATCACCAAATTAAATGCTGAAATTCCTACAGTAGCATGGGTATATTTTGCTGCAGTAATCTTACATGAGACTTGCAGAACTCAGGAACATTTTAGCATTTTAAAGATTACCGACTCTTGACCAAAATGGGCCACGACCTTGTGCAGATAAAAAGTCCAGGCCTCAGCCGTTTTGAGGGGGGGGGGGGTCTAAGAATTGAAAAAGAATTATATAAAAAGGGAAAACCCAGTACTTTTTTTAAATTCGGGGGGGGGGGGGGCTGCCCCTCATACCCCCTCTAGATCCGCGCTTGAGTCATCAAATGGTTTAACGGAATTTTAATGATTCTTCTCATTACCGTTCTATATAATTTTGTACTCCATTGTGGGTAGGTCAGCATTCAATGGTTTGTGAATTATATTTCCAGTATAATGCACCATGAAATGTCAGGGTAGTCTGCGAGTCTTAATGAACTCTGCATAATGACCTATCAAATTCGCTATATAGTTCTATGGGTTATGTAGCTGTATTATAAGGATGTAAAAGTTTTATTATTGCTGATTTCACACATTAGTGAGATACGATGGAGGTATCATTTCAATAAGGAATGATTTCTCATTAGCCTGCCCTAATCATGTCGTTATCCGGAGTTTTATTATACAGATATAATGCCTATACGATTGAGACACGGAAAACAATAAAATATTTACTCAAAAGCAAAACGTCCTAATATCTCCCTGATAAGACTGGATAATGTGATAAGAACAAGACAAGTACAGGAAATTGCCATCTATTTTCTTCTGTCTGTAAAACAGAATGCCATTTTGATCAATATCTCCCTGTCTGCTATGTTATGCAATGCTTATATTTTGTAATGTTAACCCTCTTGGTTTTGATCAGATACAGATGGGTTTTCAGTGATAAATCTAGAAAACACCACATTGTGGTAATAGCTACTAATGTAAAGTATAAGGGGAAATTAAAGACTTATACTTTTTTGGCCAAGTGGTCCCTATCAAGTATGAAATTTTTTGGGAAAGGCTAGATAGGTAGTTAAAATGTAAAACGAAAGTTTTTATTTTTTTTTCCAGAAAATTCAAAACAAATAGAGATTCCAGTACTGATTTAAAGATAAAATCATGAGAAATATACTAAGTTATTCTTATATTTCGATGACAACATTGAAGACAACAGTTTTTAATAATAATATGGAAGTGTTCCAACTCTGTTCACTATTTTCGAAAACCAGATTTACTTCCCATTTGAGACGGTATATGGCGTAGACTGATTATGACGTCATCAAATTCTATGGAAACAGTGCTAAAAGTCTGGGAAATGACGGTATAAAATCGACGTTACCATACCATTTTCATGACGTCACAATGGTTTTACGTCAGATACCGTCTGTAAGGGGAGAAAACTCTGTATTCCGCAAAGACTCAATACCTTTACGAAGAAAATTTCAAACCAAGTTTTTCTACACCAGACACGTGTACGTGTTTCGAATATTAAATTATCATCAGTGATGCTTCCAGCGGAGCCACCAAAATTCAATTCATTAAAATGTTGATTTTACTATCTATAATACCTTTCTTTTCATTTTAATGACAAATATGGATAATGACCATATCCCTGTATAAAGCACAAAATCGATACTTCAGAAAATCTTTTTAGAAATCCTTTTATAGTGGTTCCTTGTTTCATTTGTACTCTTTTGTGGTTAGGAGTGTGTTAGGTTTTGTTCTTCACTATACAGTCAAACAAAGTGGCCCAACTTTCTAGTAGAGAGCAGTCATTCCGGACAAAGATGTCATAACATTGCGCCTCAGACATGGATGATTCGAATAATGAATCCTCATCATTGCTTCTTCAAGTTAAAATGCTTCATAAGAAGCCAAAAAAATAATGTATTTGCGCCTCCTCGTTTACTTTCTAAATGGCTCAAGATGATTAATTAAAGCATATGAAATATGCGTCGATAAACCATTGGAGGATGGTGCAAGGATGTTCACCTCCTACTCGTGATCATATAAAATGAAATGGCAGGGATTCAATAGACGGACCTTCGGATGTTACGTAGGAATAATCTGTTACCAAATAAAAGCATCTGGCAATGGTGTTGGAAAGTAAGAAATTATGAAAAAGCAATACTTACATTGCAACAATTGATAGGTATTGATCTAAGAAAAGCGAGATGTCCCTAAGCTATCACATAGTAGCTTTCTGGACAAATATTTACAAGTACTGTTGGAAAGTAAGAAATCATAAAAAGCGACACTTACATTGCAACAGTTGATAGGTATTGATAAAAGAAAAGCGTGGTGTCCCTTATTTGCTATCAGAGAGTAGCTTTCTGGACAAATATTTACCAGTACTGTGCTCTGGACAGGAGTATTTTGGATAACGAATCCTCATTTATGATTCTTCAAGCCAAAGTGACACTAGACAGAGAAGCCTAAATATTGTAGAGACGCCCTCTCGTTTGATTTCTCTTTTTAAGGGTGAACGGCTTCAAATTTCCTGTAGGGTCTATTCCGTAGCCTTATCATTTGAAATGTGTGCCCTAAAATTCGTAGAAGAGATAGTGCAAGGATATTACTATATCCTAACAAAAACCTTTCAGGGCAAACAAAAGAAGAACAAATAAAAATCTTTGTCTGTTTTCATTATTTGTATAGAGTATTCCTGCGTCTTTGCCATGTTTCATGATTTTAAACAAATTTATGTTAGTTCAAAATTCTATTCTATTTATACATGTGTTTACGATTACTTTCATACTGCAAATACCAGACAGGAAAAACACTGCCACATAATGTTAAAATTAGCCTTTTCATTTTGACACTTTTGTCAGTAAGTGATGCTTCTCCTATACATAAAGCACAATCAGCAAAACAGACGTCTGTGTTTTATATGGAATAGGAACGTGGATGTTGCCAAAAATGACAACACTGCATTCACATCAGTGTGGTAGTAAAAGACTTGATACGATTATGAAATGTAGAAAATCCTATTATACAAATGAAGTCATATAATCCCGTTTATTTTTCTCAAGGGAACAAGCCAAAGTACAAACATTTTCTTATATTCTTTGCCAATGCACATAAAATGTGAAGTAGGGAAGAAACTTAAAGCAAATTTGGATTCCTGTGATTTTATTTTTTGATTTCCTTCTCGTTCATCGTTGAAGACATGACTTGTCTTGACAACAAGAGACAAATATCAGAGGTGAGAAGAAGAAGCGCTAAAAACCAATGTAAAAGAAGGATCACCAACAAGTGATACAAGATGCTCATGTTAAATAACACCAAGGGAGAATACAAGAATACAGAAAACATCACCAATGACACCAAAAATAACAGCACGTGAAAGCGGAAGTAACATAGGAGAAACTTGATAACTACGAAAAAGTTCTATATAACACGAAATCATAGCTAATTAAATTACCCAGCAAAATGAGAGAAAACTAGAAGACAGTAGGGAATTCTATCATGAAAAGAGCGACAGGAAATCATATCTGCATTTCTTCTCTTTCGGCATACCGTTTGTATTATTATATAACACAATTATGTGAACTTACGCGCACTCTCTGTAAAGTAAATGCAGAAATTTAAATTCTAAAAATAGCACCAGAGGGCGCAAGTGAAATTAATTTGGGCTGCTTATGAAACGCACTTTGCCTGGAAGCATCACTGATGAGAATTTAATATTCGAAACACGTGTGTGGTGCATGGTTTGGAATTTTCTTCAAGAAGGTATAGAGTTGGAACCCTTCAGCATTATTATGTTCACACATAGTTACGAAATGATATTTTCACACTTCATTATCATAACCTCACTTCATCATTTTAGGTTTTGATCGATATCTTTGAACCTCCAAATACGTAATGCTAATCGTTTTATTCATCTTGAAAGCGAATGTACGGAAAAAATCAGGTTGGCTTAAGATATTTGCTCCTTTCGGGAGGGTCAAGTGTACTAAATATTTATATTATGATCCTATCAATTTGGCATTGCTCACGAGAGAGCAGCGGGGGCATTGCATATGAATAAAATTAGTTGTTGAATTCCGATTTGAGTGTGATTTGAATGTGATTTATATCATAAGATATAATGACAGGACGCTGATACTTTGAATTTTCTCTGTTCTCTAATAATTGAACATTTACGTGCGACTTATGAGTTTGTTTGTATTTTTTAGATGTCACAAAATATACGAATTTATCAATACTGAAATGAAATATCTAATTCTCTATTCAAATCTTCAGAATACATATTACATGATTAAGCAAAACAGCTTTTAAAGTGCCCACAAACCGAGAATTTATAGTATTAGAGTACGGAATTCGTACCATAACCATACCTTTAAACTTGTTTTGAGATTATTCATACAGGATAATTTTTGTATACAAAATAAGCTATTTATTTGCCCAAAGGATTAATTTGTGTACGTTAACCTAATTATTATTTTATGTTGTGCTTTTCCGATGATAGCGAAGTTGGTTTGCATGTTTATGCCCATGGATTGATCATGGTGGTTTTTGAAAATTGAACAAGAACGTGTTTATCCAATCAGTTTCGAGTAAGGACTACGTGCAGAACTGAGTCCGTATGTATCATTATATGTTGTCTGCAATCAGATATGTATAATTAAATGTACGTTATATTGTCGATGCGCGATATACTTGAAAGATTCATAAGATAAGCTATGTATTACAAATGAAGGATGACAAAGTAAGGTAAGTTCCCATGATCCTAAAAGATATTGCAATACTTGATTGTTAGGAAAAGCTCAGATATAAAAGCAAAAGTTATAGGATAATATTTAAAAAAATTCCCTCTTTCCTATATGTACAGTGGTCATGCCATTTCAAAGATTAAATTAAGACAAAAAATAAACATATAGATAAATAAATAAGAAATAAATGAATAAATAAAATGAAAATGGTGGCTATACTAAGCCCTAGTCAGAAAATAATTGAATTCATTCTTTTTCCCATTTCATACAGAATACTAATCCGGTAGAGACGAAAATCTTAAAAACCATTTCTGAATAAATATCGAAGAATTGAAAAGTAAAACGTCTCCAGGTCTTTTGGTTGAATATTCAACAATTGATGATGAGGTCAGCTTTTAAAATGAAAGTCTCTTTAGCATCTTAAATTAAGATTACCGAATGTGTTGCTTGATATTTTTGTATATTGTTGTTTCTTTCTTTTATGTTGAAGGGGTCGGGTACGATTTTTTGTTATCCTTGTTTGGAAAATGATAAAATTGTCCGGATCGAAAACGAATCATTAAGTGTACAGTTAATGTCTCTCTGTCTTCCAAATCATACGTTCAATTAGGAAGCATCCACCCTATACTGTCTCATTTCGTTTAGCGACTCTTGTAGTAATCTTAAAGAAAGGATTTTGTTGTTGCCGTTGTCATTTAATGGAGTAAGGTAGAATTGAATTTCTTCGAAGAAAAAGAGGCAAACAAATGAAAACTGTTTTTATTTTAGATTGAAGATGCGAAGTATATAATAATAATACCAATTTCATTGTTATGGTCTCTAATAACGCTTGACTGAACGTCGTGACAAGGCCTATAAAGATTGTGTCATGATTTCAATAAAGGTCAGTTCTTTTCCATTAAATGTTTGTAGTACTTATATTCTATCTTTAAACGTATAAAATCTTATTCTTAAGATTTTATGTACAACACAGAACACAATTTTAAAGGAGCTGTTAAGATAAGGCGTAAAATCTGCCCTGAAAAGTCGAAATTTCAAAATGCAAAAACTGAGAAAAATTTTTGGTAAAAAATAGAAGTTACTTGGTACAGATATGAATCTTCTATCAGGTTTGATAAATTATTCAAAATAAGACCGATTTTTGGGTCAAAATAAGCGTTTTTCCTATAGAAATCAATGGAAAACGGAAAAGTTTTTCTACAACATTGTCCCCCCCCTCGGTTCAGAATGCCACTTTTACCAAAGGTGTATATCAATAAAACAAATTTTCTGACCAAGTGGGGTTCTGAACCGAGGAGGGGAGCAATGTCCCACAGGCGAAAAACGAAAAAAGGGGGGATGGATGACTATTTTAGAATCAGTATTTAGAGCGGAAAGATAAATCAAAATTGCCATTTTTTCTTTTGATATCTTGTAACAATCTATTCAGAGTGTTTTCCGATCAAATGATTAACCGTTAGGAAAAAATGAACGAGAAAGTTGTCTATTTCTACACTGTGCGCATTTCGCGTCTGAAAGCTACATATGAGGCTGATAAATACGAAATATAACCGTTTTTCAGTTTCCGGATTGCTTATGCCGATTACATTGATATTATAATATCAAGGTTACTTTCTCTTATCCTAGTTTGACATTAAAAGGTAGAGAAGTATAATAAACATCAAATTTTTGTAGACTTATGCATTTTGGTGAATTTTCGCTCGATATTTGACGTTTTCTATCACCAGTACCCCTACCTCTTCAACCCGTAATTATGACATCTTTCACCAAATCTATTTAAATAAAATACCTACTAAGAATCTTCTAATACTTTATATTTTAATCCCGACCACTTTTTACCTTGAAATAGAAGGACATCGCACAAGAAATAATCGAGTAATTTCAGGGCTAAATCAAGCCCTTATCTTAACAGCTCCTTTGCATGATCATGATCTAAACAATGTTTTCCTAAATCGTTTCACATCATATGAAAGTACGGAATTCTATGTTTTAAGGGTTCATTCTTTAGTATAAGAATTGCTTATTCATATCAAATTTTCAGATGTCAAAAATCATCGTTTGCGAAAAATGATAATTCCTAAAGTTATGACATTAGATAGAGGGAATACAAACAGTAATGCTATTGATTGTGTAGATTCTTTTAAGATGTATTCCCTGTATCTTCTAGAAAATCGAGTATATTATTTAATTTCATTATTTTTGTTTTATTGGGTAAAGAAACGTACAAAAAGTTCTCTTGTCCGGATATATAAACATAGCATGTGTTTTGCCGTCGAATTCACAATATTTACAATCACAATATTTATAAATTAACTCATGTCGTAAAAGGTGAGCTTTATCTCACGAAGCTTTCTAGTCATCAATCTGGAAGCGTTTGAAAGTTTGCTAACTACCGACTAAATAATCCGTGAAAATCTACCCTTCTTTACCCTTGATCAAGTTGAATAATCTATGTCGTTATTATTTTAAATTTTAATCATGGCAATGCGCATGCGTAACTTTGGGTTTTCAATTTTCGGTGTAAATAGTGTGAGCCAGAAATATTTACAATACATTATCTTTATATTTTGGTATCTTGAGGAGATTAGTTGCAAAAATGTTGTTATTTACGGAAAGTTAATAACTTTGGTAATGCTAGAAAAGTACAGTTTGTGTTCTACAAGTTAAATTTCATCCAATTTTTGACGATTACAGGGTCTACAACTTTATACGAAACTTGCTCTTCCATGAAATATGAATTTATCAATATGAAAGCTCTGATTCATCTTGCGTACATGTACACTGATGCTTCATGATTTTTCACGAAGACTTCTATACAAAACATGCAAATTCATGCATTCTTTAATCAGACTTGGAATTATTGCAATGAAAAGAAACTGCAACTATGATCAAAGTTAGCAAAATTAACTTCGCCCACTTTAATCATGGGTGTAGCTTCTTTTCAAATTTTCACTTTTTGTAGTTTAACAGTTTAATTTGTAGTTTCGTAGTTTAATAGTTTAATTTGTAGTTTTGTAGTTTACTACAATTTGAAGTTTAAGACAATTACTACATGTCCTGCGATACTGTTTTTCCAATACCATGAAAAATGTGTTCAGTTATTTCTAAAATCTCAAGACAGGACAATGTCAGTCAGGTTCAGACCGATGCAAAATAACAGATCTCCTGAGAAATCTACCGAAAAACTATGAGCAGGATTTGCCCTGGCTTTGACAGTCTGCAAATTACTTTGTGTTAAATTACCAAGAGAACCAAACAATGTCAAGGAAAAAGTATCCGTTTCAAACTGTGGGTGATGTAACAAGTTAAAAGTAAAAAAGTAAATCCATTTGTCTTTGAACAATGAAAGTTGAAGAGAATGTAATAGATTTTCTACTTTAAGAAAGAACACCTCTAAACCCGCGACTTGATGTTTGTTAAGTGCATTTATTACTTCTTTCCAGCTCTGTCGCCTGAAAGAAGCTTGTTTTGGCCCTTTATCAACTTGACATCATATATTTTTTTTGCTATTTTGGAAACTTGCCATTTCATAAAAAATATCATCGAAATTAAAGGAGGTTAACATCATAGCACCATCACTCCAATGCTATTTTGAACATAGATTTTATTTGGATACATGCTACTGAATTGACCCTACAGGAAATTTGGAGCCGCCCACTCTCTGTAAAGTAAATACACAAATTTAAATTCTAAAAATAAAACCAGATGGCGCTACTGAAATGAAATTTGGCGGCTTATGAAAAGTACTTTGACTTTTAGCATCACTGATGAGGATTTCATTTCCGAAACACATGTCTGGTGCATGAAAATTGGTTTGAAATTTTCTTCAAGAAGGTATAGAGTTGGAACCCTTCCGTATTCTTAAATATGTGTTGTACTTAGAAATAAAATGTTGATTACATAAGCACGACAAATTGTTTACATAAACTATTTAGAGCAGAAAAATTCGATCTTTTTAAAGGAATGTCTACATTATCCTTCGGAATGAATTAACATGCAACATAAAAAACACGATTTTCCGAATATGCTCTGCCAAATGGTAAACAAGACCGGGAATTAAAATTTCTAAGATTTTAGTGTTATCTTAAGAATGAAAAGAAGATTGCATGACGTCAGAGGCTGTGAGATCCATCCATTTGTGACATGAAAATATTGCTTCATAATGATAAAGTACTTACGTCCGGAGGATTTTCTGAGATGTACATTATTTTCAGGGAAGAAAATTCACACACACATAATGATGTAGTTGGTCTACAGTGTGTACTGTCCGAGCAGTTCACTCCAGAAATAGGAAAATTAAAGTTTTCTCTACTTTGTCTGCAAATTTTGCGATTAAAATTTATATTGGGGGATACATCGCGAACTCTCATAACTAACGGAGTATGTGTTAATAATACTACGCTCACAGAGAAAGAAAATAGTTTTAGATAGGGAGTTTTATATGTAAATTCTAGCGCGACGTCGCCGATGTTAAACACTGAGTCTATGGAGAACGTCGACGACGTCACGCCAAAATTAATATAGAAATCTCCCCATCTCAACTGTGAGCATACATGTAGTATTGGTCGTACAGACATATATTATGCACCATTAGTTATGAGAGTTTGAGATCTATCCCCCTGTATAAATTTTAATCGGAAAATATGCCAACAAAGTAGAGAAAACTTCAATTTTCCGATTTCTGAAGTGAGCTGCGCGGACAATAGTGTCTTTTATAAACAGATTTTACATAATTACAAATCAAAGTGATCAAAATCTGCTTCTAGACTGCAACCTGCTTGACAAAAAACGAACGAACGAACGAACCAACAAACAAAATCCCCAAAACAAACAGGGAAAATCAGAAAACCAGGCATACATTAATCGAATATTCTTTAGTTTCATTTGCGGTTGCCTCGTAAATGAGGAAGATGGCCTTCCAAAGTCGACCCCGGGAGCAAATGTTTTTGATGAGATCTATAATCCAATGTTGTCTTTATTGTTTCTTTCCTATTCTCTTTGTGTAAGTGATCATTTGTCTTGTTATGGCCGGCTGTTTGTCTCAGAGAAGATCTTTACAAAAGAAGCAGCATCGCTTTAAGAATGGCTTAGAAAAAATAGAGTACAGATGAGTTAAAGTTAGAGTAGACATTGTGTAGAACCATTTATTTGAAAATATTCACCTACATTAATATCTTCGAGACAGTCTCTACAATTTCACGATTTATAAAAATCAGTCTTTTATTTTCAGTTCGTTGTTACAATAAAACAGATTAAGAGTTTAAACAGTGCAAAAACGGATTGATCGAAGAGAAGTGGAAGTAATTCTTGAAGCTTTTAAATTGCTAAACCAAAACAAGGTTACATAAGGCCATCCAACTTGTTTTCTTTTTGATGGGATTTACATGCCTTTAAAAAGGTTAATGAAGCAATAAATCGCTTAGAGTGGCGGTTTAGGGTCTGCATGCATTACAATCAAAATTTGATGGTGGGAAAAAAGAGATAATTGTGCATGTAAAACGCATTCTCGACTAGATACAATTTAGCCGAAGGAAGACAAGTAATCTAATCAATTTTGGCTCCATATAAATACGGCACAAGTAAGAAACGTCGTTGGTTTGATAAGAAATGCATTTTGTATGAGAGAGGACACTCTTTCCCTAGAAGCTTTAATTGAAATCTGTTGTTGCGGCAAAATTACCCTACTCTTGAAGAATGTCTGAGGTAACAATTGTCTATTAACCACACTTAAACCACCAAGGAACTCAACTTTTTATGATCAGTTTTCTTCTTGTAGGATGAAACGTTGATTGAATCTAAATCTTGCGTTCTCCTAAATTGTCTTCTTTATCAAATGCCTGTTAAAAATTTCTATGTTTTTTATTTAGAATTTCTTTATAAAGTCTTAAAGATGGGCATATGATTGAATGGAGGTATTTTCTACAAATCATTGAATTAAAGCTTGGAGCAAAACAGGTCAGATTTCTAATAAGAGTATAAAGAACAATTTCTTCTCATTTAGTTTCAGCAAATAGCTTCACCATTAAGTTTGGCTGAAGTCTAACCTCCTAGCCGATACACAAAGAGGAATAACATTATTGGCAACGACAAAGGAGATAGATAATTAGTACCTGAGGAGTTGATAAAGAAAAATATAGAGGACATTAGTTGACGTATTATTGATAATCCTTCCATCGGCCTCAAACTACGAATTACTGCAAGGATAACCCATGAATTAATTGAAATCAGTGCGAAAACACAGGAATAATTCTTGGATTTGACCTCAAGTGTTCGATAGTCAATCAATACTTTGTAGGACGATGGATACATGGAGATTTCCACTATAGAAAGCAGTTATGTGAACCGTGCGCGAAATGTGAAATTTACATACCATGAATGTAGGTATTGTAACGTAATTTACAGGAAACTATTTCATGTGATGTAGCGCAGAATTATACTTATTTGAGTAAGGGCTAGAAAGTGGGAAAGACTTCGAAATGAAAGTAAGAAGTTTTATTTCATCCGTTTTATTTGTCCTGTGTTTGGTAACTTTAACGCAACAAACACATTCTTTGAGAATAGCTAGGTCAAATCCTTCACCAGTAGACACTGGGGATACAAACTCAAACACCACAGAGCATGATAACGGAACAGCACACCATGGTCAGGATGGGAACACCCACAAGGAAGGTTCTGGTCATCAAGGAATCCACCTTGTCAGCTTGAAGTATGACTACGTAGAACAACCATTTATTATATCCGTATTTTTGCTGGCCGCAGGTCTTGCCAAATTAGGTAAGATTTTTATAATACTGTTCTCGTTGAATCTAAATTTTCTTTTCAATTAGCCTTTTTCACATAACTGCGGTCCAGTTGTTTTGGACGGCAAAATAAGTACTTTTCCCGCAATATGACGTCAAGGACAATCAACTTTTAACTGTGACGTAACGAGAGTCGGTACTTGCCGTCCTCAAAATGCTAGTAACGCAGTTACGTGAAAAAGGCTTATTTCAAATATCTCATTTCAATAAGGCCTAAGCAATCTCTAGTCTCTGTAAGTTTGTTCTCTTTCTCGAGGCGAAAACCTCTTAAGTATTAATTGAAGCATGCGCTCAATCTGGTTCAGTACACCTATATTTTATTTCTGAGAAATTTAATGACATAAAACGTTAGGACATCATAACAGGCAGACGTTTCCAAATATCATCTCAGTCGTTTAATCAAATTTCGTGTTTTCTTTTCCTGATATTGAAATTGCCAAATTGGCAAATTAATGATAAAAAACCCCACCCAAGCTCTTACTTAAAAACTGATGATGCGAAAGTTGTTATGTTCAGGATGATAAAAAATGATAAACATCGAAGAAGTAATACTTCGATCTTTTCGAAATGCAGAGTTACTTCCCATTTGTGCAGGTATCTGACGTCAACGCATTGTGACGTCATCAAATTCTATGGAAACCAACATGAAATTCAGGGAAACAGGGTTAAATATATGACGTTTTAAAAGAATTTAATGACGTCACAATGCTTTTACGTCAGATACCTGCACAAATCGAACATAGGACTGTAAAATCGAAAAGACGGAATCTTCATAACATATGTTACGTAACGTCACTATGACGTCAGATTTCAGTAAGAATAGAATTACCGTCTTCGTGACAATAAGGCACGATGTAATGATAGCTTTCAGAAACATTGATATTCAATAGGACAAAAGAATGTAAAATGAAAACGATATGCATCTTTTCAGAATGTATTGACAGGGCTAACGTTAATTAAAGAATGGGGTTATTCAAATATGTTGTTTGTATTCATAGGTTTCCATCATGCCCATTTCATCTCATCAAGAGTTCCAGAATCATGGTAAGATTATATGCAAGATTGAAAATGCAGTCTCTTAACATTAATGGTGGAATACAAATGTATTTAGTAAATAGGAGAAATGTATGGGGCAGTAAATTAAGCTTACAGCCGAATTTGACTGAAGTCTTTGAATTGTCATATCTATGGGGGTAAAAGAAGTTATTTCATTGTTATTGAAAAAAAAATATATATTGAAGAAAATTGAACTTATTTCTACTTCTTTTACAGTTTACTTATCATCGTTGGAATTATTGTTGGTGCTTTGATGAAGTATGACATTACTTTCATTATTCTTTAGCTGTTAACTTAAATTTCTGAAATATTTACCATGTTTTACACAATATACGGCTGTATGTCTCAATACATTATTTCATATTATTTGGATTTCTCTTTTTCGGCCTCTAGCATCACTGATAATACTGATAATACATAACTTGTTAAGATGCGCATATGGTGCACTTAAATTTTATAGTATAACAAATATTTTCATATTGACAATTTCAAGTTTTGTACTAAGTCTTACGAGCTATTAGAATGCACCATGTATACAAAAAGACTATCATACCTGTATTTTACTTTGGATCCTCATTGATCTACAAAGTAAAATTTTGTTGTATTTCGTCTCGAACATTATTTCTAAATCAGAGATAAGCGAAATTGACATTCGTCTATAAGCCATCGATAATTACGTAATTGTATAATTATTATCATGCGTTACCTTCACGCCGTCGCTACATGTATTAATGATGGGAGGCTTGCTTAAGGCATAAAGGATGCAGACAGGATGTTTATTAGATTTTAACAAGAACTCTACTCTTCCGTAAATTAATTTGGAAGTCTTAACGTTTATTACGCACGTTCTTTTGTGAGGTCTCTGGTTTGGAAATATTATTATTATTTTGTCTTATGCTTTCAGTAAATTACCTGCCACACAATTACCAGAGTTGTCATCTTCCCTGTTCTTTCTTTATCTTCTTCCACCGTAAGTAATCAGTTTAAATCTATTCACTTGGGTAATATGCTTTTGCAAATTAATGCATTTATTTCGTAATGATTCAACAGAGACGCTATAACTTTCGTAACGAAACAAAACAAAGAATGAAACAATTAGTGATGGAAAGGAAGACCCAAGAACCATATGGTATAATAATGCAGAAATGCACTATTTCTTAGTCAGTTTAGAGCAGCATATGTCTCTGCCAAAATAAGGACATATTGTTATTTAAAATCCACACCCTGTTGCTTATCTGTGAACATTCCAACTTGTTGCGTCTACGGGCACATTTATAAGCAATGTTCAGGTAACTTAGGTGTCCCCTAATTTAATAGAAATTATACTCATTTTGGTCACAACAAAATTCAAAGATTTTCTTAACTCTCGGAAAATTTCTCTCCCCCCCCCCCCTTAGTACTCCTTAGTATCAGAACAGCACTATCATATATATATATATATATCATATCTTACTTGAATTATGATTACACCAATGTCTGAAAAGAATTTATATCATGCAATTTTTCAACATATATGTACATTTAGTATGTATGTGTTTGGTCAATGATAATTTTCAACTCATTAAACATTAACAGAATAATATTATATACTGAAATGCAAGTACCTTAATTCTTGATTATGAAAGATATGTTGATTATTCTAATGTTTGACTAATCCAAAAAAGAGCTGAATGACGTGACTGTAAGGAATACCATATACATCAATTAAAGACAACCAATATGTCAGTGTGAAATTGACTTCAAATGAATTTTATTATTTTTATGGGTACAGAATTATATTGGAGTCAGCCTACAGTCTACATGACAGAACATTCTATGAGAATGTGGGAACAGTGTTAATTTTTGCAGTTATAGTGAGTATGTAAACTGGTTAACATTGCGTGTTGTATATTCATTTTAACTTGACATTTTCTTTTGTCTTTAAGCCCCCTCCCTTTTCTAACCTGTTTAGCCGTCCATGAACATTCAAATACTTTTTTTCTGTTTTTTTTTTTGTGTCAGTGACAATAATTTCTCAAGCTTCTGAATTTTAGATATAATTTACAAAATAATCAACTAAGCTAACGTTTATTTAATTTTGACAACACATTTGAATCATACCCAATACTATTTAAAAGCAGATACTTTTAGAATAGGTTCGAAGTAGCACTGATGGGGATTCGACATCTGAAACTTGCATCTGTGGGGTACCGTGCTTTTTTTGTTGAAAATTTTGTCTAGAGACCTTTTCTCTGGCAGCAATTTTGGAAAACTTTTTTTTCTTTTTTCTCTATACATGATTATGCATATCTTTTTTTTTACTGATGCTCAAAGGAAAAGTATGCTTTAGAATGTCTTTTCTTTATTTTTGTTCGGGCCGGGCAACATACAAAATGGTCAACTTTGGCATCATATGCACAATGTATTTCAGATGCACGGAATTTGGCTCACTTATGCCATGTTGGCAACCTCATATTAGAATTGCTT
The DNA here is from genome assembly GCA_033119305.1 of Pinctada imbricata. NCBI lineage: Eukaryota > Metazoa > Mollusca > Bivalvia > Pterioida > Pteriidae > Pinctada > Pinctada imbricata. The sequence goes on along the minus strand of VSWD01000008.1, from coordinate 28,324,158 downwards.
CTTCTTTTCCTAAGGCTAAAATAGATGAAATAAATAAAAGAAGAAAAAACAATAAATTTACAGTGTACTTCCATTTATACAGATGGAAAACTTAGATTGTAATGCACTAATGTGTATCTTTCTATATCCTCCTACATGAACAAACCTGACCGTGGTCCTCTGCGAATTAATGTATTAATGCATCAAAAGATGCCTGAATCCAACAATAAATCGATACAGAAATTGCATATTGCTTTCATTCCAATATATCAAAAATTCACACAATCAGCAAAATTGTGTTATTTGATGGAAACATATATCGAATTTTCATTCCGGATCAATATCATTGATATTCAATTTACGGACCGTAATTTGAAAAGTGACGCATTAAATGTAATTTTTAAGAGTTTTATTATAAATTATGCGAAATTTTTGCATATTGAAAATGCACATCACACAATTGATTTTATACTTGTATCAAATGGCTTACAATTTTCTTTTTGAATTATTCAACAGACAGAGAGAGAGAAAAATATTGTCATTTATACAATGGCTGATCAGTGTTTGATGCTATAATAATACTAGAGGGGGATTTATACTTTAAATTGTGTGAAAATTACGAATAAAATTCTTTTTGTGAATACCCAAAGTTAATTCCCTTTATTGTTGTGTGATCTTTATTGAAAACACCTTTTTATTTACTCCCTTTCAAATGTAAATGACATTACTATCATTTAGATTATTGTGAAATACCCTTACTTTGTCAAAGGCGGATCCAGAATTGGTCTGATATAGGGACAACGAATTTCGAAATAACGTCACACCCAAAAGACGATATTATTAGTTACACGGTAAGTTAGTGACCTGATACGGACAAATACATGGTGTGAAAAGAAAACCCGTATCGGGCGAGGCGAAAGCCGAGCCCGATACGGGTTTTCTTTTCACACCATGTATTTTTCCGTATCAGGTCACTAATTAACCGTGTAACGAATTTATCACGTCGAAGACCTCTAACTGTATGTGTGGGGGTCTCTGTATCATACAATTCACGACGTCATAATAAACTACTCGCCCGATACGGATTTACAAGCCTGATACGGTTTTTTTTTCACGGCGTCATGTGACCATGATCTGACCAATCAGATTCCAACATTTTTGTCTGAGGCGTGATAAATAAGAATATGGATGACGATATGGATAAAACAAACTGCACACTTGTTTCTTTCCATACTTTCATAAGATAATGCAAGATAAATTGCTGAAGTTAGATAAGTTTTCTGAAAAGAATACTTTGTTATCATTTAACTTTATTTCAGAATGCTTTGATGATTTAAAAATCATATTGTCAAACCATTATACAAATATATACAAATAAATAGGCTAATTTAAAAGAAACCAGCCAACAATTCTTCTAGTATATAATGTGTTGCCTTCCGACAGATGTCCCTCCGTATTTTTTTTTCACATTTATGCCTTATAATTTGAATAGCTTAAAAAGAAGCAACGTATGACAAAAAAAATATAAAAAATAAAAAAGATAAAGAAGAAAAAGAAGAAAAAAAAAAGAAAAGAAAAAAAAGGAAAAGAAAAGTCGTAAATCATTATTTAGTATTTCTTCGAGAGGGAAGGGATGGTACAAATGAAAACACAAACAATCAAATACATTGAGTGTTTTTGTTTACATTTGTATCATTCTTTAGTAGTCGACCGTTTTTATATCTGAGATAAAACTTCCATTTACTTGAATTCTTAATTAAGTTTAACTTTAAATCGTTCTTAATCCTCAGAGTTAACACCTTCTTTTACTATACTTTATAATGTGGTACACTTAATGATTACGTCAACATATATATTTCATATTTGATAATTTTAACCGGTTTTATAGGTTGGTATCACTGAGGATTTCGTTCGCTTAAGTTAACTGTGCATCTGCACTGACTTTAGATATATTAGTTTTGAAATTTTTCTGATACTAGATTTTATAAATTATTCTGGTATATCTCTGTTCTTAGCTGGCGTTTTGACATTCATTTATGGTTATGTTTATGATTTCGCTTTTCATGCATATCCATTACTTGAATTTCCTCACTTTTTGTGTCGCCTGCGAAGCATAGCGACACTTAGGGATCACTTTGTCCGTCTGTCCGTCTGTCTGTCTGTCACACTTTGGGTGTCACAGCCCATAACTTTTGATTGGTAAGTGATAGGGCTTTGATATTTCACATGTGTATTCCTTGTGACAAGAAATTCTTAAACATACCATAATTTTTTACTTAGTGACCTTGACCTAGAAATTTGACCTACTTTTCAAAAAAATTAAGAATGGATATATCTTTTGATTGGTTAGTGTTAGGACTTTGATATTTCACATGTGCAATCCTTGTGGCAAGAACTTTCTACACATACCATAATTTTTGACCTTGTGACCTTGACCTAGATATTTGACCTACTTTTGAAAAAAAGATAAGATTCGCTATATCTTTTGATTGGTAAGTGATAGGGCTTTGATATTTCACATGTGTATTCCTTGTGACAAGGCCTTCCTACACATACCATGGTTTCTGACCTATTGACCTTGACCTACATATTTGACCTACTCTTCAAAAAAAAATATAAGAATGGATATATCTTATGATTGGTAAGTGATAGGGCTTTGGTATTTCACATGTGTATTCCTTGTGACAAGACCTTCTTACACATACCATAATTTTTTACCTAGTGACCTTGACCTAGAAATTTGACCTACTTTTAAAAAAAATAAGAATGATCACATCTTTTGATTGGTAAGTGTTAGAACTTTGATTTTTACATGTGCAATCCTTGTGGCTAGACCTTCTTACACATACCATAATTTTTTACCTTTTGACCTTGACCTAGATATTTGACCTACTTTTGAAAAAAAGATAAGATTCGCTATATCTTTTGATTGGTAAGTGATAGGGCTTTGATATTTCACATGAGTATTCCTTGTGACAAGACCTTCCTACACATACCATGGATTTTTACCTATTGAGCTTGACCTACATATTTGACCTACTTTTCAAAAAAAATTAAGAATGGATATATCTTATGATTGGCTAGTGATAGGGCTTTGGTATTTCACATGAGTATTCCTTGTGACAAGACTTTTCTACACAGACCATAATATTTGACCTTTTGAACTTGACCTAGATATTTGATCTACTTTTCAAGAAATGTAATATTGGCTATATCTTTTGATTGGTAGGTGATAGGGCTTTGATATTTCACATGTATTTTCCTTTTAACAATGCCAATCTACACATACCATAATTTTTTACCTTTTGACCTTGACCTAGATATTTGACCTACTTTTCTAAGGTTGTATATATCTTTTAATTGGTACAGTAGGTGATAGGTCTTTAATATTTCTTATGATGAGACCTTTTTATTACCAATTTTTACGTATTGACCTTGACCTAGATGATTGACACTCTTTTCTGAAAAGTTGAGAATCACTACATCTTTTAATTTGTAATTAAGTTGTCTGATATTTCAAATGAATTTCATTTGAAAAGACTTTTCTACTGATACCAATAATATTGATCCACTTTCTAGAATAATAATCAAACCGCTTCGCAGGCGACACAAGCATTCCTTGGATTGCTATTTTTGGTATCACAGATGATACATTGTAAGTTTAAATGCTCATACAGTTCTCTAAAGTATTACGATAGAACGTATATTTCAATACGAATATTGTTACTTTTGCTACTGTGGTGTTCCAAAGACATCAAATCTGAGAGATCTGTTTCAGCATGCCTAGTTCATGATAACCAACCAATTACATGATCGAACCTTTATGATACAAAAACCTCAGACGATCTATCGTATCCATATTTTTTGTGCCTTTGGTAAAGCACAGATAGACGCACTATGCCACTAATGTGTTCCATTCTCAATTAATTTCTCATTTTCTTTGTTTGTAACAAAATGATATGAAAATCACGACAAATGTGACTGACATTAGGGACACGTACAGACGGGTACACGGTTACAGAGAACACCGTAATTCTTGGCTGATAGTGGAGTTTTATGTCTGATCCATGTGATGCTGTTTATCGGACAATTAAATTGAGAAATTGTCTGTCAGCAAAGTTTTTACAGTAGACATAAAGATATCAATGTGATGAAGTAGCATACCATAAGAACAGGAAATTAAATTTGACCGATAAAATGCTGCACATCAGACAGAATTAATTTAGAGTGAGAACGATTAATGCAATGGAGAATGAACTTTCGTTTGTTGCGAAATGACATTCAGAGACCGATTTATAGCGGAGATCAAAATAGCTTGGTCAACCACCTTAAGGTTTTGATTCAAGCTACCCATATGAACGAATGTATGCTGATTATGTCTCCCCCCAACCAACGGGGAGGAGACATATTGGTTTTGCCTTCGTCGTCCGTCTGTTCGTCTGTCTGTCTGTCTGTCTGTCTGTCTGTCCGTCCGTCCGTCTGTCACACATCGTGTCCAGGCTATATCTCCTGACCCGTTTGCCCGATCACTTTCATATTTTTGTATGTTGTTGCTTATGACCCGAAGGTTTCACATCACTTTGACCCAAGGTAATGTGACCAAGGTTGAAATTATGCATACATTCCTGTCCGGGCTTGATCTCTTGAACCGTTTGCCGGATCACTTTCATATTTTAGTATGTTGTTGCTTATGACCCGAATGTTTCACATCACCTTGACCCAAGGTCATGTGACCAAGGCCAAAGGTCACTAAGTGCATTTAAAGAAATTATGCTTACATTCCTGTCCGGGCTTGATCTCTTGAACCGTTTGCCGGATTACTTTCATATTTAAGTATGTTGTTGCTTATGACCCGAAGGTTTCACATCACCTTGACCCAAGGTCATGCGACCAAGGTCACTTAGTGCATTTTTAATGAAATTATGCATACATTCCTGTCCGGGCTAGATCTCTTGAACTGTTTGCCGGATCACTTTCATATTTTAGTGTTTTTTGCTTATGACCCGAAGATTTCACATAACCTTGATCCAAGGTCAGGTGACCAAGGTCAAGGTCACTTAGTGCATTTTTAAAGAAATTATGAATACATTCCTGTCTGAGCTATATCTCTTGAACTGTTTGCAGGATCACTTTCATATTTTAGTATGTTGTTGCTCATGACCCGAAGGTTTCACATCACCTTGACCCAAGTTCATGCGACCAAGGTCACTTAGTGCATTTTTAATGAAATTATGCATACATTCCTGTCCGGGCTAGATCTCTTGAACTGTTTGCCGGATCACTTTCATATTTTAGTGTGTTGTTGCTTATGACCCGAAGATTTCACATAACCTTGATCCAAGGTCAGGTGACCAAGGTCAATGTCATGTAGTACAATTTTAATGAAATTGTACATGCATTCCTGTCCGGGCTAGATCTCTTGAACCGTTTGCATGATCGCTTTCATATTTTAGTATGTTGTTGCTTATGACCCGATGGTTTCACATCACCTTGACTTTAGATCATGTGACCAAGTTCAAGGTTATTTAGTATATTTTAAATGAAATTGTATTTGTTATGTGTATTAAGTCCAGGCTTAATCTTTTGAACCGTGATAGGATCACTTCATTTTTTAGTATGATGGTGCTGATGACCCAAAGGTTTCACACCACCTTGATCCAAGGTCATATGACTAAGGTCAAGGTCAAATTTTACATTCTTTAATGAAATTGTAAATGCTATTGAGTCTGGGCTATATCTGTGGAATGGTATACTGGATCACTCTGATACTTAAGTATGCTGTTGCTTAGGATTGGAGGGTTTCTTATCATCTTGACCCAAGGTCATGTGCTCAAGGTCAAAATCATTTAGTTCTTTTTAATGAAATTGTATGTTCTAATCTTGACTGGGCTTTATCTCCTGAACCCTTCTTACAACTGTTTTCATATTTTAGTATGTTGTTTCTCAGGACTAAATGTTTCTTATCACATTGTCCCAAAGTCACATGATTAAGGTCACTTCTTACTTTGGTAATGAAATTGTATACGCTAATCATGTCCAGGCTGAAATTGTCTACGCTTATCATATTTAGGTTTTATATTTTGAACCATGTATCCAATCACTAATTCAGTTTTTTGTTGCTCATGATCCATACAATGTAGGTTTCAGATCACCTATATCCAAGGTTATGTTACCAAAGTCAAATTTCAATAAATATGCTTATAATGAAATGGTATATGCTATCCATTTTTGGGCTTTACCTCAAACAATATAATGAATCACTTTCATGTTTTAGTATGGTAATGCCCATGACTCAAAGGTTTCACATCATCTTGGCCTAAAGTCAAAGTAACTTAGAGGGAGGGGGGGGGGAGACATCTGTTTTTTTTTTTCTGAAAAACAATTTTTTAATTTTGAGTTTTTTTCTCAAAAGTATCTATGGTTAAGACAAAGAATTCATACGTATGAGACCTTGGATCAAGTTTTAAAATGAACGTACAAAAAGTAATCAAAATCGGTGAAAGAATGATACTATAATTAAAATTGCACAATATTTTGCTTTACAACCTACACTCCAACACTTATACAAAGAAATAAAGAATATGATCTTTGGTGACATTTTCCCCGCTAACCTATCTTTTTGCAACATTTTGGACCGGAGACTATTGTTAATATGATTATACTAAAATGTAATCAGATATTATGAAGCAGAGACATACATATAGATTGAGATAAATATCTTTATTGAAACAATGAATTCAAGATCATATCATCTCCTGACATAATTTAATATCAAATTGAGTATATTGAAAATTATGGATTGAACCTACGGCAGTAAAAAAGCAAAATCAATTTTCTGAAGATCATAAACCGAAAAGCATACAAAACCAGACAAAAAATGAAAAAAAATCAGTCTGCTGTGTGAGCAGAAGGGAAATCTTTTATTTGGAATGGGGACATGTCCCTAGCCATTATCATTATCTACAATTTTGTTTTCTGACCATTTTAACAATGGTTTTATTCCTGTAAGTAACCTGACCATTACCTGTTCAACTTCATTTATACATGGTATATTTCAGGGCACAGTTCTAAACTGCTTCATCCTAGGTAAGTTGATATATATTTTGCCTGAATTGAAATTCATATTGATCTGTTATAAAAACAAGTATTAGCTTTTACAAAAAGCTTGCCGGCAGTTAGCTGACATTATTCTAGAAAGGAAAAATCGCACATTTCCGGGCTTTTCCGTTTTTATTTCCGATTCAAGCTACGGAAATTTCCGAGAATCTGTGATTCGTTGTAGGACGTGTCGGAACAAAGTCTTTTCGATGCATCTTTCGGAAGAAAATGCACCGATACGATATGACTTTCATTTGTCACGTCATCTAGACTCTTCAGCCGACCTGATGGAAGCATCTTATGTACAGATTCAGAATAACCTTGACGAATATTTGCATATTTTGTAGTTGTTCACCAATCATATTGCCAAGAGTTATTTTATCCGTGCAAGTATGTCACGATTGATTACAGTATACCGGCAGTCATGACTGCCGGTAATAATATTTGATCATATCATCAATCATTTCCCGAACAACTTGAAACAAAAATGTACGAAAAAAAACTCAAACACATAAACACAAAGAATATTCATAAGGAGACAACTTTTCAAAGTGAACACTCACCAAGAGGAACAAATCATCGATAAACCATCAAAGTCAACAAACACCTTTATTAACAATACTCAAAAGAATAAACTGAAAATAAGTACCCATCAGACATCAGTCTCAAATTCGGGAATACAAGGCAAAATCATTAGAATTTCCGTTGGAACAGTAGCGAACCCCGAAATAAATAATATTGCGAAGTGAGACCAGTTGCCCGGGAGAGTCAGCGTCTCTACCAAACTTATTTTCAAGACGTCATATATCTAAGTTATGACAGATAATCTCAAAAGTTTATAAAATTCTCAATTATTCAGAATCAAAAAGATCTTAATCACTAAGAATAAAAAAAGATCTTAATCACTAAGAATTAAAAAAAGCATCTTAGTCACTCAGAATAAAAAAAAGATTTTAGTCACTCAGAATACAAAAAAGATCTTAGTCATTCAGAATCAGAAAGATCTTAGTCACTCAGAATCAAAAAGATCTTAGTCACTCAGAATAAAAAAAAGATCTTAGTCACTCAGAATCAAAAAGATCTTAGTCACTCAGAATCAAAAAAATCTTAGTCACTCAGAATCAAAAAAAGATCTTAATCACTAAGAATAAAAAAAATCTTAGTCACTCAGAATTAAAAAGATCTTAGTCACTCAGAATCATAAAAGATCTTAATCACTAAGAATAAAAAGAATCTTAGTCACTCAGAATTAAAAAGATCTTAGTCACTCAGAATTAAAAAGATCTTAGTCACTTAGAATAAAAAAAGATCTTAGTCACTCAGAATCAAAAAGATCTTAATCACTCAGAATCAAAAAGATCTTAGTCACTCAGAATCAAAAAAGATCTTAGTCACTCAGAATCAAAAAGATCTTAGTCACTCAGAATAAAACAGATCTCAGTCACTAAGAATTTACATTATGTTTCAGGTCCTACACTTTTTGGTATAGCCTCAGTCGGGATTATGGGAAATATCCTAGTAAACCTAAAGCAATGTCTTGTGTTCAGCTCCATTATTGTAGCTGTGGATCCTGTTGCAGTAAGTCATTCATTCTCTTCGATTCAGTTACTGGTGTCAAAGCAGTAACCAAACGGAAGAAGTAACCGAACGATTACAGTGTAGGTGGCATTTGAATTAACGAAATGGAATAAGATTAAGGAAACTTATAAAGTTTCACAAGAAATCAACATAAGTGTCAACATTTTTATAATAGGTTGACATGTTGAATAGTTTTTGGTCATTTATTAAGCATTGATAGTTTCACATTAGATATTACGATTGGGAAAGGGAAGCCCCAAAACCTTTCAGAAAGAACTATATTTATTAGAATTTTCCTTAATTTTCTACAATTCAGTCTTTGGAAAAGATGTTGCTTCACATTTATCAACATAGAATTAAAAATCGATCAAGAAAACACACCGAATGCTCGATCGTTTGGTCACTGCTTTAGTAAAGTTGCAAAATTGAGGAAATCTTGTGGTTAGAAGATCGACATGAAAGGTGATGAAAGTCCGAATGTTTTAGATAATTATTCGTTTAATATTTGAGACATATGCCAATTAATATTCGTTCCAAGTTTCATGCCTCAGTTTAACAAAAGAACGAAGTTATCGTGAATAAACCCTCAAAATCGTTCGGTCAGTATCATTTTTTATGGTCGCTCAGTATGACTAGAAATAAAACATCAATATACCGAGAATCCCGCTTGTAAATTTTCCAATCAGACTTGGATCTACGAGATTTTCAGATCGACGGTAAAAGAAAGGAGGGAATCTCCAACAACACCTGGTTGAAGCACCCACAGCAAAAACCGAAATCATCCAATGCAAAATACAGAGCAGACACGCACAGAAAAAAAAACCGCAAAAGGCACAATGAACACAAAATCAAATAAAAACATCAAACACAAATGACTACTTATAAAACAACGAGACCAATGGGCAATCGGTGTCGATTTAGGAAGGTCGTCTGCCACACCAGTAGCAGACGGTATGAAAGAGTACCGTCGGCGACTAGACTGGTACAGTAGGCAAAGGTGAAGGTTTAGATTGATCTTTAGTAATTAGCTTTAAATCGATGAATCATGAATGGAAAAAGATGAAAAAATGATCACCAAGCTTTGGACTAGAAGCAGAGTATGTTGCATAGTTTTCATTTTCCTTTATCTTATCATTTAATTGAAATTGATTGGATTTCCAAGAAAATTCTGGAAAAAAAAAAGATTTCCCAGAAGGCACTTATATGGTATTACAACAGTATGAACTGGATATCGAATGATATAAATGTCCTTAAATATCACAAGTATAAAAAAGTTGCATCTATTCACAAAATGAAAATTTGCATAATGAATTTATAACGGAACAAAAGAGCTTGTCTTAATGCAAGCTAACTGCTTCTCAAGTTTGAATTCCTTCCTAATGACACTGCCACATCATATATATTAGATGGATTGTAAAGCGACAGAACAAAGACACCGCGTCACTATAGCAATGGAAATCTCCGAGGTAAATCTGTCATATTTATTGTATCCAATTTTCTGCAATACATTTTGGTGTACCATTCCATTTTGTAAATTGAAGCTGTAGAAGATAGATAGAGAAAAATCACGCCGCTAGGACTCGTATTGAAGGCATAAATAGACCCATCTTTTATACAGCAATGCAGACAATATTCAAATTCAATCACTAGAATCTCATTTATGGTCAAGATTATAATCATTCCGTGATACATTCCATCTAGAGTAATTCATTATAACCTTGTTACTGCGCTACTGGAAAGATGACAATTTGCACTCAGATAAAATTGACACAGATCAGATTGTATCCAGGACGTTTCGTCTCTGTCGAAAAGTAGCGAGTATATCCGTCATATGGAAAGCTGTCCGTAATGTCTGACCCATTTTAGGGAAAATACCATTAATATACAATAAATGCTTTGTGATTTATGACTGTATGCTGTTCTACTTAGGAGGAATCTACTATATATATTTGTTATTTTTTTCTTGTAATCCTTTTTATTCAAAGTGGATGTGTAAGTGTAAATTAGGCCATAGTAATTGAATGTTTAACGTCTTCAAATTCATTAGCATCATTTTAGGGCAGATAAATGGACCAGACATGCACGTCTCGGGTATTTAACCCTCGTCAGTGATCCTCAACCTAAAGAGTGTAATATGACTAAAATCTGTGCAAATTATGTCCTTAATATACCGAAAGACGTAGCAAGATGGCTGGGATATGATGCTACAGGACCCAGGTTTTAGAAATTTGAGAAAATTTTGTAAACAGAAATTTTGAAATGCGTTTGAAGAAAACGAACAACCGAAATTGATCGAACTTGGCTACATGTGCCCTCGGGGACTCCTGGTCCACCGGCACTGACACTCACCAAGTGGTACAAATGTTTCATTAGCATCATTTAAGGGCAGATAAATATTTTGTTTTATGTCCCTAGTCTTTCCGAAAGGTACCCTCCCGCCTGACAGGAAAACACATAAACATGATCAATATGAAGCAATTGGGTACGGAAGACTGAAAACATAAAGGAAAATATATTTCTTCAAGTGAGATGGATCATTCTGACTTGATAATTTCTACTTTATTTGTAGAAAAATCACTATTATCCCCTGATATTAAAGACAATATAGGCATTTCATGGATCCAAGATCATTTTATTATTTCTAACCTGAAAAAAACATGTTTGTATGTGTTTATTTCCTGAGCAATTCTCCTAAATTGTACTCGTCCGCGGACGCAAAACAAAATACTTATTTGCTTTGACCTTACTTAAGCTTTAGTTCCATAGTTGTACAAGGTTATAGTTCCTACCCGAAATTCTGTGACGAACTTCGAATATAAGATCAGTGGCGTATAAATCGTCGGGGTTGTTTCTTCATTATGTATCAAGATCGAGATAGAATCTAGAAATATGTCTAGAATAGAGGAAAAAGGTAAAACTTAAAAATCGTGACGTCATGAACCCAATGCACAATCTTCCAACCATAAGAATTTATTTTTTGAGAAAATTCTTAATCTTTTCCTTCTGTAATTTCTTCGTACCAGTACAATACACAATGTAACATTGGACTAAGTGTATTTGTTCTAGAAAGTATTTTATCATCCTTAGATGGGTCTCTATGTAATGGAATTGATTGTTTAAGGTCTGGGTTAAATGTTCGGTGACATTTTTGTGCCGTTTTGCTATTTTTTATTCTACAAACAAAACCTTGACAAACAAGGTCTTTCCATAATATATTGTTAATTTCCCATCGGACGCTCCGATTTCCCTCATGATGCCCTGTCTATTCCCATAACCTCATTAATTGTGCCCTGGCAAATTCATAGTTTTAAAAGAAACGCATGTATTGCTGATATTTATTCTGTAAAGTTCGTTGAATTAGTGTTTCGTCAGACTGACTGATGCAAAGTGTCATGGAAAAAAGGGTACCTGTAAAGTGCGAAACGAAACGAAACAAAAACGAAACGAAACGAAACGAAACAAATCGAAACGAAACGAAACAAATCGAAACGAAACGAAACAAATCGAAACGAAACGAAACAAATCGAAACGAAACGAAACAAAACGAAACGAAACAGATCGAAACGAAACGAAACAGATCGAAACGAAACGAAACAAAACATAAAACTTAAAGAAAATGAGAAAAAGAGGAAAAATCGCCGAAAACGAATATTTCAAGACAAGATCTTATTGAAGGGTCAGGGGGTACCACTCTCCTCCTGCCGCCTCCCCCTCCCCGTGGGGGAGGGGGTCTTGTGCGGTCAAGACAAATGTTTAAACTTTAAAGTGTAAATTGGTGCAATAGTGAAGTTATTTGGGTTATTTCCTTTTTTAAACCTTGAAAAAAGAAATAGACCTGTTTAGATAAAAAACTAAGGTGAGCCTGAAGTATTTGAAAAATGAAATGAAAATTGCGGCGAGCGAAGCGATCGGGAAAAATTTTTAAGGTATGTATAGATGAATTTCGTGGTAATTTTTAAAATTGAGATTATGTACATGAACGCATAAGAGCAAGATTATTTATATTAAAAGTAATATCCTAATTTTTTTTGGTTACTGTTACCCCCCCCCCCAATCATCTGTCCCTCCTCTCGCCCCCTTTCCTCTCCTCCCGCCCCCTTTCTATCCCCTCGTTTTGTCCCTGTCCACCCTATCATTATTGCCTTTAACCGTTAGCTCTTGTGGCTGGAGGGTTTTTTAAAGAATCAAAGTTGACGATCAAAACATAATATATATAGTATATAGCACAATTGCATTTTAAAGGAGAGTGAATAGGATGAATATCCTCGTCATAGACGGAAAAATATTATTTAGCATGGAGGAGTCTAGCGCAGAGGAAACGGAACTGTTCCGTTATGTGTATTTGAAAATTTTATCAGAAAAATGAGAACAATAAAAAACTGGGGGGCACATTTCGTTTGAAAAAGGATAAGATATTTTTTCCTGAAATGTGCCCCCACGCCGTTTTATGATCTCATTACGGTGTCATAGCGTGGTTTTCTATCCCTTTTGTTCCTCTTAAATACATGAATGGCATTTGACATTTACTTTTTTTAATTGTCAACTTTGACTCTCAAGAAACCCTCTCGGCACTAGTAACAAATGTAGAACTCTTGGATTAAGGCAATATTACATGCTGATCTTGTCTTGAAATATTCGTTTTCGGCGATTTTTCCTCTTTTTCTCATTTTCTTTAAGTTTTATGTTTTGTTTCGTTTCGTTTCGATCTGTTTCGTTTCGTTTCGATCTGTTTCGTTTCGTTTTGTTTCGTTTCGATCTGTTTCGTTTCGTTTCTATTTGTTTCGTTTCGTTCCGATTTGTTTCGTTTCGTTTCGATTTGTTTCGTTTCGTTTCGTTTTTGTTTCGTTTCGCACTTTACAGGGACCCTGGAAAAAACGCTATTTTGGATATTAGATGGCAACATTTGAGCTAAGCCAATCACAAGCTCTCAAATTGTTCGTCTCATTTGTGAAGGTTCTGTGTAAAAAACGTCTTCATGGTCGTCATGGAGCCTGCGTCCAAAAAAACTTAACAGTACTTACTTGAAAATATGTGGCATAAGTGGGGCGGGAACTCGAGGCCTTCAGCATGCTATATGACTTGCTAACCGAATGGCGCGCTATCCACTACGCCACCGGGGTAGTTGCCATCTAAGGCGGTTAGAATGTATTTTAAAGTTTTACATAAATAAGAAGTGGGCGGAGTGGTTTCTTCTCTATCGTACACTTATTAAGACAGATCATTGATTTAATCTTGTTTTCCATTCTAAAGTACAATATGTTTCCTTGTCTCTTTTGCGTCTCTTGCTGTGTAGGTCTTCTCTGTGTTTTCAGTTGGGGTGTTTCTCTGTGGATGCTGCAGCCGAGTCTGTTGGAGATCCCTTCCCTTCATTTTATTGTCACCATGGAAATAAATTTTGCCGTTGTTTGTTTATTCAAAAACATTTTGTTGTTACAATTATGAAAACAAAACAAGGAAGGATCTCCAACGATGGTGCAGAATTCATGGCATACAGCTGACTGGACTAAAAGGCGGCACGATCAGTACGTAGGACTATCATATTGAGACAACGGCAACAAAAGCACAAACACTACCAATGTAACAGATTCATTTGAGATACTACGGTCTTACTTTTGGTGTTCATGGGTTAATAATTCTGGTTGGTAACGTGCAAAATTTTACGAGGTCTACCAGAATTATACATCAATGAACACCAAAGTAAGACAGCCATTACTTATATTTACATTCTTACTTGATATTGAGTCCCTTATTTGTTATAACATAACATAACAACGTATTGCGTGTTACAACGTGTAAAGTATCATAACGTTGGTAAATTTTGCCTACATTCAAAACATGGACGTGACGTCAGAATAGGCAACCAAATGTAATTGGAATATAATTCTAGTTGCTTAATGGGCGTTCAACATGGGGAACATACCAGTAATGTAAATACATAACATAAAATGTTTAGATTTCAGCCGTTTTGTTACATATAGAAAAGAAAGGAGGGGATCTCCGACAACACCAGGCTGCAGCACCCACATCAAAACCCCAAAACACCCAAGGTAAAAACACTGTAAAAACAATTTTATTTTGTTCTAGGTTCTAGCCATATTTCAAGAAGTGGGAGTAAACAACGTCTTATACTTTTTGGTGTTTGGTGAATCTTTACTGAACGGTAAGAAACACAACATTCTGTACAGATAAGACATTTGAGTGAAACCAAGTCCACGGATGTTGAAAACAATGTGTATGGTAAAATCAAACAGAACTATTTTTACAGAAGAAATGACTGTCTTACGTTTGGTATTCATTGTAGTATGGAAATATGTACTCGTATTATAACCTCTTTCTTACACATATATATGTAGGGAAAAGTACTAAGATGTGGACAAAAAAATATCAGAATGAGTATAAATTGGTAAAGTCAAAAAACAGTCATCGCGACACATGGACGAGTGTTGATTCCTGTGCCACGTTGACTGTGGTCAAAAGCATAAGGGTTCAATGGGCTAAAAAGCAACTTTGAATTGTTTTAATTTTCATAATTACTTTTGGTTTTACTTACGCTTAATCTTGATTTTGTAAAGAAGTATTTTATCAAATACAAATTATGATTATAGCTAATGGTTCCTACGCGACGCGTTCAATCGATTTGAAAAATACTTTGGCTTTTTATTTTGACATTTGTACTGTTTCATGTCAAATATGTATACATAAGAACTATTTTGGGGTATTTTTACAGATGCTGTGACAGTGGTGTTATATAATATGATGAAGGAATTTAACAGTATGAGTGTAGTCCCCGTGGCTGAGGTAGGTATATCGCTGTTTTGACATTGCCTGCGTGTCCTGTGTCATTTGACACAAAGTAACACTCTAGGGAAGCCATGTGGATTGATTAATCAAGATACAGTAAGAGAGACACCAAAGGTTTTAAATACAGGATAGAAGTTTATTTCCGCTTTATGAATATTAGGTAGCTTTTGACATACATTTTTTTATAGTTTCTACAATTAAATGTCAGGCTTAATGACGATATGTTGCTGGATAAATATTATTGGAAATATTATGGTACTATGCAGTACCAAGTTAAACGATAACACGAACCAAGGAAAGAAAAAAAAACCCTACAAAAACTGAAAAATCAAAATACGACCCGGTAGTTCACCATGAAAACTACTGTAATTGTTGTTGCCTTTATTGCACGATTAACTAATTACATAATGGCTTGATCATTTATAATTTAATTATAATTGTCAATAATGAAATATATGTCCAAACTATAATACCAGTTTTATTGTGCTAGACACGTGTTTCGGATATGAAATCCTCATCGGTAGTACTTAATGTCAAACAGGTTAAATAAAGCCAAAGTAAATTTTCCTGGCGCCGTCAACAATATACTGTAAACGTGGTTATTTTCGCGGGGAGTGGGGTTAATTTCGAGATTACAGCATCAACACTTTTTGCGTGGGGGAAATATTCGCGATAAAAATAGCTTTCCCACTGTAAGAATGCAACGGGGATATTTTCGCTTGGGGAATTTTGCGATATCCCTCTATTTGCGAAAAACGCGATAAATAACACCCACGTGAAAATTTCAACTTTAACAGTAGACTGTTATTTTCCTCTTGACAAAATGCGCGGCTCCAAATTTTGTGTTTGGTGTATTCAGAAGCGTATTCAAGTGAAAAATATGGCCCAAAAAATCCTTGAGTATTCGCAAGGATCTTAAATCTAAACATGACCGAAAACATTATACTGAAATCCCAGATAAGGACAGAAGCTGTCCAGTGAGGGAGATATACCCCTTAATTTTAGAAATTTAGGTCTAATGTGATGACAGAAAATTTAGAATATAATTCAATGCAGCGCGTAAACACTAAATACATTAGAGTATATTCGAAATACCCTCCATATATCAGAGAATTTTCTGTCATATTCGAAATATCCAAAACTTTCTGAGATGTAGCAGGAGAGATAGGTGAGCGGAAAGAGTAAGTCTTTACTGCTTTTTACGAATGGACGTCAATAATATGCTGGCTAGGGAGCAATGTTTTAACAGAATATTCTACTCTTATGTACATTTTTCAAAATGGAGGTCTAATATTTCCTTCTCCGTTTCCCTGAGATTAAAGAATGCCATGATAATAAGGTTTGTCTTATGTAAAAACAGGACGTTAAAGAAATAGTCATAATTATTTCGTACCTTTTTCTTATTTGTTCAGATTTTCAAGGGTCTGTTGGCATTCTTCATTACAAGTTTAGGAGGTCTCAGCATAGGAATTGTGTTCGGAGTCCTAACTGCCATTATTACAAAATATACTGGGACAGTCAGAGGTAACTTACTGTGTAAATTGTAGATTTAAATTAAATACTTTACATATTTATGGATCAAAAATGGAATGGTTGAACTGGTTATAGAGTTTTATGAGATTTCAGATTTAATGCTATCAATGTTGCATATTTTCATCGTACTCAAATTATCTTATTTTTAAAAGTTGTAAAAGGTAGAAAGTTTACTCATTTCTTTTTTATTTCAGTTGTAGAGCCGTTGGCTGTTTTTGTTCTTGCCTATACGTCATATCTTATGGCGGAAATGTTCCATTTCTCAGGAATAATCAGGTAATATTGATATTGCCAGTATAGTAAAGACCGAAAATTTGAATCATTTTTGTTGATAAGTGATTAAATATCTACCATTGCTTTTAAAAGAAAGGGGGATTTAAATTACCTTAGCTGTGGCTATCGACAATCACTAGTAGGAGTGGACATCATGATAGTTTTTGTGTCGCCTGCGAAGCACAGCGACACTTAGGGATCACTTTGTCCGTTGTCCGTCTGTCCGTCCGTCTGTCTGTCTGTCTGTCACACTTTGGGTGTCACAGCCCATAACTTTTGATTGGTAAGTGATAGGGCTTTGATATTTCACATGTGTATTCCTTGTGACAAGACCTTCCTACACATACCATAATTTTTGACCTAGTGACCTTGACCTACATATTTGACCTACTTTTCAAAAAAATTAAGAATGGATAAATCTTTTGATTGGTAGGTGATAGGGCTTTGATATTTCACATGTGCAATCCTTGTGGCAAGACCTTTCTACACATACCATAATTTTTGACCTTGTGACCTTGACCTAGACATTTGACCTACTTTTGAAAAAAAGATAAGATTCGCTATATCTTTTGATTGGTAAGTGATAGGACTTTGATATTTCACATCTGTATTCCTTGTGACAAGACCTTTCTACAAATACAATAATTTTTGACCTAGTGACCTTGACCTACATATTTGACCTACTTTTTAAAAAAAATTAAGAATGGATATATCTTTTTCTTGGTGAGTGTTAGGACTTTGATATTTCACATGTGCAATCCTTGTGGCAAGTCCTTTCTACGCATACCATAATTTTTGACCTTGTGACCTTGACCTAGATATTTGACTTACTTTTGAAAAAAAGATAAGAATCGTTATATCTTTTGATTGGTAAGTGATAGGGCTTCGATATTTCACATGTGTATTCCTTCTGACAAGACCTTTCTACACAGACCATTTAATTTGACCTTTTGACCTTGATCTAGATATTTGACCTACTTTTCAAGAAAAGTAATATTGGCTATATCTTTTGATTGGTAGGTGATAGGGCTTTGATATTTCACATGTATTTTCCTTGTAACAATGCCATTCTACACAAACCATTATTTTTTTACCTTTTGACCTTGACCTACATATTTGACCTACTTTTCAAAAAAAAAAATTAAGAATGGATATATCTTTTGATTGGTAAGTGATAGGGCTTTGGTATTTCACATGTGTATTCCTTGTGACAAGACCTTTCTACACAGACCATAAAATTTGACCTTTTGTCCTTGATCTAGATATTTGACCTAGACCTACTTTTCAAGAATTTTGATCCACTTTCTAGAATAATAATCAAACCGCTTCGCAGGCGACACAAGCATTCCTTGGATTGCTATTTTTTTTTCTATTGAGAAAACGTTCTGCTGTTTACACTGTGGGGGTCTCTTTCCTATTGTTGTTTTGTTTCATGTATTTTCTAGTATCTGTAAGCCTATTGATTGTGATTTTTGGATTCTGATTTTGGTTTCTGTGTTTAAAACTTTCATTCACTAACTATAATTATGTTGGATTCCTTCGCAGTATTATTGGTTGTGGTTTAACTCAGGCGCAGTATGCATTCCATAACATATCACAAAAGTCACATACCACGGTCAAGTACTTCAGCAAAATGTTAAGGTTAGTCAAAATATTACATAATAATGACAACTAAAGGGAGTTTTAGTTTTCATTTATATTTGTTAAATAGTATAAAGTTAGAACATTTAATGTATAATATTTGCGATGTAAGGTATGGAAAAATGTAATAACAAGACCTATATATGAATGTAGTATGATTAAAAAAATTCCTTTGAAAATGCGGGTTTAATTGATATCATTTTTATCTTTTACATAAAAAGAAATGTTGAATGATATAGAATATTTTTTTATGTATATAGTTTTTATGTTTGTTTCACATATTTTCGTTAAGTTCTACGTCGGACTGTATCATTTTCCTGTTCCTTGGCATTGTGCTATTCCGCGATGATATTCAGACGGCGGAGAATTGGAAAGTGGGCTTTATTCTGTGGTCAATATTCCTATGTTTATTATACAGATTTATAGGTAAGAATGTTAAAAGTCTTCAAATTCAATAGCATCATTTAAGAATAGATAATTTGCAGCATGGACGAGACATGCACGTTTCGGGTACTTAACCCTCGTCAGTGATCCTCAATGTAAACAATTTAATATGGCCAAAGAGTGTGAAAATGATCATATCCAAAAATGTACCGAAAGACGCAGCAGGATGGGTGGGATATGATGCTACAGGATCCACATTTAAGAAATTTCAAGAAATGTAGATAACAGAAATTTTCGAATGCAAAGAAGAGACAGGCGATAAGAAAATCTCTATGATTTAATTTGTGTTTGAAGTTCACTTAAACTTAGCATTAGAAAAAATACTATGATTTCCAGTTAGCCAATGGTTGAACTTCAAAAAGAGATCATGTCCACAATTTACTGATTGCCTTTTGTTCATAATCGGGACTTAAAGATCCCTCTTTTTCTCGATTAATAGTCATTTAACTGTGTTGGGTTACTTGCTCTTTCTGTTACAAGTAAATACGGAGCTAATCCGGTATGATTGTAAAGTCAAACTCTCCGATTTCTTTTCCAATTCCTATTCTTCTTTAAAATTATTTATTTTCAGTAACACTTCTCCTTGGCGGTAATCCATCTCTTTTGTCATTCAGTTGAATCGAGTTGAAATCAAACTATAAAGACTTTAATCGTCATGAGTACTTTTAAAATGTTCGTCGTCAAAACTCATTAAATGTTATTTGTTGATAAGAGTTTTTTAAAATGCAGGAGAGAAAACCCAGATGAGTTTATTTGATCTGTAAAATAATATGGTTGTACAAATTATATTTCAGTGGTATTTGGACTAACTTGGTTAGTGAATAGATCCAGTAAAATAAGAAGAATAGACAATGAAGAAAAATTTATCATGGTGAGTTGTTTTTGCAATTTTTATTCACAAATGAAAATGTTACTTTTACTACCGTATAATTAGAAATTATAGAGCATCAAATTTCACGATTTTATAATAAAACAGGGTGTCTTTATTTTCGCGAGTACAATATTTCGCGATTGCTTAATTACAAAAAAAAAACAAATATATTTATACGATGTTACTGTTTTATTTCTTTCATTATTGAAGTTTTAGTAAGTTCTATCGTAAGAATACACTGAATTTACTCCTCATTACCTTTAATTAGGAAAAGTGAAGAATGAAATATGAACAATATGAACAAATGTTATGGATATAACAATTTATGATATACCTTATCAAACACAATTTTTTCGCGTGACTAATTTTTCGCGATTCCAAATCACTCGCGAATATAGCGAAAATTCGTATTTCGCGAAACTTTCTGCTTAATATACGGTATTCAAAATCATTAATTCATAACAAACTATTAAAGATAATCATCAACCTAATACGCAAACAATGGAGTACATTCTAGTATCTGGATTTCTCTACTGACATTCATCAGCTGTGTCTTTATGGTTAGTGAATGAAGGTCAAACACAAAAGCCGAAACCAGATTCCAAAAACCACAATTGAAAAATTGAAAACCAGTTTCTAACTGAAATACATTTTTATAAACATTCAGGCATATGGAGGTCTCCGTGGAGCTGTGGCCTTCTCCTTGATGGACCTACTAGAAATAAAAGATCCCTTCATGACAAGTAGAACAAAAGCCATCTTCATGACAACCTGCCTTAGTATCATATTCTTTACTGTCTTCGTACAGGTAATAATAAATGTTCATACAGTTCTCGGTAATGTCAGTTTAGTTGTTTTTGTCTTGGATGTGCCACGGAAAATCGTTTTTCAGTTTTGCTATGATATTAAACCTAACCAATAGTAAAAAGGGGACTCCGGGGCCAGTGAGCCATTATATTCGTTTAATTGATTTTGCGCTCAGCTCAGTAGATCTTGATATAACATTCGAGATGCATTCATTTTTTCAAATTGTTATAAAAAATTTTCCTCAATTATTTACTTTTATTAGATTAAATGTAAAATGCATAACAATAATCCAAATTGCTCTTTGAAAAGAACGAGCTCCATTAAACCTTTATAGTATTTTAAACAATTGGATTGTCCCGCGGAGGTTCGTATTTCACAAAGAAAGAAAAAATAAATCGTTGACAAGCAATCTCTTTCATCATTATTGGGATGGAAATATTTCTAAAAATTTGATAGCAGTTAATTAATAATAATTAATAATAACATACCTTCATCTATTACAGGGAATTTCTATCAAGCCTTTGGTAAAGTTATTGAGGGTAAAATTACAAGAAGAAAAAGAGCTTAAACTCAGCGAGGAGATCAACTCACACGTGAGTGTTACTTCGTTAATAAATCTAATAAAAGCTAGTCAATCTAAATTTCTTGCGTTCCATTTGATTTCCATCTATGATATTGACTTTATGCATTGATGTAAATCAGGTGACAGATCACGTGATGGCTGGAATTGAGGAAGTGCTGGGTCAACACGGCGAACACTATTTCAGAGTAAGTTTTTTGTGAACAAAACAAAACTCTACCAGACAGAGTGAGACTGAAACTCATATTCATTATGTAAAGATTGAAAAATACATTCATTCAATTTTTATTATCTTTCCTTTCAGTCAAATACTACATCTTTATGTAACTTTACATTTTAATTTAAAAGGGAATCATCGTATGAAAGGAAGTCCCGTATTCCGGATATATACATTATCCTTTTTGTCAATTTGTTTCTTTTTATATCATATTTAGGAGCTTCTAGAATTTTACAACAGAAAGTATGTAAAGAGGATGTTAATGAAGGACCCATTCAGTATGGACGAGCAAATCATGCATTGTTTTGAGGAAATAGCTTTGCAGTAAGTTATAAGTGCCCTACCGACAAAATCATAAGAGAGTTTTATTAGTTTCCTCTCAGTATTCTTTTCTATCTAAATATCCGTCTGTCTGTCATTTCATTTATTTTCTGGAATTTCGTTTGTAATGTATAAGGGGTATTAAGATGAAATTTGGTGCAATGTATTTAGCTTACTGGTGTTATAGTCCTTTGAAAATGGAAGCTGACATTACTTGTCACAAATATTCCTTCAAGGTTCATGGGAATTCTTCCAAATGTTGCCATATAAAGAATACCATATGCTAAGTAATGGGAGACATTTTTGTCGATGTTGTTTTGTGCAGCAGCTATGACCATTTAAATCTAGAAATTAAATGCATTATACTGAAATATCTTGTCCAAATTAAACCATTGCAATAACTAAAGCAATATATTCAGTTTATTTTTAAAAGTTAAAGAATGAACAATATATAGAAAACAATGAAGTAAACGTTTTCCAGTTAGCGAACGTAAATGGAACTCTTTTTCGATAGGATTACAACTCATTTACATCATTTGTTACAGACAGCACTTTGAAAATTTGGCGGGAAGTAAAATGATTCAAGAAAAATATACCAGCCACGATGAGCTTCCTTATCCAGAAGATCAGCTGCCGTCCAAAATAACCATAAATCTGAACGACAGGTTTGTGTAACATTCGAAACTTTCTGTTCATAAAATGTCCACAAAAATCTGAAAAATGGGTCCTGTAGCATCATATTCCACCCATCCTTCTAAGATTTTCGGATTTTTTTTTACACAACTTTCACAGTCTTTGGATATATTTCATCGTTTAGATTGAGTATAACTGACGAGGATTAAGTACCCGAAACGTGAATGTCTGGTCTATGATGCAAATTTATCTGTACTTAAATGATGCTATGAATTTAAAGACGTGTAAAATTCGAAGACTCTGTGGTAATTTTTTTCCAAATGCAATTTATAATCATGATATGCAAACGAAGATGGATACTAGATGACTTTCAATTAGTATTCACTCCCAATTACAAGAAAAATGATAATAAAAACCAATGGATCGACATATGTATTTGATTAACGTCCAGTGAAGACAAATAAATTACAATCAGTCGGTAATCACTTTATTGAGTGTACAATTAACATGTTTTAAACATCGGAAGAGTTATGTCATTTATTGTTAGGAAGCTAGTGTGCCGACAATATTGTATTTTTATAGCGTTTTCAGTTTCATTTGATATTTTTAAAATGTACATAAATTCATTCTATTTGACTTCGGCATTATGCATATACGATAACATAATTTTTTCATTCATAAAAGTATACCAGAGGAGGAAGAGGACATTGTAAGTTCCGGCGAGGACAGCGAGGAACCTATGACAATCCTCCCTGCCGTTACTGTACTTCCACCTCCATCAGGGCCTGTAAGGCGTGCCAACGACATCAGAAACGAGGAAATGTCTCTACTCATAGAAAATGGTATTGTCGATATCACTGATTACAGCAATATAGTAAACTGAAGAGAATTCCGCGAGTAACTCTTCGAAAACTTCAACAAGAATTACACTGGCAATTTTTAATTGTCAATAATTAGAATTTTATGAATACGAGTTATATTTCATTTTGCTTTTTGTTGTGGAATATTTCGAATTCTTCATTTTATCTTTCTCACACAGATAAAGCGAGAAGGAGAACAGTTGCTAATGCAAGAAAGAAATCCATAATTCCAGATTTTTTTAGAAGCAAGTCTGATCGTAAGCCAGTTTCTGATGAACCTACCGCCAAAGATCTTCGTGCAATGTTTACTCCGAGTAGAAGAATGGTATGTTTCCACAACATAATTTAGTCAACAAGATCGATCACTTTGTCAAGCGTTCGTCTGGTAGCCAAATGTATGACGAGATTTTACTCTAAATGGTCAAGGCTACTTCCTAGGTCAAGATCACGTACATAAGGTCAAACGCGCGACAGGCACATTACATGTATTTGATCCTGCAAAAATTTACTTTAAAGAAACTAAGAGTACCATTCGGCGATGGGGGATTAAAATGAGGTATTTACCGACAACAGTGATTTATCACATGCAAATATTACCTTAATCATGAAATATTTGTATTCATATCCTAGATTCAACACAGAAAACTCGACAAGAACATCAGGGATGAAAGTTCTACGGATCTGCTGCGATTTCTGCAAGAAAAACAAAATCGAACTCGGCGTATGTCTCAAGCGATAGGAGCATTCAAATACGCTGGAAGAGATTCTACATCACCTTGTTCGACTCCCTTAGGCTCGGATCTTCACCTTAATCTACCTAGGAAAAGTATCGACGCCGGACAGGCCATGAAAAACTACCGCCGACGGTTAAGTCTCGCTGTTCCCGAACGACCTGCGTTCCAACGAGAAAGATCACCGTCTGACGTCACGGCACTTAAATCTCATCATAATCCTATTATTCCACCGTTCAGAAAGCCGAGATTTTTGAAAAGAGGTCATTCATGTGACGATCGAACATTAGACAGCAGAGAAAGTCCAAAGACGCTAACAACAGATGCGGCAACCCTAGGTAAAAGTCCCTCTAGAGTATCTAAAACTAGTGGATTTGAGTCCATAACAGAACATGATGAAGATGAAAGTGGACACAGTTTAGATGATACCAAAAGTACTATTTCTTCATCATCGACCGCATCTAGATCTTCCCATAAGTTCAGACGTCCTAAATTGCTTAAATCCAAAACTATTGACTTAGGTCATAGTTCTAAGCATGATGAGATACCTATGCAAAGATCTGACACTGATCCTGTAGACAAGAAGCAAAAAGAAAGGTCAAAGGTCAAATTCAAAATGGAAGAAGAATCAAATACTAAGAAATACCCGAAAAAGTCCAAACTAGAGAAGTCTGCATCTTTAGATGTTTCGATACCATCAGAATCTTCTCAAGAGGCGCCTATGAGATCAAATTCAAACTCAGACATATCACCGGGAAGTCCACAGCTACGTAAGGCATCTTACACCCAAGCCATATCTTCAAACGAAGTAGATGATACTGCCGACGATGTTGAAATGAAAAATTTGAAGAATTAAGAGAGTAAAAGAAATAACACTTGTATTGTAAGCAACCATTTGAATTTGATTCGGTGTCCAAAAAGAAAGAAATAGTTTTTACGGTAAGCTTCTTATAGGCCTATGTAAAGCGAAATAGAAAATTAGAATAAGCCAGTGACCGTTAAGCCTAAAGTACATGATTTGTCGACATCTGTCGTATAAACCATCCTTCTTTAATTTTGTCGATCGTCCTAAACTCCCCCATACACAAAAAGTATAGTCGAGTCGCTAGTATAGATGGGGGGGGGGGGGGGGGGGGGGTTGGACAGGGGGGTGCCTCTCTCCCTCCTCCCACCCCTTTTCTCCCTCCCTTCCCTTCTTCCTCTCCCCCTCCTCCCGCCCGCTTCCTCTCCCTCCCTTTCACCCTGTCCACCTCCTCATAGATACTGATGAAATACTTTCGAAATGTAGGAAAAAACTTTTAAAAGTCCATTTCCATTCCTTAGGAAAACTGAATAGTTGTGATAAAATATAAAAAAAATCATCGTCTGTCTGTTTGAAATTCACTAAATCGTATATAATTGACACAAATCGCGTAGTTTCTTAAATAGAATTATATTCCATTGACAGTGAGATCTTCTAACTCATTCGAATTTATATTCGAGAAACGATATATGACTTTTATGGTGCATAATGTGATACTCAAATACTGATATTTTTATAGCCAAAGATGATCTAATGCATACATTATATATAGCAGTGATTGGGAAGGAAATAGTGAATGAGCCATTTATATCATTTTCTACAATTTCAATTCGCCAAAGCTTAAGAAAGTACACATGCAAAGTTAAAATGGGCCATCTTATGTTAAGGTTACTATGGCACATAGTCCTGTCCTTCTCAGTCACTGATATAGCTTACATAAATATGACAAATGTCTATTTTTACATTATAATGTTATTTAGTTATTTCAACGTCACCATTTTTGTTTCAGTCAGTGTTTCATGTTTGTACACACTTTAAGATGCTTTTGTTTTTATCATTATTATTTTGTGTAAATTTTGTTCAATGACATTACATGTATATGGGTATTTCGATTTTTTGTGATAGTTTGATGGTTTGTCTCTTTATGGAACTAATTTTTCATGTCTTTAATTACATTGTAATGTTATGGAACATGGCGTTTTATTTCATACTTTATGTGAAGACGCATCATGAGATTACAATCTCATAGCAAAACCACCTAAGAGGTTGAAATTTCTGGCGTGTAACTTGTACGGGTACATGTACGTCATGTGTTCAAGCTGAACTTCACGTTACATGTACTTCACGTTACTGTTGTTGATATTTCCTTTCAAAGACGACCACGCGTACTTGTAAGAGCTTTTAAAGTTCGGTAAAATCTATATTGAAATAGAAATTCAAAAACATTCTATATTGATTGCCATACTATTTTTTTTTGCTATTTTATCAATTAAAGCGGATGAAATATCTTGAAATAAATGCTTACGTGTAACTCGCACTTTACATGTTCAGTAGTGATGTGTATCTTGTAAAGCAAATGGCGTCGAACGCAATAAATTATGACGTCAGACTAGCGGATCAGAATACAAGTACACGTACAAGTTACACATAGGAAATTTCGACCTCTCTAACTTCTTGTAGCACCAGAACAATTCATCATTCATTCCAGGACCGCAAGTTGTGTTGTTTTATTTTTAGCTCACCTGAGCGAAGCTCAAGTGAGCTATTGTCATAGCGCGCCGTCCTTTGTCCGTCCGTCGTCGTCGTCCGTCCGGCGTAAACTTTGAACATTTTCGACATCTCCTCTGCAACCGCTGCACAGAATTTCACAAGACTTCACAGGAAGCAAGTACTCAATGTCCTCTACCAAGTTTGTGTTTTTTTTAGCCGATCGGAAATCCAAGATGGCCGCCACAGGCTCTGAATGGCTGACACATTTTCGACTTCTCCTCTGAAACCGCTTCACAGAATACCTCGAAACTTCACAGGAAGCAAGAACTCAATGCCCTCTACCAAGTTTGTGTTTTTCGAGCCGATCGGAAATCCAAGATGGCCGCCACAGGCTCTGATTAGCTGACACATTTTCGACTTCTCCTCTGAAACCGCTGCACAGAATATCTCGAAACTTCACAGGAAGCAAGACCTCATTGCCCTCTTAGTCTACCAAGTTTGTGTTTTTCGAGCCGATCGGAAACCCAAGATGTCCTCCATAGGCTCTAATTGGATGACACATTTTTGACTTATCCTCTTAAACTACTGCACAGAATGTCACCAAACTTTACAGGAAGTAAGTACACATTGTCCTTCTCAAAGCTTCACTAAAAGTGATTTTCTTCAGTTCTTATACTGACGTTGATTGCAAACGTACATACAGTGTCCTCAGGTGAGCGATGTGGCCCCCTTAGGCCTCTTTTTTATCTGCTTAACCAAAACTAAAATGCCGCTACGCCTTGCCGCAGATCAAGAATTTCACAAGGAATCACTTTGTGGCATCCGTCTGTCTTCTTTAAGGTACATTTTTCGTGCCTATCACTTTGTTTTAGGTCACATTCATTAACGATACTTGCTGGAAATGTCAAAGTCCGATACTTAGAGTAGACCAAGATCTTCTTTATGTATCACTGTATGCTTATATAGCTCCGATATGTAAGAGTAACAGTTAACTAATGGCCACGTTCTTGAATACTCAGTTTTATTTCTATACCCATTTTAGCGCTGGAATTATTTTAAAATGATATGCTTCCAAGTATAAGTATTTATGACTGTAACATTTTGTTACGGGATGTTTGAATAAATTATTTTCTGAATTATGTTCAGTTTTCTTGTCAAAATGAACATGAACCTTACATTACTGATGAGAATTTAATATTCGAAACACCTTTCTGGTGCAGAAAATTGGTTTAGAATTTTCTTCATGAAGGTATAGAGTTGGAACACTTCCGTATTATTATTGATATCATGGACTATTATTCGACACTTGTTTTAATCTCTGTCAAAAGTACAAATGAATACATTTCTGTCCATGATAGGTCTTGGAGCTTTGAATACCATAAAAACAATGAGTTAAAGAAGATCCTGATGATAATATCAACAACACTCACAGCATATCCCACCCATCCTGCTACATCTTACGGTACATTTTTGACATAATCTTCATCCTCTTTGGCCATATTGCATTGCTTAGATTGAGGATCACTGACGAGGGTTGAGTACCCGAAACGTGCATGTCTGGTCCATGCTGCAGGTTTATCCGTTTATAAATGATGCTATTGAATTTAAAGACGTTTAACGTCACAATAGAGCACCAAATTGAGCATCGACGGACCCCTAGCAAGCTAGAGGTGGGACCAGGTGACCGGGATGAGTAAGGTCCCCTGTTGGCTAGCCGCACCCGCCTTCGATGTTCATGCACGGAAATAAAACAATAAAAAAACATGAACTGCACTGTCTGAGGCCATTTCTATATGCACATGTGTTATTGTCGTTTCGAGTTTTTATTTATTGTTTTGACCTTGTATTATCCGTCAATGTAGTCCTTTATCGTCTTATACTGCTTTGGTTTACACCCAGATATGCCGTTACCATAAATTTGAGTAAAAAGTGAACATGTCTGTGATGTGTTACCTAGGGGAGTTGAATTAAGGTCTTATCCCCAAGGTCAAGATCACAATGTAAGGTAGAATTTAGTTAAATACACTCCCGTATTATAATCATAAACACTTATTTCCTGCTGCATTGACAATGACAATTAGTTGCAGAGTGGAGCAGTTAAACTTTTTTTCCCTTGGCAGCAAGGATGTTTGAAATGTAATAATTACTTCTTTCCAGCTCTGTCGCCTTCAAGAAACATTGTTTTTGTCATTTATCAATTTAACATCATATATATTATTGTGCTATTTCGGAATCTTTTCATTTAATACAAAAATATCATTAAAAATAGCAATCCAAGGAATGCTTGTGTCGCCTGTGCGAAGCGGTTTGATTATCATTCTAGAAAGTGGATCAAAATTATTGGTATCAGAAGAAAAGTCTTGTCAAATGAAATTCATTTGAAATATCAGACCTCTTAATTACAAATTAAAAGTTATGGTCATTCTCAAATTTTCAGAAAAGAGTGTCAATCATCTAGGTCAAGGTCACTACGTAAAAATTGGTAACAAAAGGACTCATCATAAGAAATATTAAAGACCTATCATCTACTAATTAAAAGATATATACAACCTTAATTTCTTAGAAAAGAAGGTCAAATAGCTAGATTAAGGTCAAAAGGTAAAAAATTATGGTATGTTTAGAAAGGCATTGTTACAAGGAAAATACATGTGAAATATCACCTACCAATCAAAAGATATAGCCAATTTTACTTTTCTTGAAAAGTAGGTCAAATATCTAGGTCAAGGTCACAAGGTCAATAATTATAGTCTGTGCAGAAAGGTCTTGTCACAAGGAATACACGTGAAATACCAAAGCCATATCACTTACCAATCAAAAGATATATACAATCTTAATCTTTTTGAAAAGTAGGTCAAATATGTAGGTCAAGGTCAATAGGTCAAAAATTATGGTATGTGTAGGAAAGCGTTGTTACAAGGAATACACATGTGAAATATCAAAGCCCTATCACTTACCAATCAAAAGATATAACGAATCTTATCTTTTTTTCAAAAGAAGGTCAAATATCTAGGTCAAGGTCACAAGGTAAAAATTATGGTATGTTTAGAAAGGTCTTGCCACAAGGATTGCACATGTGAAATATCAAAGTCCTAACACTTACCAAATAAAAGATATATCCATTCTTAATTTTTTTGAAAAGCAGGTCAAATATGTAGGTCAAGGTCACTAGGTCAAAATTTATGGTATGCGTAGGAAGGTATTGTCACAAGGAATACACATGTGAAATATCAAAGCCCTATCACTTACCAATCAAAAGTTATGGGATGTGACACCCAAAGTGTGACAGACAGACTGACTGACTGACAGACGGACGGACAACGGACAAAGTGATCCCTAAGTGTCGCTATGCTTCGCAGGCGACACAATAATGGAGGTTAACATCTTAGCACCATCCCTCCACTTCTATTTTGGTAATAGCGAAGCGAAGCGAGCAATCGGGCCCTTTGGGCCCGCTTGCTCTGAGCAAGCTTTAATGGTAACACATATATACAAAACAAGTGGAAAAATTAAGGAAAATAAGGAAGAAAAGATACA
The DNA here is from genome assembly GCA_033119305.1 of Pinctada imbricata. NCBI lineage: Eukaryota > Metazoa > Mollusca > Bivalvia > Pterioida > Pteriidae > Pinctada > Pinctada imbricata. Next base: position 28,293,745 of record VSWD01000008.1, on the reverse strand, counting down.
TACTGACCAATTCATTTTTCTTCAACCAAGAATTGGCAAGATGGGCGCCGCCATTTTAGTCAGTTTTTAATACGAAAATATTTCTACATGAATCTCTATTTTTGTAGCTATATGGTGTAGATTTGGTTTTAACAGTGTGTAACATAAAGCTAGGATGAAAAGTAGTGAAATAGTTGAAAAGTGTAAGCTTAGGTCTCGCGGAACACCTCTAGACTTTTCCATGTAGCGACTTTTCAAAAAAGTGACCACTGTCAAAATCCTTATTTTAAGTAAACTTAAAGTTGCTTTAAATTTTAATAGGAAATGTTGACTTTTGAAGTTTAAATAAATTTGGGAGGATTTTCTGCTGAAAATAGGCATCTTGGACAGATCCGAAACTGTGTAGAAACTCCCATGCAGCCGGCTTACTTTCGGTTTGCTGTTTTGACCATGTACTGAAAATAGGTAAGAAATATGGAGGGAAAATACCAGTCTTGTTCATAGATGATAAATTTGTGAGAAAATGAATCACGGAAAATGTAATATGGTACCATTTGAAAGTTTCAGATTTTATCTAGAGATACATAGTAACCATATTTTGTGGGAAATTTTTTTCCCTGAGCTATGGCGACCTGAAAATGGGTAGGTTTTGCTCAAATTTGCATAATTTTAGAGTCATTTTGGGTATGTTTCCATTCAATGTTCTGGCACATGGAAGCTAGAAGAAAGTAATGTCTATATGTGTTCTAGTACTTTGAGGGGGTATTGTGAATATTAAGATATAAAATGTCAAATAAGTAGGTTGCCATGGCAACAGATTGGGAAAAAAAGAAAAACACCCCTTCCCGCAAAGCGACATTACGAGACAGGTGTTCCGCGAGACCATAAGCGCATTGTCGCTACAGGTCCAAATTTTCAAAAATGGTTTCCATGGCAACACTTAACATAGTTTGTAGGTCTTGACTCTGCTGTTTCATAATATACCAAGTTTGGGGTGGTAGAGCTAAAAACAAAAATTTTTTGATTGTTATGAAAATTCATTGTACCATAGTGTACAGTTCATTTTGTGAAGAAATGGTACCCAGCCTGTGGCAAGATGGTCCCAGTCAGCCACTGTTACAGCATGATTTATAGATGTATATGAAAACTTTTAGTATCTATGTATACAAAAATAGTATATTTAGTAGAAAATAGTCAAATATTGACAATTGTTGTTACCATAGCAACCATTTTCTTGCAAACCTTATTACTGCTGTTGACTGTGTTTTCCACTTCGGCTACTATACGGAACGGTTTATCGAGCTCCGAAGCGACAAAATTTTGTCGTTGCCATGGCAACTGCTTATCAAAACATCATTTTGGACTTTTTCAATCATTTAAATTCCTTTGACTGATAGTCAATAACATGAACATATGAAATTTTAAGACTTTTGTATTTAACGACTTCTTTCATTTTTGTCGCAATACGTGATATGGCTATTCGCATGGTATGGTTCTTTCGGCAGAGTAGTGCGACAAAACTAAAATGCGCAACACAAAATGGAGAGTTGCGTTTAACTCGAAAAACCTCACATTCTAGTATATTCGCCAAAAAAAATCTTCGAAGGGGGAGGAATGACATGTTTATGGTCTCGCGGAACACCTCTAGACTTTTCCATGTAGCGACTTTTCAAAAAAGTGACCACTGTCAAAATCCTTATTTTAAGTAAACTTAAAGTTGCTTTAAATTTTAATAGGAAATGTTGACTTTTGAAGTTTAAATAAATTTGGGAGGATTTTCTGCTGAAAATAGGCATCTTGGACAGATCCGAAACTGTGTAGAAACTCCCATGCAGCCGGCTTACTTTCGGTTTGCTGTTTTGACCATGTACTGAAAATAGGTAAGAAATATGGAGGGAAAATACCAGTCTTGTTCATAGATGATAAATTTGTGAGAAAATGAATCACGGAAAAGGTATGTAATATGGTACCATTTGAAAGTTTCAGATTTTATCTAGAGATACATAGTAACCATATTTTGTGGGAAATTTTTTTCCCTGAGCTATGGCGACCTGAAAATGGGTAGGTTTTGCTCAAATTTGCATAATTTTAGAGTCATTTTGGGTATGTTTCCATTCAATGTTCTGGCACATGGAAGCTAGAAGAAAGTAATGTCTATATGTGTTCTAGTACTTTGAGGGGGTATTGTGAATATTAAGATATAAAATGTCAAATAAGTAGGTTGCCATGGCAACAGATTGGGAAAAAAAGAAAAACACCCCTTCCCGCAAAGCGACATTACGAGACAGGTGTTCCGCGAGACCTTATGATGTCTGCAACAGGAGACTGAACATTTTTGAATCCTTAGTTTCGTATCTTGTAAGAAAATTTTTGAATCCTTAGTTTCGTATGCTATATGGATTTTTTTTAATCCTTAGTTTCGTATCCTATATAAACACTGCAACTTGCGTCGGCCTATGCAATTTCATGCACCGTCTTCGCTTCGCTTCAAGGGCTTTGCCATAATTCATATTAGAGGACGCAGTCCGCGCCGCAGGCGCGGACGTAGTCCTCTTGAAGATAACACGTGTAAATAAATAGGAAAAATACTGGTTTCCAATGTTAATTCTGTACAAATTCTGTATAACCTACAAACTCAGCCGTGCGGTTTCGCCAGAGTCTCGGGGCTTACTACTCAACCCATGTATATTCGGAATAATCATGGCTGACTTCCGGTCTACATGGACGGAGGATTATTGGACAACCTGTTTTCAGCGGTATATACGAAGTCAATAATTTAATTGAATCCATTGAATCATGCTTTACTTACTTGATTATATGTGATTTGAAACCGTTTCAACTTACTGCCATCTTCAACAAGTTACGACTAATACGTCATTATGCAACGTCATTATTACGTCAGAATGCAACGTCATCATGTAGCAGGAAAAACGTTGTTTCGCGGACTATCTGTACATTAGCTAAATATTTCGCCCGACCATCACGTTGTTTCTATTCCGTTGTCTTTTGTTGGGGGGGGGGGGGGGTTGTATGTGGAAAAACGTGTGGGACGGGCGAATTAATAAAGCTATCTGCATATATGTGTGTGTGCAGAATTGTTCAAATTTTCAAGAAACTGTCAGACCGATTCTGCACCGAGGTCTCCCTCAGTTGTAGCTAAATAACTTGCATGACTAAAGGCGGTTTTTTTTTAAATTTGGTTTTATTTTGTTTTATTTATTTGTTTGATTTTTATTTGGTTGTTTTTTTAGGGGGTTGCCGCTGGGGTGAAGTTGAGGGAGCACATATATGTGAAAAATACTGAAATGTTATGTAGAGAAGGTAAAGGAACTCCCTCATCCCATAAAAACTTAAAAGGCTTAATTCCTGAAGAAATATACATTGAAATTCACGTTTATTATAATACATCATATTCTCTTCTTGGAGTAGGATTTTTTTATTTCTCTTTTTTATTTCGTTTTCATTTATTCATTTACATGTATTTTCAAATTTATTTGTTTATCTATCACTAGTATTATATTTACATGCTCATTTATCTTCTATTTCTAATTAAAAAATTTACATTTTCAATTTTTGAAGTCAGTAGTAATATTTTTTTTAATTTCACCCTGCGTCCTCACTATGGCTTTGCCATAATTCATATTAGATTTTATCTAAGCTACTGAATCGACCTTACAGGAAATTTGGAGCCGCGCATTCTCTGCAAAGTAAATGCACAAAAATAAAACCAGAGGGCGCTACTGAAATGTCTGAAAATCATTCTGGCTTGAAGCATCACTGATGTGGATTTTACTATCCGAAACACGTGTCTGGTGCATCAAAATTGGTTTGGAATTTTCTTCAAGAAGGTAAAGAGTTGGAACACTTCTGTATTATTAAACTTGGAGAATATATTTTCCATTGCTGCTTAGATTTCATTATACTGTATTCATAGAACTCTTACTTGATAGCTAAATATGGTATGACCCCCAGTCTTTCTTTGTCCAAGAAAATGCAAAGTGTAGTATCCCCTCGTACGGCGTGATTATCAGTGGTCGTATTCCCATTTACATACAACCCAATAAAATTTTCGCTTGACTTTTGACCTCAGAATTAATCAATTGCAAATGCCTTACTGTAGTATAAAATATGACACTGACCTTTGATCTGAAAAATCAATATTGTTCTTCTTATATTATTACCGGCAGTCATGACTGCCGGTATACTGTAATCAATCGTGACATACTTGCACGGATAAAATAACTCTTGGCAATATGATTGGTGGACAACTACAAAATATGCAAATATTCGTCAAGGTTATTCTGAATCTGTGCATAAGATGCTTCCATCAGGTCGGCTGAAGAGTCTAGATGACTTGACAAATGAAAGTCATATCGTATCAGTGCATTTTCTTCCGAAAGATGCATCGAAAAGTCTTTGTACCGATACGTCCTACAACAAATCACAGATCCTCGGAAATTTCCGTAGCTTGAATCGGAAATAAAAACGGAAAAGCCCGGAAATGTGCGATTGGTCTCACAAGAATAAAAATCGTTTATAAATTCCATTTTTTCCTTGTTAGAATTTTACAACATTTTATAAAATGTCAGCTAACTGCCGGCAAGCTTTTTGTAAAAGCTAATACTTGTTTCTGATAATGTTATCAAGATTACTGATGATCTAAATAGCGACCTTATGTTCCAACACTAAATTGAATCATGGAGTTCTGATTCTTATTTCTAATAGTTAAAATTGATGTAATATCTTACTTTATTTGATGAAGCATGCATGTAATTCTCGTCCTATATTAGCCTTGTAAAGCAAGTGTATTCAAATCGCATTTGATACGTTATTCCAGAGCAAGGTTAAACTACAACGACTTCGTTCTGAGGGCAAGGAGACTAACCGAAAAACTACTGGACAAAGGGCACATTAGTGAGCGACTGTTTGTCACGACTTTTGACGATATAATGAAAATATAATACATTATAACATCTCGTTGTTCTCTATGCTGGAAGATATTTTAGAACCCCTAAAGCATCGAATTTAAAAAATAGCTTAGAACCCCCAAAACATCGAATATAAGAAATCCAACGGTGCTGGCTGTCTCTACGGCCGTAGTGACGAGTGTTACTAGCAAACAGGACTTGTTTGCTATCCCCGAGCACCTGGAATCATCTCCATTTGGGATTCACTTTTCCTTATTTGCAGAATTTTTATAAAAATATACTATTTTCATTCTTTTTTTCAAAGATCCTGGGTAATATGGCATAATTGTCTAAGTCTCCATTAATATGGCAATCGAGCACACCCAAATGTGGACAGGACCAATGACCAAAAAGGGAGAGATGAGCGTCTTCTAACTGCACGCAACGCCCGCCGCGAATCATGTCAAATCCGGTTTAATGTTCAAATAGGTAAAAGACGGTCAGTTGGAAAAGTAGCACTCAAAAATGCCTTTAATCATAATTGAAATTAAATGTCGAAGTGTGCAATAAGTTCTTTGTAGCGACCATAGAACTTCCTCAGTGACATCTAAATTCCTCTAAATAACCTTGAGCAGGAGGCTTACTGACGAGCCTCTCCCTCGACATGAAGATTTCGTCCTCAAACATGCTCTTGAAAAGCGTATTAGTTGTGAAATAAGATGATAGTAGTATGTCTAAGTAGGAGACTGAAGTGCTGTTCTCAGTTGTTTCTTTGATCCTAGAAGGTGTCAAGGTAATCCTGAATGGTTGGATAGTTGAGGGAGAGTACGTCATCAATGTATCTGTCCAGTTGATATGCGATGCAAGTTTCTTGTTGCTATTTGAAAGAAGAGACTATATGAATTCTGCCTCCTATGAATAAAGGAGTATGTCAGCTAGGAGAGGGGGGGGGGGGGGTTACGTGTAAAGTGCGAAACGAAACGAGACAAATCGAAACGAAACAAAACAGATCGAAACGAAACAGATCGAAACAAAACGAAACGAAACAGACCAAAACGAAACGAAACAAGACATAAAACTTAAAGAGCTTGAGAAAAAAGCAAAACAAAAAGAGGAATCATTGCTGAGATCAAACATTGAAAGACAATATCTGCATGTCCATGAGTTCTACTTTCTAGAGGTTATCTTGAAATAGTCGAAGTTGACCTTTAGAAACATAAATGTTAAATGCTATAGATGTATTCTAGTGGACTAAAGGGGAGGAGATAAATGACCTCGTTAGGAAACCGTAATAAGAAAATATATCGGGGAGCACATTTCAGGGAAAAAAGTCTTATCCCTTTTCAAGCAAAATATATCATCCCCTCATTTTCTTGATAAAGTTTTTAAAAGTACAGAATTGAACAGTCCTGTCTCCTCTGTACTAGACTCCTCCCTGCTAAATAATACTTTTCATCCACCTATGACGAGGTCATCTATCCCTTCCCCACCTTGATCCTCTCAAATGCAAAAATATTATGGCATTTACAATGCTATCTATGTTTTAAACGTCAACTTTTAGACTTTCGAGAAATCCTCAAGTCACTATCTAGAACTGAAACACCAAAAGGCAATAACATGCAGATCTTGACTTCATGTAATCGGTCTTGGTGGCATTTCCCCCTCTTTATGGCTTTTTCTCTAAGTTCTTTAAGATATATATGTTTTGTTTCGTTTCGATCTGTTTCGTCTCGTTTCGTTTCGTTTTTGTTTCGTTTCGCACTTTACAGGGACCTGGAGAGGGTAAATTATTTAATACATTTTGTACTTGTACTGAACTCTGGAGACGGTTCATTAGATTAAATTGTCCTTCGTTTTTTAATGGTGCCGTGTTATTGTCTCCATTTATCGTTTTTTTTTCTTTTCTCGTGAGAAAGTACTGTTTTGTATTTTTTTTCAAGTATCTGTAAACCTATTGATTGTGATTTTTGGATTCTGATTTCGGGTTCTGTGTTTGACTTTCATTCACTGATAACAAGGTACGTGTAGTACATTATGAGATATTTGGAATAGAAAACATAATTCGGTCATTTTAGTGCTACAAAAGAGTGTGATGAAAAATAGAAAATACAGATCGTATACTTTTTCAGAATAGCTCAAATGGTCTCAGTTTTTTTTTAATGAAGACTATATGCACTTTAGGTCTAGCACTATATGTAGATAATGGAAAACACAAAGTAACAAAAATATTTTATATACAATCAAATATGTACAGTTCATAATATCAAAATGTAAAATTAATAAAAGTCTTAAATGTAAGTTCAATGGTGTGATTTAAGAAAATGAACAACATCTCTCAAGGCTTCTTGACCAATGCCGAGTCTTGTAAAAGAAAACATTGCATGATAACCGTCATCTCGACGCATTGTTCTAGTAGGTACCCCAGCTTCCTTTAGGCGTGCTGCGTACAGCAGAGCATCGTCACGCAATACGTCATATCCGCCTATCAGTAGAAATGTTGGCGGGAGATTTGAAAAATCGTCTGCTAGCAAAGGAGAAAACACAGGATTAAGCAACGTTGTTTCAAACTCTTTGCATATGATTTTATCACCTTCGTTCAAGCTTTCTTCGAAGTCATCAGGAATATTATTCTTTATCTCCGTCGGTAAGGAGTCTATATTTAAATAGTTGGCATATTTTGATTGTTTAAGTTTCGCTGTAGTGTGATTATTTGCCACGAACTGAGGTAAGTACTTTAAGGCTTCCTTCCCCCTCCAGTATATCAGGTACGATGCCACAATGTTCTCAGTATGTAAAACAGGTGACAAAATCCCGTCATTCAATATAAACGATGGCAGTCTGAAGTCAAAGGCTTGTAACATAGGATAGATCAAAGCCTGGAAGTGGAGCTTTATATTTGTGTTCTTGTCATTCGCGAAGTGTTGACTAACAACAGCCGCTAAATTACCCCCTGCACTATCCCCTGTAATCAAAAAAAGTTCTATCAGGTTAAGTATATTGGAATAATATATGAAATCGTAATATATACGTACAATCATTAATATTATAATGAATATCATAAGTATAAAAATACATGACCCATACATCGTATGTATCTGCAAAAATGACAAATTTCCTTCATCAGGCATACATGGAATAATAAAGGATAAAAGAGAAGGAAGTGTCGTCACATAAAGCTATATGAATATATTAGTGCAAGCAATTGTGGTTTATGACGAAAATATTTACCTCCAACTCCAATTTTTCCCCTATTCACGTCAAAGTCCGACGCATGCGTAACAAAGTATTCCGTCACTGCAATACAGTCTTCAACTGCAGCAGGGAAAAGATGCTCAGGACTTAGTCGGTACCTTAATGCAGCAATTAGAAATCAAATCATTTTACTTGTATTTTATTTTTGCATTTACTTATAAAAAGCACAAGTAACTTTCGCTATTTAATTTTATTCACTATTCACGTGCAATATGATTGTACGATTTTCTTATTTTCCAGGACAACATTTTTTTTATAAATTTTGAAAACAATCATTTAGAATACGCATATAATTTTAAAGATCTTGATTTCAAATTACAAGAATTAAAATTTTTCTAACAGGTTTATCTTATAAAAAGCAAGCGAGAAGGATAAATTACTCCAGCACAATGTACGTACTCTGGGACAATAATCACGTGGTCAGTCTGTTCACAAACATCTCTCATCACCTTATCGTATGTATCTGAAGAAATATTATATAGAAGCAATATTATCACTAAGTCCCCGATTTTCAGATTATTCAGGATATTCAAATTTGATTAATTTGTTCGGTTGAAAATGTTTTGTTTAGGAGTTCTATCTTATCTCAGTAAATTCTCCACACGAGGTGGTAGAAAAAAATTCACCCTAAAAGAAAAATCTGAGTCTTTTAAATAAATTTGTACTTTTGTTTCACGAGTACACAACATTGAGTATAATTTTACAATAACGCATCCATTTTGTTTCCATTTCAATTCATGATCAGTTAATAAAATCGTAAACCATTCAATCCTTTAATAATTCAATTCATTAGACCGAATTCAGGCCGTAATTGTTGGTTTATACCGATGGGTTATTTTACGAATTCAGGCCGTAATTCTTGTTTTATACTGATGGGTTGTTTTACGAATTCAGACCGTAATTGTTGTTTTATACTGATGGGTTGTTTTACAAATTCATGCCGTAATTGTTGTTTTATACTGATGGGTTGTTTTACGAATTCAGGCCGTAATTCTGGTTATACTGATTGGTTGTTTTACGAATTCAGGCCGTAATTTGTTTTATACTGATGGGTTGTTTTACAAATTCAGGCCGTAATTGTTGTTTTATACTGATGGGTTGTTTTACGAATTCAGGCCGTAATTGTTGTTTTATACTGATGGGTTGTTTTACGATTTCATGCCGTAATTGTTGTTTTATACTGATCGGTTGTTTACGAATTCAGGCCGTAATTCTTGTTTTATACTGATGGGTTGTTTTACAAATTCAGGCCGAAAATGTTGTTTTATACCGATGGGTTGTTTTACGAATTCAGGCCGTAAAATTTTGTTGTTTTATACTGATGGGTTGTTTTACAAAATAACCAGTATAAAACAACAACTACGGCCTGAATTCGGTCGACATGTTCATATACATGTTATATAAATTAGGTAAAAAACAAGGAGAAAACTTGCCTGCATCAAATATATGGAATCCTCCTCCGTGTAAGTAGACAAACCCCGACATAGGTTTGACCATGGGATCTACAGGTGTGTATATCCTGACGTCTACCCCATTAAAATTGGTATTGGATACCTATCGTCAAAATAAAGAGAATCTCATGCACATAAAAAGTTAAATAAGAATTTCTCTTTTATAAAGATTAATAGTTCTTCATTAAGCGAAATTAACATAACTACATGTACATGTATCAGGCTTAATTAAGACTTTGTGAGAAAAACTGGAAATATACAATGCTATATCATTAGGTCAGCATAAAAAATAGTAACCAAATTTAAAACACAAGGGTTCGTGACAAAGGAGATTTATGGAATTAAACATCTTAAAATTAGTGTTGTCTTCTATTGTTTTCTTAAAACTCAGAATTGCGTCGCTGTTTTATATTGTATAGAGCGAGGAAACAGCGGCACAAGCCTAAGTAAGCAACAAACAACAGCAGATGAAAGCACTAATAATTTTAAGAATTCCATAATATACGACGTTCTAAATTTCCTCTGTCACGAACCCCTGTGATTTTAATCATCTTAGAATACTGATGAATCTTCAAATGATTTGAAATCCAGTATGAGCACACTTACGCTAACAGAACTTTCATTATGCATGTTTCTACCGAAGGCACGGAAAACAACAGGGAGGGTGGCTCTGTTTACTTCGATGAAATCAAATCCAAAAAATGCAGCTGTTTTTACCTAGTATAAAATACACTCCAAAGATCATGTTTATGATGGCACATATTATACAGGTTATTATTAATGAAATATTGATTACAGTGTGAGTTTAGGATCGTGCAATACCTATATAGTACGTAGAATTACCGATAAATCCTTGTGCTCTTTAAACAAAATATTACTGACTACGTATTATTCTGGACAGTATGTAGTTTTTTTTTCTTATTTCCAAGTTTTGCTAAAAAAAAAAAACAACAAACAAACAAAAACAAACAAACAAACAAACAAAACAAAAATGCTGGATAAACTTACTATAAAACCATTCATCTTTAATGCAGCTAGAAGAATTCTTGTTTTCCATGGTTCTTCGATTTCCTCAGGAATGGGAAAATATAACAAATATGCCAGAAGTAACATGAAGCTACTGGTGATGACTATAGTCTTCAACATCGCTCTGCTGCCTAGCGGAGTATCAAATATTGTCGTCACTGAATCATAAGTTTTTGATATAATTCGTCTATTTTAAACCTTGCAAACAAGTCTTACAACTTTTAAATACGACAAAAAATATATGTTTTACAAGCGGATGTTAGACACGTGTTTGCGAGCTGTAACCCCTACCCCTGACATAATATATATGGCGATCTTGAGAACAGGGGGGGGGGGGGGTTTTAAATTGTAAGCGGCACCAACATCCCACAGAGCATACATGGCGTTACCCCCGGCTATACACACCGGTAGATATATGAATGAAAGTGCCGTTGATCGCCAACTATACCCCCCCCTCCCCTCGACACACAGCCTGGTAATGGCATTTAAAAACCTAATCAGTGTGAAAGATTCTAACTTTTTAGCACAAATAATACAATTGTAAGCTTTAACAATAATGAATATCTGGTATATGATATCTTCTACTTACCTGTCCGTCATTCAAATAAATGATATATACTCGATGCACTTGTACGTATTTCAGCACTTATACCTCGCTAGTCTGTACATGTCAATTACACACGTTATGTAGAGACGTTAAATACACAACTTTAATCTCCAGATAATAATAGGACATTGAGTAACACGGGTATTAAAACTCCTTAAACAGGACCCGTTAAAGATCAATGTCAATAGTTAGTAGCTCACACATGGCCTTTCTCTATTTCACAAGTTTAATAGGCACCGTGTAATACATGATATGGAGTCGTGGAGTGGAGTTTGGATTCTGAAATCTGGAGTTTGGAGTCTGAATATGGAGTTTGGAGTCTGAAATCTGGAGTTTGGAGTCTGAAATCTGGAGTTTGTAGTGGAGTTTTATAAAATCCAAGATGAAAAAATTCTGGGTTTATATGAATCACTCGAGGAATACAGAATCAACCTCAATTGCCTTCTTATCTCAAGGATATTTTCAAAATGTATTGTCTATATCATAATGTGATCAATCAATGTGTTCTACCATACTTCACATGTTTATTCCTTGCTAGATGATTTTGCAAAATACCAAGTGTTTTTATCTCGTCGCACTGATCAAGGTAAGCAGACAACACTCGCGATCCTTGAAAACTTTTAAAGTTTACAGTACTATCACGGTAGCAATTCGCGTGATATGCCAATAATCTCCTACAAGAAAATCCCTTTCGATCAAAGAAGGTAAATACTGACAAAATCTACTTTATATTAAACTGTTTATGCCTATCATATGATCATCATGATCATTTATATGGTGGTAATCTTTTCTGTTTAAGAATAAAAGAATATTTAGAGATCACTTAAATAGAAAATTTTCTATTTTGTTGACATGTTTTGATATATAACGTATATAAACCAGATTTCCTGTTTGAGTGTTCTCTGGATATACCTCTTTTCTTGACCAGTCTAGATTACCATCATACTATTGATAATAATGCTCTTATGACAGGCATAAAATAAGGTAAACATGTAACACCCCCCCCCCCCCCCGTTTACGCTATGTTCCCGGCAGCCATAGAGGCCACGTTTCAAGCCACCGTGGACGAAACATGGTTTCCGTGAGACAACGTAGGGGAACACGATCAACAATCGTAACTAGCCGTAATTGGTGGGGCTGACGGGGCATATGTTTAAAATGTCAAAAAAATTGTCACGGCAGCCTACGGTGCAGATGACCTACTTTAGAAATCGTAACAAAACAGGTCGAAAGCAACGAAACGTGAAAGAACGTTACAGACCGTAACAAATCTTGGGACAGTGTCCGTAGCGGAACAGGAAGCAAAAGTATGAATCTGCAACTTACGATCCTAGTAAAATTGAGTTATGGTCCGTCACGTTTATGTCCCGTTTAGCTAAGGTTTGCTACGATTTCTCACGGCGAGCTAAGGAATATGTTAGCCGTTTCGTCACGTTCAATCACGGCTTGTTACGGTTTATTTCAAGTTCTACTACGGCCTGGCACGGTACGCACGGCCACACAAGAAGTTTAACAAGCCAAACCCTTTTTTGCAGCTCTTTGTTGTCTCCTTTTCCCGGTGGTCAGGATTAATCGTAGTGGGCCTTGACCATGTCAACTTGACAGAACATGGTAGACATGGCCTACTTAATTGGATCGTGAAAAAGCGTGACATACCTTATTAGAACGTGGTATGTCGTGTGGAAACGTACAAACGTCCGTAACAAGCCGTAGGTTGAAACGTAGTGCGCCGTCAAGTCTCTAGGATATTAGGAGCCGCGGCTCGTCACGGAAACATTGATAGACCGTGCGAAAACGTAACAGAACTTCAATACAAAGATATCCTACGGCGCGCTACGTATTGCCCCCTCCCCCCCATGGTCGCCGGTAACATAATGTAAACCTAGATTTAGGCAGCTTTACTTTGTGTAATCGATGGGGGTTCCCATGCAAGAGATTATTTGCATATCAATTGATTCGCTACAGTGACTCCGTGACCCAAGAAAGTTACATTTTGAAATGTTTTCAAACTTTATATCTGTGAACATTTGTAAGGGTGTCAGAGGACTAACGATTTCAACTATGTGTGGTAGAAATATGTGTCAAGATTCTCACAAGAGAAGAGAAACAAAGATGATTAAACCGTACAACAGAGAATAAAACAGACAAAGGCTTTACTTAAGATATGAAGTAAAGACAAGCGGAACCTGTCAGAGTCAATTATCATCAGCAACTTTAATTTTGCACAATTAATTCACATTTCGAAAAGGAAAGACAGCGAATATAATTATCAAGTTATGACAATTGAAAAAAGTTTTGGGAATATATCTTTTAGATAAGAACTCGACGATGATTCGGACAGAGAAACAATGAGAGTATTCCTGTCTATACGTAGTTGTTCCTATCAACCCAGATCTTTATTTTCGGGGTTAAAAACTCCAAAATATAGACTCCAGTTTCAACTCAATGACTCCACTCCATAACTTACACGTTGCCAGTTTAATACCTTTATATAAATGTCCCTTCTGACAGGCGATTGATCCCGTATGCAATAACACGATTGCATGGATTGAAGTCACAGTGAGAAAATTTTGATTAAACAATTAGCAAATTGACAATCACGCGAGTTGGACGATCCAAATAGGAAAATAATTTCATCAGGACATGTCTTAAAATAGGATTTCACACATACTTTCATACCCGGATACATGTTGAATATTCCTATTTTGTATGTTTTCATATTTCAATACAGCGTTTTGAATTAAATATTCAGTAATTTTCTGCTGCTGTGTATGGGGGCTTGTTTCCGTGTTGAGTTTAAGTTTATGTTCATTGATCTACAATGCAACTGTTCAAACGTTTGAAATGTTTTTGAATTGCTCTAATTCCTAATATCTGACGTGAACGACAAACGTCAATTTAATTCTTGCGCATATCCTGTTTTAGCACTCATTGAGCTAGAATTCTATAGATATTTCAATTTATTATGGCCAATGTATCATTTCTACCTCTATTTAAGACTTTAATTCATTAAATGCCTAACAGCAGATAAGTTTGAAAATTTGATCTAAACTGAATGAAATATGCGTAAGAAAATGCTTTGCGGTTATTTCTATAAAAATTGAACTGGAGGTACTTTTTTAACTGTTCGGATTTCTCTTACGAAAGTAATTACCCATGAATTTTGTTTTGCATACGGAATATTATTGATTTAAACTGTTTTATAAGGTAAAGCTGATGGATTCTGAAAAATTATAAAGTGTCTAAATTCCACCCAAAATCAGGCAAATTTTACAGCTCTGACACTTCTTCAAGAAAACCATAAAAATGGCACTATTTGTGAGCATTTGTTCTCTCTTATTTGAACATGGACATATACTTTTTCTTCAATATCTTAAAAAGTCTTCCCTAGGAATACATTTTAATGTTTGTTTGAAAAAATCGTTGAAATTCAGTATCCCTGATATTTTGACCTTATCTAGGATGATTTTCGTTATTTTTGTGTAAAATCGAGAAAATTTTAAATGATCAAGTATCATACAAAGTTTTTAACCTGTTTCATTGTAAATTATCAAAGAAATCTGAAATGAAATCAAATGAGGGCATTTCAGCACTTTTTGTATTTTCTTCACAAATGTGCTATTTTTAGCAACTAATTTGCGGCATTTTTACCCAGTTTTTTCAAATAAGCAAAAATCTTGATTTTTATCACGGACCTATTATTTTTCCTTCATAAAATGATTAATTGACACGAATACCATAATTTCAAATGGTTATCATAAAATCGTTGAAATTCCTTCATTCAGAAATGACATGCCTTAAGAGCATGTTGCAGTTCCAAAAATGAACCAACTACTTAAAATGAGATTTTTTATTCAGATAAAGTTGAAGGTAGTGACGATTTAGCATTTGCACTTTCCGTTACTTTTTGTGTCACATTAATATTGCATTCTTTTTGATTACTAAGTAATGGAGCAATGATTTTTTACATATTTTACATAGGTTCTTTTTATCGACGAGCGAAGTGATCCGGAAGATTTTCGGCCAAATTTGTGACCAATTCCTTTGATCTAGATGGTATTGCAGAAAACTCTGAGAAAGAATTTCAAAGCTACTATGAAGTCATCAAAACCTCTTGAAGAATGAGAGGAGCACCCGAGATTTTTTCTTCGATTTTATAGCTTTAAACTTCCTACTGCAATACTTTCTGATTCTAAAATAATAAGAAGTGTTGATATCATGATTTAGGGCGCTACTGAAATGAATTTTGGTGGCTCCGCTGAAAGCATCACTGATGAGAATTTAATATTCGAAACACGTGTCTGGTGCATGTAAATTGGTTTGGAATTTTCTTCAAGAAGGTAGAGAGTTGGAACCCTTCGACATTTTTAATATTCGAAACACGTGTCTGGTGTAGAAAAATTTTCTTCATGAAGGTATAGAATTGGAACACTTCCGTTTTATTATGGACATAAAATCAAAAGGCTTACAAAATTTTGAAAAAAAATATGAGACAGAACCTTCTCACGCGAAATGAAGAAAGGACAACTTTAATTAAAAAGTGCGGAATGTACTGTAGGTTGCGCTGTTTCTTTAAAGCGCAACGTGCTAAGCAAATTTCAAACATATCCAGATATCACATGAACCATAACTAGCCATTTCACCGATAAATACCACCGAAATTAAAGGAGGTTAACATCTTAGCACCATCCCTCTAATGCTATTTGATTATAGATTTTGTTTGGATATGCTACTGGATCGACCCTACAGGAAATTTGGAGCCGAGCACTCTCTGTAATAAAAATGCACAAATCTAACTTCAAAAAATTAAAGAGGGCGCGACTGAAATTATTTTAAGTGGCTCCGCTGGAAGCATCACTGATGAGAATTTAATGTTCGAAACGGTATAGAGTTGGAACCCTTCGATATTATTAAAATCATTCAACATAGGAATATATGACCACTCTACATGTCTCAAGATATGGACATATGCGTAAAATAAGATTTGATGGTATTTATGTCCTATTGAAATGATTTCCCTGATTGGATCGTTCATTAATTAAACACATGGGAAGATTTCTTGATACTTGCTGGGTACGTAAAATCAGTTATCTTACTTCTGGAGTGATAGAAGCTGATGTACAACTCGGTCTGCTTTTCATCGCTTCAGCACAAGCCCCCGGGTCGCAGCACAACAAGCCCATGTAATGCTGCGTTGTACCCGCTGATGTTGAAGTGTTCGAGAGAACAAACGACTGTGAAACAAAATTAAGCATATGGAGACATTCCTTTATATTTTCTGAGTTCCGTATGATTAGTTATAGGAGCCTAGGTATCTTATTTCTGGAGATACAGAAGCTGATACGTACCTCGGTCTGCTTTTCGTCGCTTCAATACAAGCCCCCGGGTTGCAGCATAACATGTACAAGCCCACGAAATGATGTGTTGTACCCGGTGCTAATGATTGAATTCTAAAATAAATGTTATTAACACTTATGTTGAAACCTCTGTTTACGAAGTCTAATCAATTATTACCTTAAATCATTCTTCAAGTATTGATGACATTTTGTTACGATAAATGATGCGTATTACCAATATGCTGTAATTACTATGTATGAACTTATTTACTTGTTTTATATTTTTTTATGAATCTGATTTAAGAAAAAAGCAATAATCCATAATTTTTCATATTGAAATTGGCAATATTTTGCCGCGGTGGTTGATAGATACATGTACAATTAATTTGAAACTCAAGATGAAAAAATCACAAGTTTTGACTATCGAGTGGGCTGTCCAAAAGTGGAAATATAGTCAAGTTCAAATTAAATGAATATTTTTAGATTAAGGTTCCAGCAACGCCGGGTGAAACGCCGCGTGCTGGAATGTACAGTTCATATTAGCTGTGTCCATCATTTCATATAGTTTTGTGTTATCAATCGATATTTGACACCCAATGATTCTGTTGAAATAAAGACTGAATGATATTTTGTCCTTTACTAAGGCTGAAATACATGTAATATATATTTCAGTTGAAAGAAATTAGATTCGATTAAGCGTAAATTGATACATCACTCATAAAGGAAGTTTTTGATTTAAACTCACCGTAAGACACAATTTAAACATAATTATTTTATGTTCTTTCAACTGTTTTAATCCTTTGTTATAACTTAAAACCATGTCGAGTTCAATGAAATATTTCATTAAGTATACAAAGTTTAAGCAAAATCCCTGAAAATTAGGCGGTCACTTGTATTCGACTGGTAGTCATCATTTAGCCAGTCAGCTTAAATCCTCAAACTTTCATGAGAACTAAATTGAATTATTTCGTTTAAGGTCACCGGTTCTGGTAAATTATAAGAAGGTGAGAAATTTTGTAATTTTCAGTAGTTTAGTCCAACTTGGCCCTGTCATATCTTTCAAGGCTTCAGATTTTTTTAAAGAATAGACCAGCCCTGTACTAAAGTGGAGGAGACTTATTGAACAAATTAACGGCTTGCAACTATGAAACAAAGGAGGGGATCTCCAACAACACCAAGTTGTAGCACCCACAGCAAAACCCCAAAACACCCAATGCAAAAACACAAAGCAGACAAGCACAAAAAGAGACGCACAAGGGACAAGGAACGTCAACGCACAACACAGAAACATCAAACACAAAGGACTACACATAAACCAACGAGACCAATGGGCAACCGGTGCCGACTTAGGACGGCCATCTGCCACGGAAATAGCAGAAGGTATGGTTATCCTGGATTACGTGCGCACAACCCTCCCATTTTTCCGATTACCCAGAGGTCTCGAAGAACGTACAATTGTGGTGTAAACAACCTCCTCACTGTCAGATGACCACACACAAACAAGACCACAAAACGCAGGGGCCCAAGCAACACAGATGAATATGTAAATGGATATAAAAAGAGTGCCTACGTAATACAATCCCTGCTCTGCCGCCGCGAGCTCATGTATGTTATCACCCGAGGAGTCCGACTGACATTCAGAGAGGACAGGTGGTCGGGGCCCTGTCTTCTCTAAAGAGGTTTGGACAGGGCCCGTCATGGAGTCCCGTCGTCACAGTCAGTCAGAGCTGCAAGTTTTAAGAATGCGCTTGTACAAGACTGTAGATTGGTCAAGTACCAAGCCTAGTGTCCGTCTGGTGACATTAGGATCATACCCACGGTATAAAAGGCGTTTGATGATTCTGACGCATTTTCGATAATCATGTTGTCTATCTTTGATCCTTCTTATCTTGTTAATAATATCACCATAAAATGCAGGTTGTGAAATACCCAAAGTAATGTACTCTGTTGCCTGTTTTGGTCCGAATTTCAGAAGAAGTTGACAATAATTTTTGTAAAATTTCCAGAAAGTCTTTACTAGTTTGTGAAAGCGAAAACCTTGTCCTAAAAGTTTCTTGGTAATTTGTAAATTTCTACTATGAAAATCCAAAACATCAGTACATGCTCTAGCATACCGGATGAGCTGTGAAATATAGATACCATAGGACGGTAATCTAGGAACATCAACGTCAAGCCAGGGGAAATTTATTATGTTAGATCCAAAATCATCTCTTTTGTCATACACACTTGTATGGATCTCTCCATTAACAATTTTGATATTTAGGTCCAAAAATGGTGTTTCTGTGTTTGAAACGTTTGCCTTGTTTAAAATCAATTCTTGTGGATGAATAACATTTTAATATTTCTCAAAAACAGGATTGTCGATAGCAAGAATATCATCCAGGTACCTAGAAGTACCAATGAAACATTTCACATCATCATTTTTTCTTTGTTTTTGAAGATTTTGGATAAATTCCTTTTCATATGTGTATAAAAATAAATCTGCAACAAGAGGCGCACAATTAGTACCCACTTGGAATCCCTACAACCTGCTTGTAGAGTTTCTCACCTAATCTTACATAAATATTGTCAAAAAGGAAGGACAAGGCAATACACAGGTCACCACATGTCCATGATTTGTATGATTTGTAATCTGTGGCGGAAAAGAAACCCTTCGATTCAGAAGTACAAATATAAGTTTTCCCCTCTCGATCAAAACACCATTTAATGAGTTTGGACAGTCGATCATTTATTTTGTCGTGAGGAAGCGTGGTGTACATATTTGAAAAGTCGTATGAGATTGATTGAATCTCCCGTATTCATGTTTTTTAACAAAAGAACTTTGTATGACTGTACCTGGTTAGGTACACTTAATTCTTTTCTAGCGAATTATGCTCGATGACTTACGATGTAAATAATGCTACTTCTTTGCAAGACCTCCTGTTAACCTACAACCGCAGCCTCAGCAGATTAAGATTACAATGTTTGATAAAGCTGTTGACAAAAAGACCACTTAAAAAGAGGACGAAACTGACATATAAGTCACAAGAAATGGACCTAATCTGATTTGTAAGTCATTTTACATCCCATCTGCCTCAAGATAAATCTTGAATAAGTTTTTGGACAATTAACTCCATCCTTGTCTACAAGAGTATTTGCAAATTATTTACATAAAATGTGAACCAAAATTTAAAAAGCAATGGTTTTTGTTTCCGTCCGATTACTTTTAACAATGTCTATTTCATGAAAATATAAGCTCTACGCAGTTTGAATGTTATAAATACGGTTAGATTGCCATGATAGACAGTCTACAGGAACCCGGCAAGATGATTCTTACAGCAATACTTCTGTCTTGTGCTGTATTAGCAAAAGGTAGATATTGTCTTTGTCTTCTATCAATATTATTGAAGTTTTTTTTTCCATTTGCAAAATGTCATTGAGATGTATGAAACATAATAAAAATAATGAAGATAATTATGTTTTCACACATAAAATTAAAGTTTAAATTTAAGTTGAAGTAGATTTTTTAATTTTATTAGTTTCATTCACACATAAAGATTAATTTAGATTTAAGTTTAAATAGATTTTTTAATTTAAGTTTCATTCACACATAAAATTTAAGTTTAGATTTAAGTTTAAAATACTTTCTTAATTTTAGTTACATTCGTATAGTAATATTTGTCGTATTGTGGGTATTTCCTGTTCTTTTGATAAACAAAACAATAGATGAATGCAGTTTTGGTTTTTTTATTTCGCTTCCATATATAGTCATTATTCCGATTTCCTCTTCTCGGACTTCAAACTTGATGATTAATTATTCCGATGGGAATTCTCACAAATGGCCTTGCCTTCTCGACTTTGAGACTGAATAACTGTTAGGTACTTCTTTAATGCTTATTATTGAAATGAGCATATGGTGCTGACGAATTTGTGATTTTAAAAAGATCATTAAATTCAATATTGTTAAAGAGGTGTAAAAACGGTTTGTCCAATGCCCATTCTGGCTTTCAGGCTCCTTATACACATAAGCATAGAGGTCTTCACTTTTTGTGTGCTTTTAGATCTGAAGATCGCCTTACATTTTTTTTACCATAAAGGTAAGAACACGTAAGGTAAATTGTACCCCGCGTGGGGTTTGACAGTACGTGTTTTGAATATTTTCCCCTGACATGATCGCCATAGCACTTTCTATATTGACATAACATCAGACAGTTCATGTACTTTATATATTGTTTTCATTTTCGTGCATGACCATCGACGGCGGGTGCGGCTAGCAAACAGGGGATGCTTACTCCTTCCGGGCACCTGGACCCACCTCTAGCTTACTAGGGGTCTGTCGATGCTCAATTAGGTGCCCTATTGTGAGTGCTGTTGAGATTATCGTCAGGATCTTCTTTAACTCATTTAAACATCCAATGAGAGGCCTCGGATTGTTTTGGATGTGTTTCTTTGATTTTACAAATGTAACCTATACTTTGTTTATCAATGCGTCGTGTACTTGTTTGGTATGCTATGGATCTTGTAAATTGAGTTTGTATCTTTTCTAGATACATGTAACTATTAGTCCCCAGGAATATAGTTCCCCTTGTTACATAGTATTTAGGTATTTGACTTTAAATATATTTGAAAATTCTCCGTTACTATTTGGTGCACCAAGATCATAAGAATATGATATGTTAATTCTATTAAATGGCAGAATTAAGAAATAGCCAAAGCAATATTCTCTGTTGCATGTATAGGCCAAAACAAAAGAAGCTGGTTGTAAATTTTGTTCAATTTCCCAAGAAACGTAATAAGTTTATCAAAGCGGAAACCTTTACCTAAAAATTTCTTGGTAGTTTGAAATTTCTACTGTTAAAGTCCATAACTAACGTACAAGATGAGTTGAGATATGCAAAGACTGTTTGACGATTGCCTGTGAACACCACCGTCATATCTTTAGAATTTCATATTTTACATTTATGTTCCTTATGACATGATCTATCTTTAAGCATAGAAATTTGACCTTTTAACGTTCGCCTTAGAGTCTGGCCTACTTTTTTTTTATATTACAGCTGTACTATTGATAAAAATTCTGACGGAGGCATTTCTGTTTCACAATATATGTTTTTATATTTTAGGTGCAATTTCAGAAGAAATTAAGCTATTTGAAAAATCGTGCCATCTTTATTTGTTATTGTCTTCCAACTTTAGGGGAGAATGGTAATACCAGGCTACCCTCTTTATGAAAGAATGGGCATATCTCATGTTGGTAGAGCAGCCTTTGTTAGGACACAACCTGCTGCCAGAGTTGTAGTGCAGGGAGCTAAAGGTGGCCTCGTACATGGAGGCAGGGTAGTATCAAATGGAGTTAAAGGCGTTGCCGTTGCAGGCCACCATGGAGGTTTTGGTGCAGTTAAGCGGTGCTGGATGGGGCGCTGGAGCCGGTAAACAGCAGATTGTCTATCCTGCTTCTAAACACGTTGGTGTAGTATCTAGTGGAGCAGGATTCGGTATTTCAGGTCCAGCTAAAAAGGTCCATGGTGTGGTATCAACGGGAGGAGCTGGATGGGCCACCGGAGGTGGTCACAAACAAGTGGTGTATCCAGCCCCTAACAAAGCTGTAGGTGTGATATCTAAAGGTGGGGCAGGATGGGGCTCTGCTGGTGCAAGATTGTATCTACCGGTGGATTCGGTGGTGCAAGTGGTCATAAAAAGATTGTTGGCGCCGGACTGATTCCGTTCAGGTGGAGGTGGATGGGGCCTTAGTTCTGGAAATAATGCTCTTTACCCAGCACCACAAAAGAAGGTAGTTGCTAGCCCTGTATACCCAGCTCCTCAGAAGAAAGTGATTGCCAGCCCTGTTTACCCAGCTGCCTCAGAAAAAAGTGGTTCACCAGCGTCCATTTATCCAGCTCCGCAAAAGAAAGTGGTTGTCAGCGCTGGAGGAAGCTATCCCCATGGAAATGTACAAGCAGTTGGTGGTCATGGCTACTTCCCTGATGTTGCTCCTGGACTACAAGGATATGGCAAGGGAGTGTACTACAAACAAGTGGCTAACGTTGGTCCAATGGCTGTAAGCTGCCCTTATGGATGGCAGTACTACCATGGTTCTTGTTACTACTTCAGCAGAGATAGACTCTCTTGGTGGGAGGCATACGTAAGCAAAATAATAAATCATCAACACAAATATTACCGCAGATTCACTTATCCACTCGAATGTTGTGAATCTTCCTATAATTTTAATTTCGCATTCTGTACTTGCAAAGCATGATTTCTTTTCAAGTAAACACTTATAGAAACTATACTACAATTTAGTTCTAGAAACTTAATCTTAATTATTTAGCTGGCTGGCTGGCTGGCTTTTTAAATCAAATCTTTAACATCTCAAAAGAAAGCATCCTCTTAATTTCTGCATTTAGTCTTAAGGAAAGAGGTTCATATCATCGAGAGTTAATATTCTTCGTGTTAAAATATATACCTTCTGAAATATGCATAATTTTATTGATTTATTGATATATTCGTTTAGGCTAAATGTACTTTCATGGGAGGATACCTGGCAATGGTGAACTACGCTCATGAAAATAGTTACCTAAAACTCATGAGCAAGAAAATGAATTGTAAGTAGTTTTATCTGTGAGTATAGTCTTAATTGAATTCATGTCGTATACATTTATCCATATGAAATACATTCGTCAATATAAAACACTTAAATAAAGCGATAGATGTAATTGCAATGGAAAGAAAGATAAATCATGATAATAATTTGTTGTAAAAAATTCATAATATACTTTTTACCGTTCCGAACTTCGCACTTCGCACTTCGAACTTCGCACTTTATGATAAGTGGATTGCCGAAAAAAAAAAAAACCGCACCAGTAGTACAAGAAGTCCAACATACCAATTCCATTGAGTATACTTATTGAAATGTAGATGACTCCGCTTATGAGTTTATACGTGAACGGCAGCTACTCCACTTTTTCTTCAATGACAAATATGGATTATGACCATATCCCTGTATACAGCACAAAATCGATATTCAGAAAATCAGAAGCCGAAGGCATACAAAATCAGGATGAAACAGAAACCAAAGCAAACAATCAAAAACCTCCACCACATGAAAAGAAGCGGACTCCCGATATGAGAGTGAGACCAGGTGCCCAGGAAGAGTAAGCATTTCCTGCTTGCATGCAACACCCGCCGCTTCAATTCGGTAGAACTGTCACATCCGGTAACTTCCATTTCGGAAGACATAGAGTACAATCTTTGGTTGGATGGTTCAAATGGTCTATGACAGAATATCATCCACCATTCTGGAGAGTGGGACATCATAGTGTATGACGAGTTCCCCATATAGACCGTAGAACTTCCTCAGTGACGATATTAGTCGGTCACAAACATATCCCTGACTGAGAAGCTTATCTGAAAGACGCCTTGCTCTCAGAACAAAATCCGTATATTTGGTACTTGCTCTGGCATAGCGTATCAACTGAGATATGAACACGCCATAATCAGGCGATGAAGGGATGTTGCTACTCAGAAGGAAAGTTTGTAATGTTGAAATTGAAGTCGTCACGTTTGTCATAGAGTGAGGTGTTCATGTGACCATTAGTGTCCTAGGACAACATTATGTCCAAATAGGATGCTGAATTATTTGTCTCTGTAGTTTCTTTGACTTCAAGCTCCGAAGGATAGATACTGCTCAGGTAATCCGCGAATTTTGGATTATTGATTCAGCTTCGTAAGAGTAAAGGAAAATGTCGGCAAGGAGTGGGGCACAATTGGTCCCAATTGGAATTCCGACAATTTGCTAGGAGACCTCTCCTCCAAACACAACAAAAATGTTGTCGAATTGCGAAGTACGAAGTTGGAAGTGCGAAGTTCGTCACGATGAAAAATGTCTAATGAGAGATAAAGGTAAGTTCTGAATATATTAGGAATATTTGAATTCCTCTTTTTCGGCCTCAAGCATCACAAATCAGATATATTTTTTAAATACATTGAAATGATCATTAAAGATGATGTATTACAAACTTTATAAAACCACATCTACATGTAGTGAGTTGTTCCTCCTCCAGGATATCGTCTTGTTTGCAGCATTGCTAAATAATACGGAAGTGTTCCAACTATATACCTTCTTGAAGAAAATTTTAAATCAATTAGTCAGACACGTGTTTCGAATATTGAATTCTCATCAGTGATGCTTCTAGCGGAGCATCCATCATTCTTTTTAGTAGCGCCCTCTTCTAACTCACTATTTCATGTTTAGAAAATTACTTCGCATATACTATTAGTTACACGGTTAGTTAGTGACCTGATACGGAAAAATACATGGTGTGAAAAGAAAACCCGTATCGGGCTCGGCTTTCGCCTCGCCCGATACAGGTTTTCTTTTCACACCATGTATTTTTCCGTATCAGGTCACTAACTAACCGTGTAACGAATTTATCACGTCGAAGACCTCTAACTGTATGTGCGGGGGTCTCTGTATCACACAATTCACGACGTCATAGTAAACTACTCGCCCGATACGGATTTACAAGCCTGATACGGCTTTTTTCACGGCGTCATGTGACCATGATCTGACCAATCAGATTCCAACATTTTTGTCTGAGGCGTGATAATCCTTTTTATACCCCCGCCATAGAATGGTGGGGGTATATAGTGATGCACATGTCCGTGCGTGCGTGCGTGCGTGCGTGCGTCCGTCCCACCTGTGGTTTCCGGACATCTAAAGGAAAACTATTACAGATAATCAATTCATTTCTTGCATATAGCTTTTACACCAAGAAATACAGGTCAAGATCGAATAATGGTCATGTCCCTCAATTGTTTGCAGAGATATGCCCCTTGAAACTTAGAAAAATTCAAAATGTTGTGGATTCCGGACATTTAAAGGTAAACCGTTATAGATAATCAATTCATTTCTTGCATATAACTTTTACACCAAGAAATACAGGTCAAGTTCGAATATGGGTCATGTCCCTCAATTATGTGCAGAGTTATGCCCCTTGAAACTTAGAAAAAATCAAAATTTTGCAGTTTCTGGACGTATAAAGGAAAACCGCTACAGAAAACAGAAAATACAGGTCAAGATCGAATATGGGTCAAGTCCCTGAATACTTAGAAATATTCACTATTTTGTGGTTTCCAGACATTTAAAGGAAAAGTGATACAAATAATCAATTCATTTCTTGCATATACCTTTAACACCAAGAAATACAGGTCAACTTCAAATATAGGTCATGTCCCTCGATTACGTGCGGAGTTATGGGGAGGTGGAGGCCGTTTGGTTGATTGTTTGTTTTTGTCAGTGAAAAATCAGGAATAAGTCAGGGAAATATAATTGCAGAGTCCTGTCAACTCTGACCAAAACATTGATTTACTCTTAACCTTGTTCTACTTTTGAAATAAGTTTGCTTGCTTAAAATACTTCGAATAGATTTTAAGTGAGACCTGTGTTTTACTGAGTAAATGTGAAGGAGAATGCTGCACAACAGTATGTCATTTCAATTATGCAAAACCTCCTTACATACTATCAGCTGAATTTATGGATCGTTTTGTCTAGGGTTCTATATCGCAATGTCTCCATTTGAGCTGTACAAAATATTCACACTTTACACAGTTTCCTTAAACCTTCAATACACTGACATGAACTTACTTAGACATTACTTTAATATCTATAAATATTGTGAAATAAGCGTTGCGGGGGTATCATTGATCCTTGGATCAACAATAGATTTCATTTGATATCATCTGGTTTTGTCTCGTTTATCACCGATGAAATATTATTCGTTTAAGTGAGTATGGTACACATAAAGTATAACCATGAACACATATGTTGAAGTGAGTATGGTACACATAAAGTATAACCATGAACACATATCTAGATATATCATAATCTATAATGAATTCCTCTTTTTAGAATAAAAGTATATTTGCATATTTTCAGTTGAGGATGGTGCCTGGTTTGGTCTCAATGATATTCTGTTTCCAAAAACTCATACATGGTACTGGGGATTTGGTAAGAAAGGATGTAAATGGTTTGACTGGTTTGGAAAGGGACCAAAATACAGGGGAGCAGACAATAACTGCGTTTGTTTTCAGGAAGATTACCATTACCAATGGGGTGTCAACAGCTGCCAAACAAAGATGTACTATATTTGCGAACTTAACCCTGTAAGTAAATTCTAATGTCAGACATGATGTCTGAATATAATCTTTTATATAAATCATGTATCTTAAGTCAGCATACATATATTTACCACGATGTGCAATTATTGATTTAATATACTTAATGAATGAAATTATACCAACTCAAATAAAATGTTTAATCTGTTTCTCCAATTTTGTTTCAGAAAATGCCTTGCAAGTGTGGATATTAGAGAGCTTGGTGTTAATATGGATGTCTTATTCACTTTGAAAATGCTTTTGTGTTTAATTTTGTATGATGAAAGCTTATTAAAATAGGATAAAGTCCGGCTAGATATTCCAGATTTCTTATGATGCTATTGAATTTGAAGACGTTTACATTTGAACCACTTGGTGAGTGTCACTGCTGGTGGACCAGGAGTCCCCGAGGGCACATGTAGCCAAGTTCGATCATCTTTCGGTTGATCGTCTGTCTCTTCAACGCATTCGAAAATTTCTGTTATCAAAAAATCTTGAAATTTCTAAAACGTGGGTCCTGTAGCATCATATCCCACCCATACTGCTACGTTTTTCGATACATTTTTGAACATTATTTTTTACACTCTTTGGTCATATTACATTGTTTAGATTGAGGATCACTGACGAGGGTTAATTATCCCGAAACGAGCATATCTGGTCCATGCTGTAAATTAATCTGTTATTAAATAATGCTATTGAATATGAAGACGTTTAACATTAAGAATGAAATGGTCGATTGTTTCTAGAAATATTAGTTAATGGGTTAATGATACCTTGCTATTATAAATTCCAAATATGTCGGCTCAGATTAGGATTATTTCACAGCAGCTATTCCGGAGAAATAATATGAGTCATTGTAATATGTTCATATAAAAGTTTCAAAGAGACGATTTATATATTCAGACATGATATGTACTATTTTCATCAGTCCCCTACCGGCAACGCCGAAGAGGACTCTTAGTTTCCTATCGGTCTGTCTGTCCGTCTGTCCGATGGTAAGTTTTCCGGACCTTTTTCTGCAACGGATACAGATATTCAGGTGAAATGTGATACACAGATTGGTCTTGAATAGTTACAGAGCAAGTTCAACTTTCGTCAAGCCTGATCTATTTTTCGAGGAGTTATACCCCTTGATGACTTGTAAAATTCTTTTTTGTCAGTTTTCCGGACTTTTTTCTGCAAGAAATAGAGATAGTCAGGTGAAGTTTGATACACTGCTGGTTAGTGGCGTCACGCTTGATCTATTTTACGTGGAGTTATGCTCCTTGATGACTTTAGAATTCAATTTTTAAGTTTTCCGGATTTTTTTCTGCAACGATAGAGATAGTCAGATGAAATGTTACAAAGCAAGTTTGATTTTTGTCACATTTGATCTACTTTCCGAGTAGTTATTTCCCTTGATGACTTGCAAAATTCAGTTTTCCGGACCTTTGTTCTGCAACAAATATGATATTCCGGTGAATTTTGATAAATATCTTGGTCTTCGATAGTTACAGAGTAAGTTTGACCTTGGGTGACGCATTACCTTTTTCAAGGAGTTATGCCCCTTGATACAAAAAAAATTTCAGCTTTCCAGACTTCTTTCTGCAACTCATAGAGTTTGATAGATAGCTTGGTCTTGCATAGTTACAGAGCAAGTTCGACCCGTGGAGAAGAAAGGAGGAGATCTTCAACAACTCTCGGTTGCAGCACCCACAACAAAACACCAAGACAAATGTGACAACTTCAATTTCAGCATTACAAGTTTTCCTTTTCTAAGTAGCAACATTCCTTCATCGCCTGTTCATATCTCAGTTGATAGGCTATGCCAGAGCAAGTACCAAATACTAAGTATACAGATTTTATTCTGAAAGCTAGGTGTCTTTCAGATAAGCTTCTCAGTCAGGGATATGTTTGTGACCGACTAACATTGTCACTGAGGAACTTCTACGGTCGATATGGGGAACTTGCATACACTATGATGTCCCGCTCTATAAAATTGTGGATGATATTCTGTAATAGACCATTTGTACCGTCCAACCACAAATAAAACTTTATGGAAGAAACCTGACATGACAATTCTACCGAATTGAAGCGATGGGTGTTGCATGCAAGCAGGAGATGCCGACTCTTCCAGGGCACCTGGTCTCACTCCCATTTCGGGAGTTCGCTTCTCCTCATGTGGTGGAGGTTTATGTTTGTTTGCTTTTGTTCCTGTTTTATCCTGATTGTGTATGCCTTCGGTTTCTGATTTTCTGAATTATCGATTTTGTACTGAATATAGGAATATAGTCATTATCCTTATTTGTAATTTGAGACTGAATAACTGATCAATACTTCTTCTATGTTTCTATATGTGCGCTGAATAGATGGTGCTCCTTGATATTCAGAAAATTCTGTTTTACATCTTAGGTATTGTTGTTCATTTTACATAATTTGAACGTTTATTATAATATCCCGTCATTCAAAAGATAGAAAACAACACACTTTATACAAATGGTTCACAGACCTTAACATCATTACATATGAATTGATGGAAAACTGATACAACATAGTAACACCAGTGTAGCTACTGGGAAATGGACAAGAATGAGATTCTTTCACTTTCGACTGAAGAAGACAGAAACATTTACACTCATGACGGAATGTTTACATCTTTTTCCTGGTATCACTGGGGTAAACATGAAATTTCCGTCAATTATGAAAAATTGTATGTCTGCCTGAGTAGATCATTCATCTAAGTGTCCTCACATGTCTAGAAACTACAAGAAGGTTTGTAGTTATAGTAGTACAAGAAAAAAAAATCCACATCGACGTATTCTACTTCTGCTGTCAGAGAGCAGCTGCCCGTTTCACAAAAAATATTTAAGTAATTTTCGTTCATTTTGATCGCTTTGCACTTCTTATAAACTAAAAAGCGTGATGTTTTGTTTCTGAATGTATATCTAGTATGTCAAAAATATATTACATGTAGCTGGCAAAATGCAATCTTTATTGTAAAACATTCTAAGCTTTCATTTTTGTGATGTAAATTACGAAAATTCCTCTAATTGTTCGTAAGAATTTTTGCGAAACAAGACACTGCCTTCTTGACACAATAAGGTCAAGGTGCTTCTTCTGGACATAATAAAGGTCAAGGTGCTCCTTCTAGACATAATAAAGGTCAAGGTATTCCTTCTGGACATAATAAAGGTCAAGCAGCTCCATCTGGACATAATAAAGGCTATGATGCTCCTTCTAGACATAATAAGGGTCAAGGTGCTCCTTCTGGACATAACAAAGGTCAAGGTGCTCCTTCTAGACATAATAAAGGTCAAGCAGCTCCTTCTGGACATAGTAAAGGTCAAGGTGCTAATTCTGGACATAATAAAGGTCAAGGTGCTCCTTCTAGACATAATAAAGGTCAAGGTGCTAATTCTGGACATGATAAAGGTCAAGGTGCTCCTTCTAGACAAAATAAAGGTCAAGGTGCTCCCTCTAGACATGATAAAGGTCAAGGTGCTCCTTTTGGAAATGATAAAGGTCAAGATGCTCCTTCTGGACATAATAAAGGTCAAGGTGCTCCTTCTTGAAATGATAAAGGTCAAGATGCTCTTTTGGGACATAACTACGGTCAAGGTGCTCCTTCTAGACATAATAAAGGTCAAGCAGATCCTTCTGGACATAATTAAGGTCATGATGCTCCTTCTGGACATAATAAAGGTCAAGGTGCTCCTTCTAGGCATTATTAAGATCAAGGTGCTCCTTCTGGACATAGTAAAGGTCAAGGTGCTAATTCTGGACATGATAAAGGTCAAGGTGCTCCTTCTAGACATAATAAAGATCAAGGTGCTCCTTCTGGACATAGTAAAGGTCAAGGTGCTAATTCTGGAGATGATAAAGGTCAAGGTGCTCCTTCTAGACAAAATAAAGGTCAAGCAGCTCCTTCTGGACATAATAAAGGTCAAGGTGCTCCTTCTAGATATAATAAAGGTCAAGGTGCTCCTTCTGGAAATGATAAAGGTCAAGATGCTCCTTCTGGACATAATAAAGGTCAAGGTGCTCCTTCTGGACATAAAAGTCAAGGTGCTCATTCTCGACATAATAAAGGTCAAGGTGCTCTTTCTGGACACAATAAAGGTCAAGGTACTCCATCTAGATATAATAAAGGTCAAGGTCTCCTTCTAGACGTAATAAAGTTCAAGGTGCTCCTTCTGGTAATGATAAAGGTCAAGATGCTCCTTCTGGACATAACAAAGGTCAAGGTCCTCCTTCTAGACATAATAAAGGTCAAGCAGCTCCTTCTAGACATAATAAAGGTCAAGGTATTCCTTCTGGACATAATAAAGGTCAAGCAGCTCCATCTGGACATAATAAAGGCTATGATGCTCCTTCTAGACATAATAAGGGTCAAGGTGCTCCTTCTAGACATAATAAAGGTCAAGCAGCTCCTTCTGGACATAGTAAAGGTCAAGGTGCTAATTCTGGACATAATAAAGGTCAAGGTGCTCCTTCTAGACATAATAAAGGTCAAGGTGCTAATTCTGGACATGATAAAGGTCAAGGTGCTCCTTCTAGACAAAATAAAGGTCAAGGTGCTCCCTCTAGACATGATAAAGGTCAAGGTGCTCCTTCTGGAAATGATAAAGGTCAAGATGCTCCTTCTGGACATAATAAAGGTCAAGGTGCTCCTTCTTGAAATGATAAAGGTCAAGATGCTCTTTTGGGACATAACTACGGTCAAGGTGCTCCTTCTAGACATAATAAAGGTCAAGCAGATCCTTCTGGACATAATTAAGGTCATGATGCTCCTTCTGGACATAATAAAGGTCAAGGTGCTCCTTCTAGGCATTATAAAGATCAAGGTGCTCCTTCTGGACATAGTAAAGGTCAAGGTGCTAATTCTGGACATGATAAAGGTCAAGGTGCTCCTTCTAGACATAATAAAGATCAAGGTGCTCCTTCTGGACATAGTAAAGGTCAAGGTGCTAATTCTGGAGATGATAAAGGTCAAGGTGCTCCTTCTAGACAAAATAAAGGTCAAGCAGCTCCTTCTGGACATAATAAAGGTCAAGGTGCTCCTTCTAGATATAATAAAGGTCAAGGTGCTCCTTCTGGAAATGATAAAGGTCAAGATGCTCCTTCTGGACATAATAAAGGTCAAGGTGCTCCTTCTGGACATAAAAGTCAAGGTGCTCATTCTCGACATAATAAAGGTCAAGGTGCTCTTTCTGGACACAATAAAGGTCAAGGTACTCCATCTAGATATAATAAAGGTCAAGGTCTCCTTCTAGACGTAATAAAGTTCAAGGTGCTCCTTCTGGTAATGATAAAGGTCAAGATGCTCCTTCTGGACATAAGAAAGGTCAAGGTCTTCCTTCTAGACATAATAAAGGTCAAGCAGCTCCTTCTAGACATAATAAAGGTCATGATGCTCCTTCTGGACATAATAAAGGTGAAGGTGCTCCTTCTAGACATAATAAAGGTGAAGGTGCTCCTTCTGGACATAGTAAAGTCCAAGGTGCTAATTCTGGACATGATAAAGGTCAAGGTGCTCCTTCTAGACATAATTAAGGTCAAGGTGCTCCTTCTGGACATAATAAAGGTCAAGGTGCTAATTCTGGACATGATAAAGGTCAAGGTGCTCCTTCTAGACAAAATAAAGGTCAAGCAGCTCCCTCTAGACATAATAAAGGTCAAGGTGCTCCTTCTAGACATAATAAAGGTCGAAGTGCTCCTTCTGGAAATGATAAAGGTCAAGATGCTCCTTCTGGACATAATAAAGGTCAAGGTGCTCCTTCTGGACATAAAGGTCAAGGTGCTCCTTCTGGACATAATAAAGGTCAAGGTGCTCATTCTGGACATAATAAAGGTCAAGGTGCTCCTTCTTGACACAATAAAGTTCAAGGTGCTCCTTAT
Organism: Pinctada imbricata; assembly: GCA_033119305.1. Taxonomy (NCBI): domain Eukaryota; kingdom Metazoa; phylum Mollusca; class Bivalvia; order Pterioida; family Pteriidae; genus Pinctada; species Pinctada imbricata. The sequence continues at coordinate 28,261,182 of VSWD01000008.1, read as the reverse complement.
AGACATAATGAAGGTCAAGGTGCTCCTTCTGGACATAATAAAGGTCAAGGTGCTCCTTCTAGACATAATAAAGGTCAAGGTTCTCCTTCTGGACATTATAAATGTCAAGTAGCACCAAACATGCATGTTTCTAACGATGAACCCACATCAATGATACTTCAATTGAATTTTCTTCATGAAGTTATAGAGTTGGAACACTTCCGTATTATTATTATATACACTTATTTCATGTTGCAATGTGGAGCAGTTAAAATCGTTCTCCGTGACCTTATGTTTAGAAGTGTATTTATTACTTCTTTCCAGCTTCGTAGCCTGAAAGAAGCTTTATTCTGGCCCTTTATCGATTTGATATCATAGATATTATTTTGCTATTCCGAAAACTTCTCGTTCCATTCAAAACTATCACCGAATTTAAAGGAGGATAACATCTTAACACCATCCCTCAAATGCTATTTTGAACAAATATTTTATTTGGACATGCTACTGAATCGACCCTACAGGAAATTTGGAGTCGCGAACTCTCTGTAAAGTAAATGTTTGTACATTTACTTTACAGAGAGTAAAAATATTAAAAACATTAAAGAGGGCGCTACTGAAATGAAGTTTGGTGGCTCCACTGGAAGCATCACTTATGAGAATTCAATGTTCGAAACACGTCTATGGCGCAGAAACATTGGTATGGAAATTTCTTCATGAAGGCATAGAGTTGGAACAATTCCGTATTATTATTCAAAATGCATATTTGTCTCTATTCTGTTTTCTATTGCCTTTCGTGCTTCTATCTTGTGGGAGTATTTCCTTGGTCTCCTTCTGTCAATGTCTGTGTTGCTATATGTCCACGGTTTGTTCCTATGCTGAATTGAAAGAAACGACTCTAGTCATCAGTGTTCATTTTATTTGGATAAGTCATGCGAAAACGTATCTTAAGGCTTATTTGTATCTCACCTTACTACACTATTTTTCTTGTGACTTGTTTACAATCTCAGTGTACAGCCTCTAGAATCGAGATTAATTTCACGCCGTCCGAATATATCTGAAATTTTCAACCTTTAAATACAAAAATTTTGTCAATTTGATGATTTCTCTTGTCATGTTTCAGTTGCCCAATCTACAATAAATTATGTTTTTTTTTCAGCCAGTACCTAGTTCTCTTTGATTTCTATGTGTTGTCCCTCATACTGATTGATGGCCATTGTGACGTTATTTTTCTTGTTGTCAACTTGGTATTTACACATGCCGAGTCCTCTTTTTCTCGTTTCATACATTGTGTGTTCCGTCGTGATCACTCCAACTTTCTGGAGTTTTCAAGCTAAAATGATTAACAACCAATCATATTCGATGCTCCATGCTCATCACATCCGAATTCTACAAGATAAATTTACAATCTTGAAGTTTCTCTTTTTCTTTGACAATCGCAAATAAATCTGCCAAGCATGCCGAATCGGATTCCCTTATACACATTCACTGTCGCATATCACGGGATACGCAATTGATATGTACCACGGAAATCTTCATCGATTAAAATATGTAAATACACTTTAATCTAATTCATATGAATTTATCTAAGGCCTATCATATGACCATCATTATCAGTTATATGATGGTAATCTATTCTGGTCAAGACTAGACGTAGAGCAAGGAACCATATTTCGCCGGTGACCATATTTCGCCGTTTCGTAATTAATTGCTTCTCCGTAGTTATCGGAATTGTTTGTAAAGTTCATTTTTCTATATCCTATCAAATTTGACAGTAGCAGTCATGTTTTGATATATTGTGACATCTCCTGCACTCAATTATGATAAAAAATACCATAAAATGAGGAAAACTTTATGAAAACACCAAATTTTAGACGAAAACATCCAAAATTTTTACGAATACAAAACAAAGAAAACATTTTATCGGGGATAATTTCTTAGAAGTAGTAGTGACGAAAGATTTCCAGAAAACAAAATCATAATTTTGTTCGTTTTGTGTGCAAAAAGGATACTTATCAACAAAAAAGGCAAAATATGGTCACCGAAACGAAATATTTTGACGTTTAAAAAGGCAATAGTAAACTGGGTAAAATATATTATTTTTGTAGTATTTCTATCGAGAATGGAGTTAAATTATATTTTAGCAATACCAATCATTGAATTCGCCTCGAAGTATGGAAAATTTCTTGGAAATATACGAAAAATGCGGCGAAATATGGTCACTTGCTCTATATTCAGAGAACACTTGAGCAGAAAATTATGGAAGCTCACCACGTGTTGTGATATGGTGCACGGACATATACAAAATTTTCTTTCTAAGTGTTCTCTGAATATAAGTACATTTTTGACCAGAATAAACTACCACCTTATAGCTGATAATGATGGTCATAGGACAGGCCTAAAATAAATTTATATAAAGTAGATTTAAACAGCATTTACCTGATTTTATAGAGGGGATTCTCATGGAACATATCATTTGCGTATTACGTGATGTATATAGGGATATGGTCATTATCCATATTTGTCATGCGGCAGTGACATTGTAACACCTAAATCCTGTGAACAATATCTGGTCAACGATGTTTCTTGTTTCAACGAATTACCATCTGTGATCTAAATACACATTTACGCTTTATGTTCTTTCAGATATATTCAGGCTAACATACAATTTTACAATCATGACGAAAATTTTACATCCTTTCCCTCGCTACCCTCGGGAAAAGATGACATTTCCATCACTCGTGTAAAATTGTATGTTTGCCTGTAGATAATGAAAGAACTTGTTATTCCCTCATGTCTAGAAAATACAAGAAAATTTGCAGTTCTGATAGTAAAAAATAAAACCCCAACAAAACAAAACAAACACCAAAGTGTTTTACTGCCTGAGAACTTTGAATTTCATACTTTTTCTTTTTATCCCCTGAAGTTTCTTGCCTTATTTTACTTTTTCCCTTCTTTAGAAACATATTTAATCGGCCAACAGGAGGCAATAGTGGCAATGAATTTTTTCTCAGCTGGATGTTTAAGAAGGCAAGCTTTTGTTTAACATTCAATACAGCGTTCTCAAGACTTAGATTCAAATCGACGAATGAAAAAAAAAAAAAAAAAAAATGGCGTCAGAGATCTTACTGGTAACTCGGATGGATCAGGTAGAGTTGTCAACCGGTCACGGCAATTTGTAACAGGTAATGCTGGTGGACTGGTCACTTAAAAAGTCTCTGATACCCGCTCTTCCATTTTCTTTTCAAGAAAAGAGAGCCTTATATCTGTATTTAGGTAATTGCCCTCTTTTCAATAATATATTGTTCCTGTTGGTGTGATGCTTGTATGTACAAATTTGAAACATAAATGAATGTCCTTGGTATACCCTGTTAAATAGAAAGTAATATCACTGCTCATGTAACTCCTTATGTATGTTAACATGGTCAATTTGCATTTGAATTGTTACTTGACGTGCCATCACCAACAAATTAATTTCATTTAGTTATAGTGTTTTTCTTTCAGAAAGTTCGTGATCCGGATAACCACACCATAAAATTTCATTTTCAGACTTTCTTGCAGTTAGACGAAATGTTTGTGGATTCATGTCGTCAATAAATGATTTGGATTTGTTTTTGGCTGCCTTATCATCTTGACTTATTCAACCCATTTTATATACAAGTTGGTGAATTACAACGTAATTATGGTACGCATAGAAATAAATTAATTTGTTCAGGAGCAACCATTTGGTTTTAGGCAGGGGAAGGAAAAGTCGTCAGCCAGAATATCTTTCGGCATTTTTCAGAGCCTGGAAACTTTTTTTGGTGCACTGAGGGCTAGATTATTATTTTTGTCATTAAATCCACAGCCAAAGTCTAGCATAGAAAATAAAACACGGACCTTTTGGACCGGCATATATAATGTTTTGCCAAACATCTGAATCTTAAAATTTCATTTGAAATTCCCCCTCCCAATCAAATTGTTGCTCTCTTAATTTGAATTAATAAAAAAGTCGTTTACTAGCAAGAACGCAATCATAAATATAGATTTATTGTTGTCAGTTATGACAAAACCTACTTTGTAAAAGAAAAGTCCGATTCTGAAAATAAGTACACTGAAGTTTTCTGATCGACAACATTTTGTGGTGTTTGAAGGAAAGGTTTTCCAACAAATTGTCGGAATTCCAATGGGAATCAATTGTGCTCCACTTCATGCCGACATTTTTCTACTCGCACGAAGCTGATTCCATTCACCCTTTGGTCTCTGAAGGGAAAAGATACTTAGTTTCTGACTTTAACTTCACTTACAGATATATATATATACGATGCGCTGTCCATTAACAATCCAAAATTCGCGTTTTTCCATAGTAAAATATATCCGTCGGGGCTTGAAGTCAAAGAAACAACAAAGAGAGATAATTCAGCATCCTATTTGGACATAAAGCTGTCCTACGACACTGACGGTCACATGAACACCTCACTCTGTGACAAACGTGACGACTTTAGTTTCAGCGTCACAAACTTTCCTTTCTGAGAGCTAGACATCTTTCAGATAAGCTTCTCAGCCAGGGATACGTTTGTGATCGACTAGTATCGTCATTAAGGAAGTTCTACGTTCGATACGGGGAACTCGTCATACACTATGATGTCCCATTGTCCAGAATGGTGAATGGTATTCTGTCGTAGACCATTTGAACCATGTAAAATGAAATATAGCCACAGAATATACTGATATCTTCCAAAATGGAAGTAACCGGATGTGATATTTCTGCTGAATTGAAGCGACGGATATAGCATGCAAGCAGGAGATGCTGACTCTTCCTGGGAACCTGGTCTCACTCCATTATTTGGAGTTCGCTTTTTTTCATGTGGTGCACGTGGAGGTTTTTGTTTGTTTGCTTTGGTTCCTGATTTATCCTGATTTAGTTTAGTATGCCTTCGGGTTTATGATTTTCTGAATAATCGATTTTGTTTAGATTGATGATCACTGACGAGGATTGAGTACCTGAAACGTGCATTTCTGGTCCATGCTGCAAATATATCTGTTTATAAATGGTGCTATTGAATTTGCAGACGTTTAACATTTGTACGATGTATTGGCATACGGTCATATCATTGTGATTTCAACTCGCCATTTTGGTCAATATTGATTATTTATTTCTAACATGACATTCATTTACAGGAGTGATAATACAGTTCCAAATCTAAGGATTTCGTATGTATAATGATTAGACTGAATCTTACCTTTTACATGTATCTTATCGCATGATGTAGAATGAATTATCACCGTGCTAAATACAATGTATGACATATTCTTACATTCGCGTTTTTGCAAATTATGCATAAAATAAGGTTTTTGGAACACAAAATAATTTAAAAAAATAATGATGCCCCCTTAATGTTTTGGGCACATGTAGCCAAGTCCGATCAACTTTAGTTCACAAAATATCTAAAAGGTGGGTCATGTAGCATCATAGCATCATATCCCACCCATCCTGCTTCGTCTTTCGGTATTTTTGGACATAATTTTCACAGTCTTTGGCCATATTTCATTGTTTGAATTTAGGATCACTGACGAAGGTTTAGTACCCGAAACGTGCTTGTCTGGTCCATGCTACAAATTTATCTGTTCTTAAATGATGCTATGAATTTGAAGAGATAACATTTGTACCACTTGCTAAGTGTCATTGCTGGTGGACCAGGGGACCCCGAGGGCACATGTAGACAAGTCCGGTCCACTTCGGTTGATCCTTTCTTCAAACATCTTCGAAAATGTTCACAAAATTTTCTGACAATTTCTAAAAGCGGGTATTGCAGCATATCTCACCCATCCTGCTACTTCTTTCGGTATTTTTTAAATCTAATTTTCACAGCCTGCGGCCATATTTCATTGTTGGAATTTAGAATCACTGACGAGGGTTAAGTACCTGAAACGAGCATGTCTGATCCATGCTGCAAATTTAATTGTTCTGAAATAATTCTATGAATTTGAAGACGTACTGTAACATGGTATAAAAATACCAATTTTTTTATTCCCAAATTTTCTATGATATTCTTTATACAGTTTTAATGAATTTGACAAGAAAACAGTATTTCAAAATATTTTGTCAAATCAACCATCTGTTTAATAACATCATTTTCAGATTGATATACTTAAACACAAACCTTTGGTTAATTACGCGAACTAATATAATAATTCCAGTATTCAGTTTTTTCCCATAAAAATTATAATTTTTACCTCATTTCAAACACTTTTTATCTATGGCGAGAACGTTATTTGTTAATGGATTTTATACGAATTACGAAATACCATTAAATATGTTTTAATCATCTTATAAGCTATACAAAGTTATGTATTTTCTCATGTTTTCATAAATTTTCACATTTTGTTCAATTTTTGATAAAAAAAAATTCAGAAAATGTACAAATGTGAAAGTTGCATACTTTGTAATCTGAAGTATGACATTTTACTTTAAATAATTGTTTAAGATGTAATTTGATTCAAGTATACAATAATTATATAGCTTTTCTAATTTCAGATATTTTTGGCAAATATTATGGATTTTGCCCCATAACTGCTGAACGCCCAAGCGCTGGGATGTGAAATAACCTGATTTTGCATGAAGGAGATATGTACCTTCAAAAAATACAATCCTTATGGAGACCCACCCTATACATCTGCTGGTCGATGGTCTAAAAATACAATCCTTATGGAGACCCACCCTATACATCTGCTGGTCGATGGTCTAAAAATACAATCCTTATGGAGACCCACCTTATACATCTGCTGGCCCATGGTCTAAAAATACAATCCTTATGGAGACCCACCCTATACATCTGCTGGTCCATGGTCTAAACATTTTGTGACGAAGAATTTACATATATATTTCACGTCTAGTGCTTTTAAACACTGTTAAGGATCCCGCACCCTAATAGAGTACTTCCGGTCAAAATTTATGCACATTTTTATCACTTTCCGACAAATGCCGATGGTTTCATTATCGGGCATCTTCGGGATGACGGAGTAGGTCATTGTATGGCATTCTTTTTGAAAAGAACGAAAATTCTTATCTCTGGTATTTATAATTGAAAATGAATTAGGGGTTGAATACCTTAAACTAAGCAACGAATATCTTCAGGGACTGAATGCCCCCCCCCCCCCCCAGCAGAGATACTTACCTAGTTGTTGAAATTGCCGAAATTGAAGTATGTGTTCTATTGTAAAATCTGTGTGCACCATATGCACATTTCAGCAAGCCATGTCTCATCAGTGATGCTTGAGGCCTAAATAGGAACTCGCGAAAATAAAGTCACACTTAGGATATTTGATACCCACGAAACATTCTGGTTAGATACGGCAAACAACTTTTAAAAAGGGTAATTCGATCAAAAATAGCTTCTGGAAAGCTTACACAATTTTTCAAGGACGGAAGGGTGTTCCAGCCCATGAGGCGGGATGAGGAGGTCAAACCTATGATTTAAAATATCCATGAAAGCTGATTTAAAAAAAAAATTAAATGCCAAATTCCATGCAGGGGACAATTTCCCCTAAACCTTCACCGCCTCTGGAAGTCAAATGCGGACGCGGACTTTCAATAGCATGTTTCGATTAGATGATAGTGGGATTCCAATTCATAAAAAATGTGTAAATTGAGGAAAAAGAAAATGTTGCACTTATGAAGTAGTGCACAATTATGTTATTGCACTTTTAATCATCCAACAAACGGAATATTAGAAAATGACAGTGCATATCATAGACATCGGTAGATTTAGTAGGAGCACATCCCACACCCAAGCCTTATAATTGACGAAGGAGTAAATTACAAACAATTATCAATACTACTTAGAGCAAAGTAAAATACCTTTACACACATGATGATTTGATTTTCATAAGTATTTCCTTATCGGTATCTGTCCATGCTAACATTCATATGGAGAAATGCGTCTGCTTTTTTTTCATTACCATAAATGAGCAAAGTCACGTTACTTTGAAGTTTCAACCATCTCGGTATTGATAAAGCATTTCTCCACGTCCCAAATACTTAAAGTCATTTGATTAAAAAAGAATAAACGAAACCTGAAGCATACCTAGCCATGAGCAGCTTTGTCTGTATTTTCGAGTTGCTCTTCTTTTCAAAACTGGTAAGAAGTAACAATCTATGCTGTTGCTTCGATTTGCAGTTCGGGAAATTGGGGTCATTCTAATGTGATTGTTAAATCGTAGGATACAAAAAAGTGCTGCGCAGCAAAAATTGCAGAGCAGATTTGTTCTCTAAAACGTTTATGTAACATCTTGCATTGCTGAAGTCTAAGCTCTTTGATAAACAGTTAATAATATATTCTGTAACAAATTTATGTAGTCTTACACAAACGAAAGCGATTTGTAAGGCATGTCTTCAATGCCCGATTACCTTTAACAGACTTGTACTTCCTTCTGAATGCTAATCATTTCCCTATAGAATTGGTATATATACGGGACGACGGTCTTGTTCTAACATTCCTACAGAGGAAGGGAAAAGAGAGATGAAGATCTTTACCTCACTACTGCTATCTTGCATCGCAGTGTTCGTCTCAGGTAAATTTAAGAACAAATCTAGCAAAATTACACAGTAACATTCCGGTTCTTAATGTATCCTTTGTACAATTAAGTCATGTTACATACTAGATATTTAATTATCTCGATTTTAAAGTATTGTAAATTTTATGTCTGATAATATGTTTTTGAAGGGTTATGATGTCCCGAGTACAGATATGAGATTCCAAGGTTTTGAAAATCAAAGTGAAAAAAAAAACCTCTTTATAACGTAAGATAATTCGTAAATGTAATAGAGAAAAAACCCCAATGTTTTGCCTCATAAGTTCGTGCCGTTTGTTTTTCTAGTCCCAAACCTATGTATATTATTTCTAGGCTGTGGGCATTAATATCTTCAGAGCATGAACAGTTTATTGTATGTTTACAAGGAATGAAAAATGCCTTTAAGTTATTGTATTTCGTTTAATGAAAGACTATTTTTAATGTACAATGTGGAGTCAATTTGTATGTTTAAGAATGACTATAAAATTATAATGTTCAGTTTTGTTTGAAATACATTTTATTGAGTTTTAAATTTGATCAGAAGATCACTAAGATCAGATGCCATTTCATCTAAGCCTAAATTCATGTCTAATATACGAACAACTTGCATATGTAGAGTGAAGATTACCTTATACATTGTATACATTGCATTCAGACGAAGTGTTAACAAGTTTTTGTGATATTTGTTTTAGACGCTACATTTGAACCGAGGGTACATTTGTGAGATTACGCGCATTATATAAAAAAATGCATCAGCCATTGTAATTTATATCTGCATAAAAGTACAAAATAAGACACTTATTCTATAATTAAAGATTACGTTTCAAATACTCATTTTTTGGTAGATGTGCTCTATTTTGGTCTCGAGCATCACCGACATTTGATGAAAAAAAAAACATATGCTGCACTGAATCATTTTAAAATAGCACATTTATTTCAAAATTGAAAAATGTATGCTTGTTCGTAATACTGACCCAAAATTTTAAACGTAGCATAAAGATGAGTTGTTCCGTGTTCATTCTGAGTCAAGCGATGGTAATTTGAAGGAAATAAATCATGAAAATGTACCGAGAATATGATGAAAAATGTTCATTCTAAACGAGTAAGTATAAGGTATCTCATGAACATTTTAACCAAAACTTGTGGCTATGTGATTTTCAAAAAAGTCTTTTCAACGCTTGAATATGCAACAAATTAATTTTTTCTACTAATAGGCGAACCCGGTACAGTGGGTTATCCGGGTGGGTAGCACAAGGACTCTATCCTCCTCCAAGTGGCGGACATGTATCAGGAGGAGGGGTAGTATCTGGAGGAGGGGTAGTATCTGGTGGAGGTTTTGTATCTGGTGGAAAGGGAGTAATTTATCCACCATCTCATGGTAAACATGGAGGTGGATTCGTCAGTGGAGGCGGAGTTGTCGGTGGCGGCGGATTTGGTGGAGTTGTAGGTGGAAAGAAGGGAGTTGTTTACCCTCCCCAAAAGAAAGGTGTTGTATATCCTAAGAAAGGCGGATTACTGCTTGGAGGTGGCCATAGGGGCGGATTTATCGGTGGCGGCGGAGTTGTCGGTGGCGGCGGATTTGGTGGAGTTGTAGGTGGAAAGAAGGGAGTTGTTTACCCTCCCCCAAAGAAAGGTGTTGTCTATCCTAAGAAAGGCGGAGTACTGCTTGGAAGTGGTCTTGGAGGTGGACTTGTCAGTGGGGGTGGAGTTGTCGGTGGCGGCGGCTTTGGCAAGAAAGGTGTGGTCTATCCTAAAAAAGGTGTTATCCCTGGTGGAAAATATCCTCATGGAAACGTTCAAGTAGTCGGAGGACATGGCTACTTCCCTGATGTTGCCCCTGGACTTAAAGGATACGGAAAGGGATATTACTACAAGCAAGTTGCCAATGTTGGTCCGATGGCTGTTAGTTGTCCTTATGGTTGGCAGTACTACCACGGATCTTGTTATTACTTCAGCAGAGATAGGCTTACCTGGTGGCATGCATATGTAAGTAAAAAAATATATATAGTGAGTTTTAATGCACCACAGTACGACAAAGGTTTGCCACAGTAGCAAATTTGGACAAATCGTTTTTCCTCGATATTTGATATTTGTTTTCATAATAGAAGGGTATATCAAAAACTGAAATCATGTCACATTTAACGATAAGCGAGATACTGTAAAAGATGTAAATTCTTCTTCCCCATTGATCCTATTCCATATTGTTAAAACTAAATTCGCTAAATTTGCACATAAATGAACTACTGTCCTGTTCACTAAATCCAGAGCACCCTGTTTTCTGTAATGTATGCTACTGTCATCTTTCAAAAAGATATCAATTTTAAAGTACTCCTTTCGTCGTAACAGAAAATACAATTGTTTTGGCTGTAACTCAAGTAAATTAGAAATAGGACGGAAAATAAAAAGTCTACAGGGATTTTCTACTTTCTGCAAACTATCTATTGAATTTAAATTTTTTATGATTTTCAAAATTACTTGGCTCAAAAGATTTTGTTTAAAATTTATCAAAATTTTTAATTTGGACAAACTCATGAAGATGACAGAATAAATCGCCAAAACAGTGTGCTCTGGATTTAGTGAACAGGACAGTAGTTCTGCGCCTCACAAAATTAGAATGATAGTTTTGAATGGCGATAGCTACACTCTGATACGCCAGGGTAGTCTGAAATTTTGTATTTGATCCAATGAAGACTATTTAAAAAATAATAACTCATCTTCAAAACGTTTGAAGACGTTGAGTTTATCTTGCTTCTTCAATCTGTATTTAACAATTTTTACAGAAAAGACCACTTGCCAAAAATCATAATGGCTGACAAAATGATGAAAAACATCCGTGGTATGCAATGTTGTGCTTATTTTCATTGTTACATAACCGATGGTGAATGTTGAAAAATTTTCGACGCTATTTGAAGTCATGCAACTCTTCAAAAATGTTTGACTTTGAAGTTTTATCCTTTTTGGAACAACAAAGTCATTTTGGACGTTATCGTGGTAAAATGACGTCCCAGCTACTTTCTTTCAAAATGCCACAAAAGCATAAATTTCTAACGTATCTGTCGTATTGTAACTATACACGTATTAAATTTTATTTCTGTGTATTCGATGACAATTTTACATGATAAGCGCTTGTCAATTTTATTGAAATAAGAATTTTTTTATTTTCAAAAATTCGGAAATGTTAAGTCTAGTGAAATTTTAATCTTAGATTCAATAATCAATCATTTCTGAAAACTATTAATCTTTTTGTAGTTTTTGACAATAATTCAACCACTGTATTTTTCTGTACTTTACTATAAACTTTAGTGAATTGATAATTTTTAATAACTATTCGAGAAGCAGAATGATACATCAAGTAACATTATGTCATAAAGAAATCACCGCATACATTGAAAAGTCTTTCAAAGTCTCGTAGGAAATCTTCCTGTTAAAAAGTGTGATATTACTTTGTAGTGATAATGACAGGCAAGAAGTAATCTTTTTTTTTTTTAAATTTCATAATAATGCGGAAGACCTTTTTGTAGAAAATTTCAAAGCAAATTATTATGCACCAGACACGTAAAAAATGAATTTTGCGTCGAAGTATTCAAAACCTCTTTTAACAAGATCGGAAAATGGTCTATTTACAGTAATAAATTTTTTTTTTCGAAGACAATGAATAACACCATCTACATCCAATAGTACATCGCCTTATTTACCGAAGATATGATTCTTGTGTTACCTGATGCACACTCTGTAGGGTACTTGACCAATCAATAGCTAATCATGTATCTGTGCATGCACGGTGACTTAATATGACACAAGGACTCCGTGACAGGTATTGTCCAAATCCCGTTAGAGATAGACGCTAATAATTAACCTGTCTCTCTTAAAGTTAAACGACACCTCGGGTGGTTTCATGCATAATCTTGCTCCAGCCGGCAGAGTCCGCACTGTTTTTTTTCGTACACCCTCATGCTTATATCCATTTGTATATTCATATTCATTTGGCTTGTCGTCTTGTTTGTGTCGTCATATAACATTACTTGTTTTTTTCTAGGCAAAATGTAGCTTTATGGGAGGATATCTGGCAATGGTTAACTACGCTCATGAAAACTCCTACTTAAAACTCATGTGCAAGAAGATGAAATGTAAGTTTATTTTTATTATTTTCTCCCAAATTAACAGAATAATACACGTATATGATATGTATGTATATTACAAAAAGCGAAAAGTACATTTTTGTATACCTCATAATTAAAACAATGAACGAAATCCAACAAAATTTATACAGAATAGTCTCCTTACTAAATATAAACAAGTTTTTAAAAGAAAAGAAAACATAACCAAACCAAAACACAAACAAATCGAATAAATAGTAACAAATGACGAAATAGTGAAGACGTAACCATTAAAAAGTATTGACTAAATTATGAACTGGTTGAATTTAAGTAACATTCAAATCTTAGGCACCTTAATTGTACGGCTAATTATTACAATTAAATTTGTTTTCTTTCATTTCAGTTGATGATGGTGCTTGGTTTGGTCTAAATGATATCTTATTCCCCAAAACTCATACATGGTACTGGGGATTTGGTAAGAAAGGGTGTAAATGGTTTGACTGGTTTGGAAAGGGACCAAAATACAGGGGAGCTGATAATAACTGTGTTTGCTTCAAGGAAGATTACAAATACCAATGGGCCGTCAGTAGCTGCCACACAAAACTGTACTACATCTGCGAACTCAACCCTGTAAGTTTCACTTTCGCAAAGCCTCTTTTGTCACGTATCGACAAAATCTTTTTTATCAAAGAAAGAAAACTGGTAAAAGATAAAAATAACGTACCATAATCTTAAATTGTCTACGTTAACCTAAATTGTCGTATTTTTCTTGCAGAAGAAACCATGCAAATGTGGATACTAATCATGCGTATAGAATATGGAAACCTGGACGACCAAACTTTTGGTTTATTACCATCTTCAAAAAATAAAAGTATCAATAAACTTTTGGTGTTATTCTATTTTGATATGAATATTTAACATATTTCATATTCCAACTATCGCATGAGATTGAAAGGAAATATCTGATGTCTTCCAAACCATGTATCGACCTTTATAAAAGCAGACACAGACGGAAGCCTCAAAAGAAATTAAATTTTGGATCGTTTTAGTACAGGACATAGCTATGTCCTAAAACGTATTTAATTCATACCCAGCTTTCATGCTCAAAATCTAAAAAAAGATTGAGTTAGCTTTGTTCGGAAGGGTATTCTGAATAACATGAAAAGTTTTTGATTTAAAATTATTCCATCCAAAAAAGGGATATAACCTATGGTTATATGCAGAACTAAAGCTATACTATTGAACTGTCTAATTTCTTCTGTATCAACTCGGCAATATACCTAGAGTTTAATTAATGTTGTTTTAACACGTATGATGAAAATTGCATTGTAATGAAATCAAAATCAGGCAAAAATGCCAGGGATTGGATGAAAAAGTAATACAAATAATTTATTTTAAATCCAGAACTGAAACCTTGAACGACATCTGAAGTCTGTTTAGGTCGGCCAAACTGGAAATCTATGTATCTGCGAATTTTAAGTCTCAATACGGAAATGAATATACTACACGTAAAAGTATATTCTAACATTTCAAAATGCAACAACATGTTATTAAACCCAAACAAAATGGTTTATCCATGGTTGCATACGAAATCTCTGCAAAATACCTAAAGGAATTTAAACACACTTCTTTTTCACGAATGCGAATACTCTCTTTACACCAACAGTGCTCTCATTCTAATATCGGAGACACACAGTCTTAATATTCCATTAGCTTACTTGCAAGGAAATCGGAGTTTTAGTATGTTAAATCTACTGGTGGTAAACAAGGAAATTAAAGATTTTGAATGGTGTTATCTCTTATTTATTAATCATAAGCGAATACAGAATTGCTTGATCCAAAAATCGGGAGGATGTTGTTCAATCTCGTCGAGGTAGAAATTGGCATATGGTTTGAGAAAATCACAGAATTCGAAATAAAAACGCATTTTAACAACGTTTTTGGGAATTCTGAGTCCAACACTGTCATTCCAATTTGTGCATGTTTAGAGAAATGCTACATCGTATCGCTTGTAACAGTTTACTCAAGAATTCCAACGAAAATTGTATCGGAAAACTAAGCTTTTGTGATAAGGTTGACCATGGTTTCTCATCTAGCACAGCGACCCTCTGTTTCAAATACATATAATGATATTGCCCTCAGTTATGAAATATCTATGTACAGAGTATTTTCCGAGGAGATGTCCGGCGAGAACACCCTGTACTGACTATACAAACCCTGCACTGACTATACAAACCCTGTACTGACTATACAAACTCTGCCCTGACTATATAATCCCTGTATTGACTATTAGTATACAAACCCTATACTGACTATACACATCCTGCACTGACTATACAAACCCTGCAATGACTATACAAACCCTGTACTGACTACTAGTATACAAACCTTGCACAGGCTATACAAACCCTGCACTGACTATACAAACCCTGCACTGACTACACATACCCTGTACTGACTTTACAAACCCTGCACTGACTATACAAACCCTGCACTGACTATACAACGTAAAAAAACACGTTGTAAAACGACCATAGCCTGAAAAAGCATAGGCAGAAACAACCCGAAGACAGACTTTTCCTATAAACAATAAAAGCAGAACCACCAAAACATAAAATTAGAATGACAATACATAAATAGGGACCATGGTGCATCCAACGCAACCTTTGGACTGTGATATGCTATAAAACCTTGAATGGTGTAGTTATGCGGATTGTGCCCATTGGCAAACCCTTACAAACCCTTACCCTCATAAACATCCATCCTTACACACATTCACTATAACATACACATAAGGGTATTTTCATCATCAGGCTCCAATCAGAGATAGAAAAATTAAAAAAGATAGATATAAGACATTAGTGAGTGCACGTAAAACACAAAGACAAAATTAAATTCCAAAAATCACAATCAAATTCATGGAAAAATATAAAACAGAATTTTCTTACGATAAAAAAAATCTGACAAACAGACGGAAACAAGTACAAAAACTTTTTCGAATGAGCAATTTCCAGAGTCCGGTGCAAAAACGGAATGAGCTGTAGGTGGCAAGCCGTGCGAATTTGAAAAATAAATAAATATTCAAATATCAGATGGATTATGTTATCTATAATACAAGTAAAGAATCTAGGTAATGAGGACTTAAAGGAAGCTAAGACAATTGATTCTAGAGTCTGCCAACATAGATACTTGTGGACGATGACTACCACACCGACATAGAGTAAAAAAAAAGAAATGATTTAAACAACTTAAACATTCTGCAAAGAAGCAAACGTGAATCCCCAATTGAGGTTGAGATCAGGAATATATAAATATACGAAATCAACATTCAGGGAACCCAAAATGTCGAAGCGATTTCATTCGAATGTTTTTTTTTCTATGAACCGTAAGACATTTAATAAAATATGTCTGGTCCATGCTGTAAAGTTATCTGTTCTTAAATGATGCTATCGAATTTGAAGACAATTGAAATTTTCGTGATTTTCAAATTATACCACGGATGTGCCTGCAATATAGAAAAATACTTTGTGCACTTAAAAGTATGATAAAATTAAGGAGGTCCAGGACAGCCAGACTTTAATAAAGATCCTATCTTTTAATTTTCCTAAAACTTATAAATGTTAATAATTGAAACATACTTTTTCTACATGCAAAATTTCATCAATTTTTTACCATTAGTTTTGTAGTTACGAACGAACTTAAATATACCTATTGAAAGCCCCAAAATAGGCCGTAAATGTGACGTTAAAATTGATACATTTTAGGTAATGAAAAACAGTAATAAATCTTATGTAGAAGCAGAATAAAACAAGTTCTGCATTTTTCATATATTAGGGTTGTGCGAAAAGTTCGCGGACTGGTTTAAAAAGATTGGGCGCGAATTTGTGACTGAAACAGGTATCAAGTAACTAATTTACCACTTTACTATTAATTAGACACATTTATACTCGATTATTACATAAATATGAGCAATTTATTAACTTTAAAAACATAAAGGTGGGGTCCACGGAGTACCATAATTTTTCATTTATTGATGCTTTTCATAGTTTCCACATTCAGCCTCTGAAAATCAAATAAAACATGTCAAGATATAGTATTGCCTTATAACTTGGTACCTCTGATACCCGGCGTTAGTTTGTGCAGTATTTATCTCGATAGACTTCATAAGTACGTAGAAACAAAAGAAACTGTAAAGGTCACGTGTCCGATTTTTCATTGAAAAACGTGACGTTAAGCGTACGGACGGAGCAACGTACAATGAAACAATTTTGTAATGACATGAGAAAGATACCTTTAAATACAATAAAGATGTTTGAACAGTGTATGACTTCTTTGTGTATCACGCGTACTTGTTTACAAATGGCGCAGGTTAAAACAGCTCTTAGGATTAAAAAGACAGCGGAAATACGTGTAATAGTAATTTGCGGTGACGGAATAAAGGTGCAAATGTTAGAGGTAGAGCTTCAGTCCAGAAATCGGATGCGAGAGGGTAGTATCGATGTCAAACATGACAAAACTTACACATATTATAGTTTTAACTGAAGCTTTGAAAGTAAGTTAGTTTTTGACCAATGTTCCCGCGGGTAGTGACATATAAATAACAATTACTCTTTATCTTGTACGCGTTTTACGTTATGTTAACGTCATGGTCGATAGGAGCTAAATTTATGTCCATTTTCATAACATCTTGGAGTTCTTAATCTTCAATAATAAAGTCTGAAATCCTATCATTTATTTTCCGTAAAAACTTGATATCATCTTCCTAATATGTAAAGTGAAACACCGGTAAGTTCCTAATGAAATTTGACCTTCGATTTTGAAATTATGGTGATTTTGTTGCCCCCTCCCCCTTATTTTGACGTAACCTAATGCTGACTTTCTTGCGGAAAACTCACCAATGTCGCCGTTTTTACTATGACATCAGAATTGATCTGGAGCAATTGGTAATAACCTGATCCCTTAGTGGAGGTGTTTTCAAAGAAAAGAGAAGGATCTCAAGCATGGCCTCCCCGCAGTTACCCAGCGGAACAAACCCACAATGAAGCTACACATAAATGACATTAGACAAAACTGCAACCCGCCACGGGACACAACAATATGCTCTAGAACATCATACGAAATAGACAAACGCAGTCTAAATAGACGTACAGAAATATCAAACGTTAATGACAAAACATACATAAAAGGAGACTGTTGTAGATCGGCTCCGACTTTGGACGGTCATCTGCTATTATAGACTTTTTTCACCGTGACGAACTTCGCACTTCGCACTTCGAACTTCGCACTTTAATTTCATAAGTTGGTTGCCGAAAAAAGCGCGCCAGTTGTACAGGAAGTCCAATATATCATTCCATTGAACATACTAATCAAAATGTAGATGACTCCGCTTATGAGTTTATACGCGAACGACAGCTACGCCGCTTTTTCTTAAATGTTCGAAGTGCGAAGTACGAAGTTCGAAGTGCGAAATTCGTCACGATGAAAAAGGTCTAGTATTACTAGGGAATGGTATGGTTATCCAGATGACATTCGCACAAACCTCCAACTTATCCAGAGGTCGTTATAGATACACAATTGCTGTATAAACATAAAACGTCTCACAGTAATTGACATGGTGGTAAAACGCAACGGCTTGAGGCAACACAGATTCTTAGAAATGGATAAAAAAAATATATTGCATGCGTGCTCTGCTGGCTGAAGCGAGCTCAAGAGCTCAAGAAGAATCATCCGAGAAGTCTGACCAACTTTAAGATAGGACAGAGGATCAGGAGCCTATATTCTCTGACAAGATTTGGACGGAACCCGTCATGTTCAACTTTGGAAAAAAAAACACTGGTACAAACATTTATAGACGTTGCGACCTTAATATGTTTTAACAATGAATCATTCTGAAAGAAATCAGTAAAGCATAACAAAAAAAAAAACTGTCAATAATAATTCTATCAATTGAAAATGACCAAAAAAAAAAAAAAAAGAAAGAAAATGGATCAAAATTAACAGAAATGGTTTTGATAATAATTTTAATAACTTAGATATTTTTTTCACAAGAGTATAGATGTAGATATCTTCAATCGTTATCTAATGTGAAAAATAGTGACACAAAGAAACAAATTAAGGAAAAAAACTTTGCTGAACGAAATGAATCCTACATTTTGCTATGAAGAACGAGATCTTTTTGTATTACTCGGCTGATAATGAAATTAGTTTTATTACTCCAAGACTTTCGTTATTTTACCTGTCACCTTGTTTTTTTTTCAAACAAAGGAGGGTATCTCCAACAACACCAGGTTGCAGCACCCACAGCAAAACCCCAAAACACCCAATGTAAAAACACAGAACCGACAAGCACAGAAAGAGTCGCAAAAGGGACAAGGAACGTCAACGCACTACAAAAATAATATCGCTGTAGAAAAAAGTAACATCTTTATTTTTTTGGTTCAACTTTTTTATTGGGATGTATTTTTGTAGGGAAAAAATAATAATAACGTAGGGGTACCCCACGGCTTTCCATACGTAGGTCTAAAAAGGAAGCTTAGAAACCATAACTTGCATGACAAATATGGATAATGACCATATCCCTGTATACAACACAAAATCGATAATTCAAAAAATCAGAAACCGAAGGCATACAAAATCAGGATAGATCAGGAACCAAAGCAAACAAACAAAAAACTCCACCATATGAAAAGAAGCGAACACCCGATATGCATCATCTTTCTAACATGATTCATATGAAATCTAAATATGTTTGAACTGTGTTAATTAGCACGGTACCGCTTTTAAAACATCATCTACAATGCATTCCGTATTTACACTGGATTCTGGAGAATGTTAATTACCTTATGTTGTCCGTGTTTCTATGAAGGTGTTTTGTTTTTTCCGTCTGTTTGTCTTGTTTCCTTTTTTTTCGTGAGATTGTTATGTTTTTTTTTTCATGAATTTTTAAGCCTTTTGATTGTTAATTTTGGAATCTAATTTGTGGTTTTGTGTTTCGTTTTCATTCACTGATTAAAGCTAATCTAAATTCATCTCTATGTATTTTTAAACTAAGAGAGTTTCGCTCTATGGTCCCTTAAAGAGGACCGAGAATTAGAACATTGCAAAAAATGACTGTAATGACTGTAATGTTAAACGTCTTCAAATTCATTAGCATCATTTTAGAGCATGACATGCGCGCTTCGGGTATTTAACCCTCGTCAGTGATCCTCAATCTAAACAATATAAGCTGCGTAACCCTGAATAAATTAAAAGAAGAAATTAGAGGTACACCATAATCGGAAATCCAATTCCGTTTATTCCGAAGGCTGTTTAATATGATAATTATTTGAGGAATATGCTATTACACAAATATTATCAGAATTTTTTGCAACATCGAATAATAGAATCAGATGGCTAGGGGTACCCGATTGCCTTGTTAATGGAGACTTTATGCACAAATATTCCATGTTGCCCTACATCTCTAACTTCTGACCTACGATTGGTACTTCTCTGGTATCATTTTGGATTTCGATATATCTCTCAAAGATATTTTGTTTACGTAAAACTACTGAATGTGCTGCGTCAAAAACATTTTTCTTTCATGTTACTTTTGTCACAAATTTATAAAATCTAATATGGAATGTCAGATACTAACAGTGAATCAAAATCTGAACAATGAAAATTCAATAAATTAATTCAAAATTAATTGTTGGGAAGCTTTACTAATAATCGAAACAATGGTGGTACATCTCAAGAAATTATACATTCAAACCAGGGTTTTCCTGTATAATATTACCTCTACTTTTTGTTCTTAATTGTCAGTATATAATTTACTTATGACGACCAATGCGATGCAAGAAAGAGGTATGTATGTTAAAAATACGCACCTTTCTTTCACTCTTTTCTCTAGGAATTCTATAAAATCTCCGACCACCTGTATTTATACCATTTTCAAACAGAAAACAATTAATATTCAGAAGGAAGTATGTTTGTTGAAGGTAATCGAGCATGAAAAACATGCTTTACTAATCTATTCATATACAATGTTACATTAATTTTTATGACGTTTCCTGGAAATCAAAGACTTCAATCATCAGCCTTTAAAGATGTTACGTAATGTTATCCTTTGCAATGCAATATATATGCACAACCAATGTAATTCCCTGAGATGTTACTATTGAAAGGAACGTGCTGCAATTCGTGTATTAACACTCGTGACGTCAAATGTATAAGATCTAAAGAAACATGCCGCGACGGCTGTTCTAACCTGCAAACTGAACCCGCGGTGAGATGAATTTTAACGTCATCCTTTTACCTAGAAAAAGCAATTTCAGAAAACAAGAATGAAACAAACAACTTCGGTGCATATATATAGAATAAATGTCATAATTTGTGTTTTGTTACGGGTATACAACACACAGCAAATGCATTTATCGCATGAAATGCGCTAACGCGCATTACATGTACGATAAATGCACTTGCTGTGTGTTGTATACCCGTAACAAAACACAGATTAAGACACTTATTCTCTATTTATCATAAGCAGCTTTTTGTAGCAAGCAATTTTTTGACCTAATACCAGATCCAAAGAGTTCCAGGTTTTGTTGATACTATTTTCAGATTATTTAAGTCATTGACCAAATTGAGAAAATGAAACGCCAAGAATTTGATTTCATTTAGACCGCCAAAGTCCGACTTCGCACCTATTGGCGAATTTATACATAATGATGTAACAATAAAACTACTCACTTTGCCAGGTCATGTAATTACAGGTGGAATGTCAATTCCCATTTTGACGGTTAGAAGCATTGTTTAAAAATCAGCAGAGTCAAGGAAAGACAACTCTCGGTATACACATTCGCAAACTATGAATTAATTGAGTTTAAATAACCTTAATTGTTCGTGTCAAATTACGTCTTATATACAAGTTGAACGACACCTTACTGTTGTTGAGATTTCTTTTTAAATATTTCTTCGCACACTTGTAAAAACTAAGTGAACTGAAGTCTACGTTGGCCGGTTTAAGGTGGCTCCACACAGTATCAATATATAGTCTTTTCGGAGGCTCTCTTTACAGAGGACATTATGATCATGACGTCATGATAACGCGCCAAATAAATATTGTAAACTCGCCGATGAATAGTGTCCATAGCGCTCGGAATTTTCGGCGTTCAAACTCTTCTATCTCGCTTATTTCAGAACGGATCTCAGCAAGTTTGGTATCGATGAAACCAGAGAAATATCGTCTGCAATCTGATAATACATGTAATTAATTTTAGCTAGATTTATCGTTTGATCTATACGTACTAAAATATCTATGAATGAGACCCCTGGCTATCGCTGTTAAATATTCCTTTTTATAATATCATCATTGGAAATTCAACAACTTGTTGCTTTGAAATAAAATCGAATATGAAAATATTAGTTTAACTATCTAAAAGGCTATTTCTTGGACATTTTAGCGATATAATGGATCAGATATTTTAAGTATTGTATATCTGATTATCTATGATCAGAAGAATTTTTCTGCAATTTTGTCAACTTTCCTCCTTTGCAGCGAAATGTTATCGAAGTAAGTTTCTTTATTTGAAAACTTAAAGCAAACAAATTTTAGTATCAATCCTGCTTTGTTCAAAGATGTATCCATAATGCAGATAACTACACGCATTATCGAGAAAGAGCGAGGTGAATGGCGTCCATAAGAATAAGTTTTCGTTTACATTTTCCCTTCTCTCAGATTCATACTACCGTATATCTCTGATTTTGGTAAATTTTACACACTTTATTCGTACATGTACATTTTAGCCATAGGAAAAACCTTTTATCTTGGGTGAAAATTCTCTGACAGGAGGGGGAAAATATATTACGCCTAAAGTTATTCTGTGCAATTTCTTCGTCGACGGCGTAGGTACATGTCGTTACAGGTAGATTATTGTGTCTGTACATAGTGGTTTATGAATGTTGTTCATCTAACGTGTCGTTAGACTGGTTACAAGTAGATTATTGTAAATAAATTTTGTGCATTTTCTTCGTAGATGGCAAGAATTTCAATTACCTGGACAGTGTAAGCGGTGAAGCAAAACATAACGGTCCACATTTATATAGAGACTTGCGGTTCAGATATATACAAATTCATAATGAAACAAGATAAAGAAAGTAAACTGCAATTTTAGAAGTCACGTATATAAGTATTTTTTTTTTACAATGTTTCAATGCTTCAAATTGATGCACAAGCAGTTCCAAGATCATTTGACAGAAAAATATTCTTATAATTTTGTAATGCTCTCTCTCACCCGCAAAATGAAAAAAAGATATACAAAATGCTGTTTTTATGTTTTTTTTTAAACAAAAGTCAATTGAGATTTTATCGTGTCTATAATGATAATGTATAGTATAAAGGTACATTCATTAACAGTAACTATCACACTAGATATGTCGCCTGGGCATATTGCATGTTTGCCTTGTTCAGTGTAAGCATCCACAGATCGAAAAAAAAAAAAATCAGATTTATCAGTGGCACCTTTGGTTATCTAGAGGCCTTAAATACCTCCACTGATCGACCTTTCTCGTGAATTCATTTCATGAGCCTATTTTTGATGCATTTAGTTCATAAATGCTAGAATGTATCACATATTTGCATCACTAAATCTTTCTGCAGATGGTTTTGAAAGTTTCTTAAATGTAAATGGTCCCGATGACGATTAATGAAATTTAATGGCTTTTTAAGGCCCCTTCACATATAGACGAATCCATAGAACGAATCCTTGCGAATGAGTAAAATTTGTCAAACTTGACGAATTTTGAACGAAAATGGTCTTCAAAAATATGATCATAACGAAATGCAAATGCAATGGAACTGCTTATTGCGAATAAAAAACGAAGCACTGCGAATTGTTACGACTTCGCGCTATGATACGTTAGAATGAGCAGTGTGTATTTGTTTTATTCACTTGCGATTAGGAGCGTAAATATGCGAAAGTTTACGCAGCGTTGCGCATTAATACGAACTCTTCCGAAGCTAGCCGCGACATTTCCTGTAGGCTAGCAGACGTTAGTACAATTATGCCAAGAGGAAAAGGGAAAGGTACGCGTAGAGGATCGGGAAGGATGCAGCCAGAAAATCGGCCTAGTCAAGGGCGTAAGAGAAGGGGGCAGCGGGGAAACATGCCCCCCCCCCCCCCCCCCACTATGAAAAGTGGGGGGGGGGCACAACTACGTTTGTGCCCCCCACTTTTCAATCACAGAATTTTATGATGCATTAACATTATTTAAAATAGCAACATTTTGTACCATAAATCTACAATTTTTCTGTCAATTTTTCAAAATTTTTCTTTGGCTCGCTACCGCTCTCCACTTCTTTATAGACTTTCTGAATAATTTAGCTATTCTGATCCATCCTTTAAACATATTCATGTACTTAAAATTTAGAAAAATACATGCATGTGTTCTATACATGTAATTATATAAGAGTTATAATTATTATCAAGAGGGGATCACATTCAACTTCTTATGTATAGGCTGGTCATATTATCATCATACATCGACAAATTGTTTTTGATTGTGAGCTTTTGGACATGCCACTAAAATGGACAATTTCTTAAAGATCAAGTGTTTAACGTCTTTAAGTTCGATAGCATAATTTAAAACCAGATGAAATTGCAGCATGGACCAGACATGCACGTTTCGGGTACTTAACCCCCGTCAGTGATCCTCAGTCTAAACAATGTAATATGACCAAAAAGTGTGAAAATTATTAAGTCCAAAAATGTACCGAAAGACGTAGCAGAATGGGTGGGATATGATGCTACAGGACCCGCGTTTTAGAAATTTCAAAAATATTTTGCATCAGAAAATTTCAAATGCGTTGAAGAGACAGACCAAGGTCATTTGTTAACCAATGATACAATGTAATATCGGATATGAAAATACTAATTCAGCAGACTTCACAAAATGTTTTGCATGATCTGAGCTTTCCCTCAAAGGTATTCAAGGTAATTATAGGACTAAAGTTCAAGGTTATAGATATGGACTTGTCGTTTCAGGTTATTAATATGAGAAATAAATTAACAAACACATGAAATTCTTATTAATCTCTTGTAGGTCAAGGCCACTCAGAAAACAGAAGTTCATGAAGATTGAATTGTTTTGGGAGTATAGTTTTCTTTATCAATTCTATTTTTTTTTTTGGAGGGGGGGGGGGGGTTTAGAAGCAGTGACATGCAGCCAAATAGTCTAATTTCTTGAAGGTTCTAGGATTGTCTCTCCTGAGCTCAACCATGAGTTGATCATAAATTCCAAAATGGAGCTACATGTCGTGATGCAGCAATGGTCTTCTTCTCTTCTTCATCTGATACGGCATCTGATATACTGATAGGTGTTGAGTTGTTGCCGTAGCATTTCCTAATGGGCTATTGCAGTCGTACACTGAAGAACCAGACGTTGTGTATCTTCCTTTGAACAAATAATTTCCAGAATAATTCCCTTTTCAATAGAAATAAATATATTTGTAAGATGTTTCAAAAAGCCATCGAAAGTTTTCGTTGCTATTCGTATGCAGTGGTAACCCTTCGTAATGATTATTACTAAAACGTTTGCTGTTCGTTTCGTATCGTGAACCTATCGCAATAATTCGTCTTTATTCGCCATTTAATTCCGATTGAATTATTTACGCATCGTCGCTATTCGTTACAGGTCGCATCAATAAGTAAAATATCGCAAAGGTGCGCTTTCAGTCGCCTGGAATGCAAATACGTTGTGTAATATGCAAAACAGTAGGTCACATTCTAGTCCCTTGCGAACGTCGACGAACATATAACGAATGCATACCGAATGATTAACGCATTATAACGCATTATAACGAATACTTACGAATGATGGACGAAAATTTTATTCGCTGAGAAATTTTGAAAATGTTCAAAAATTAACGACGAACAGAACTAAGCGGAACAAATCAAGACGCACGCGCGCGAAGTCTACAACGAAGGATAATGTTGATATGCAAAAGGAAACGAATTTTGCAAAATCCTTATTCGCCAGTTTGCGCAAGTTGACGTCGGAGGGCTTTAGTCCATATGTGAAGGGGCCTTTATTGATAGTTGTGATGCTCACTGGTTTATTGCAGTTAATGAAAATCTTATCCTGTAGTTCTCTAAAAGTA
Source organism: Pinctada imbricata (assembly GCA_033119305.1). NCBI lineage: Eukaryota > Metazoa > Mollusca > Bivalvia > Pterioida > Pteriidae > Pinctada > Pinctada imbricata. Next base: position 28,235,421 of record VSWD01000008.1, on the reverse strand, counting down.
GTCATTGGGTTATTTCGTTTAAAAAATTCGAGATATTTCAAGTCATTCATTTCGAACAATTTTGGTTTCCCAACATTGGACAGCAAATCTCCCTTTTTGTCGAAATTTTCATTCGTGAATCATGATTCCCAAGCACGTGTAACACAGTTTTACGCAGAATCGTCTGCGACCTTTTGCTTTACACCTCTGAGAATAGTTCTACTTTCTTCTTTGGCACCGCAATTTTTAAGTTTTGAAGTTACATGCATTAACAGCCATGATCATCATCAGGTGCCATTCCTTTCACGATAATTCTGCCAGTTTTACCTTCAGAATGAGCCATTTTAACGATTTTTCTCCTATAATATATGGACACTTGAAGATTCAAATTATGATTAATTAATCCATTGCAAATCACAAGGGTTGGATGCAGTTTGGGGTATTGATATCACTGCTTAGTTTAATTCATATTGAATAATTTCTACCTGAAAACAAGTTCTTTGGAAAATTAATATCAATTATTATTGTTTAAACTAAACTTATTTCCTATCGTTTCTCATTCTGTCCTCTTTAAAAGTGTACAATTTTCTAGATCCAATCCTGATTCATATCATGCTACATGTATAAGTCTACTAACATCTGTACAAATTTTATGTTTCTGTGTCGTGTACATTGCCATTGTACTCGTAATCCTATTATTATAACATGTGGCAGACCCCATCCGCGATGACAATGTTTATATTGGATCTTATCAATTTTATAGAACATTTATATCCAGATACATACCGTCATTTTAACCATTATGTCTAACATAGTCCATTGTATATCTCCTGGACGTGAACGTTGCGTTTCTGTGGAGTGCAACATATGTGACTTACAGAATTACAGTTACCATGAATTTTGTGAAAAATTAAGAAGTGAAATATTTAAATAACTGTCCGCTGAGACAATGAAAGTTACCTTTCGTGACGATCAAAGCGACTTGGTAGATGCAAATGAAAATTCCTTCTCAAAAATTTAATCGGCTGCATGACATGATTCAAAATTTGGACCAAATCCACGTATAAATGTGAAAGTCTTTGGGGGGGGGGGGGGTCGCCATTCATTGCCAAATAGTTATTCTTTGAACATAGTGGTGATGAGATGAAGAAGATCCTGGCGACAATCTCAAAGTGGCGCAAAAAAGAGTTAAAGTTCTCGGAATCATATATAATTGTTAAACGTCTTCAGATAAATTGGCAGCATGGACCAGACATGCACGTTTCGGGTACTTAACCCTCGTCAGTGATCCTCAAATCTAAACAATGTAATATGCCAGTTACTATGTCGAATAATCGTACCGAAAGACGTAGCAGAATGGGTGGGATATGATGCTGCAGAACCCAATTTTTAGAAATTTCAAGAAATTTTGATAACAGAAATTTTAGAATGCGTTGAAGAAACGATCAACCGAATTGATCGAACTTGGCTACATGTGCCCTCGGGGACTCCTGGTTCATCAGCAGTGACACTCACCGAGTGATATAAATGTTAAACGTCTTCACATTTAAGAAATGTAGAACTTGACATAAAAAAGAGGAACTGACACAACAAGAAATGGAATATAATGAACTATATGCAAAAGTAAAATCATTGGATGACATTCATTGTCTACAAAACGGTTCCGTTATGCGGGAATCGTCATCAAAGGGTTTCGAAATCCCACAACAAACGAAATTGTAAGGTGCGATCATGCGATGATGTATACACGTATGTGTGGCAGTCTTTCAAAGAGCTAGTCAGCGCTCGCGATAAAGCCGAAGGACACATAAAAAATTAAGAGTCGAACTTGAATCTAAAATAAAAATGGAAAACATTATTAATCAGTCCTTTGAAGCAAAAGTGAAAACCTTCTTGATTATCAGTAATGTGGATGAACATATTTTTGACGGACACAAAGAGAGTTGTCATGTGGTAATTCTCAGAAAACATTACAATGGAATCATACCCAATAACATTGAATGAATACAAATGTTTAAAATGGCAGCAAATCATTTAGGTATTTGAGGAAAGAAAAATTCCAAAAACTGTGAAAACCCCTATCCGGGAAATGCTAAAAAATATGTTCAGTTTCCAGTTGTAAATACCAACATGTCTAGTAACACACCCTCCCTTTCCAAGAATCCTATGACATATACTGAATTGTACCCTAGGGTGTATCCTTGGAGAATTATGCCTTAACAGTCCCCAACAATGGCAGGGATCGGTATCCATACAGCCGCACAACTCTGCCACAGCTGCACTTGATTGTCCTCCCTCGACATTCGCGGTTTCACATCATCCAAATACTGGTCCGTCTTGTCAAGCATAAATAGGACTCTAAATGGGAGTAAAACTCCGTCCATTTAAAATTTTAAAAAATCAGAAACTACATGGAAACTCAGTTTGGTTATAATTATTCTTTTATTATATAATTTAAAATACTCTATTGCTAACAAAAAAATCTCATGATAGATAAATGGCAAACTCCAGTTTGAAATTAATTATGAGAACAGATTTGTGGCCCCCAAAATCGACTTACTTCAGCCAACATCGGAATTTACGCATTTCACAGTCGAATCAAATTGGAAGAAGCTGATTACACATAGAAAACGTACATCGCATTTGATTGCATAAATGTGTTTATTGAAATGCATAATGTATCTTGTAATGAAATAATTAATATAAATTAATATAAAGACATAATCTACTACTGTACATGGGTTCATGAATTGGGGTTTTCCTCCTTTTTTGTCATTTTATACAAATTTCTTTCTTTCTTATGTTCTTTCTTTCTTTAGTCGTTACACACAATACATGTCAGGTGTAACATACGATACTCTGCAAAATAATGGTACATGTACTGAGGCGACTTGGGATTTAGCACCGCTGTAATCAACTAGTAATCTACCTGCGATGACACGTGCCTGAAACACCATCTACGAAGGAATTGTACAGATTTTATTTACAGTAATCTACCTGTAATGAGTGAAAAGACACGTTAGGTGAACAACATTCACAAACCGCTACAGACACAATAATCTATTTGTAACGACAGGTATTTAAAACGCCGTCGACGAAGAAATTGTACAGAATTTATTAAGGCGTAATATGTTCCAGGGAGGGAGAGTGGGGCCGAAAAAAAAAACCGGAAAAAGAATAGGGACGTCCTATTTTAAATTTGAGGAAATAAAAGAAAACAAATCGAAGTCTCTTAATTGTTTATGAAATAGAGAACTCTCTCTCTCTCTCTCTCTCTCTCTCTCTCTCTCTCTCTCTCAAGCCCCTCTCGGGAAATATTTTCGACGCTCACAATCATTGCTCTTTGCGACCCATTTCCTTTTTTTTCAAAATACCCTTCACGCGAATGCGTAATAGATTAGATTGTCCTCGAAGTTAGTTTTAATTTTTTCGATGATGGTATTTCTAGATATTGTAATATGAGCTATATGTTGATAATATAAATATCCTTCAATGCCCTTAATCCTCCTAGTATCGCAAGTCGTCCAATTTAAAGTTATATGCGCATACTGTCTTTGAGTTTCTGGATACGCTCTTGAATCTGACTTTAACATATAGCCTGATCTTATAAAATTTCGTATTCATAAAAGTCAGAGAAAATTATTTTTCACTGTCCTGAAACGTATGCGAAACAGCGCCTACCCCCCTCCCCCCAACATTTATTAGTCGGTACCCGATTATTTGCCACGACCTACCTTTAGAAAAACTGACGCCTACTTTCTTAGTAAAGGCGCTTTGATAAATCGCAAAGTCTCTTTCAGAATCGCCCCCTTCTTTAAAGACTATTGAGAACTCTGCCTCTGCCTCAGCAAATAAAAAAATCTCAGAATGTGTGTACATTAGTGCTTAATTCTGAGTCTTACTCCCTCTAGATTCGCGCTTTTTACTCTTTCTTTTCCTAAATTTCTTTGAGGGGGGTGGCCTTCTGTTGTTTAGACATATCAAGAATCTCGTATGTATGGACACACACACAATGAAAGCTTTTTAAGGTTTCCGTGAAGGCCGTTTCGATCCAGAATTCCTACAAATTCCTATAGTCATACGCTGATTAACTCTTACCTCTGACGTCGCTATAATGTCGAATGAATTTGGATTGCAACGTAAAAATAAAGGGGTTGGGTTACAAAAATAATCATAATATCTGTTCGCTAGGTTCGATTTCGTTTATATTGCATAGAAATATTTCATATACAATAGTTTATCATTTGACATTTGTTTCAAGAAAATTAAACGATAGAATTTCATGCAATAGGCATATAAAGTCAAAAAAATGACGATCGAAAAACGAGCTTTTAACCTCCTAGATGATCTTAAATTTTTTTTATAATTTCTCCATTTTCTTAGTTTATTTCAATAATCATTTCTTTGTTTCAAGATTCAAAAATAGTTTGAATATAACATTAAATCATAAAAACATTCATAAATTCAGCAAAATATTTTAAAAATAAGCATACTTCCTTTAAATTGGCAACGTTGGCAAAAATAGAGGAGGGACCCCAAAACCGCCAAAATTCAAATCGTCATGAAAATAGTTACGTAGGTTCGATTTTGTTCATACATTGCAAAATTTAATCTTGTATACCAATTATCAAATTCTGAGAGTTTCAGAAAAATTAAATGAGAGGATCTTTTTTTTGGGGGGGGGGGGGGTAGGTGTGTGGAGCCACCTTATATTCAAAAGGAACATTTAGTTTCGTAAAATCTTTGAGAGAGAAACTTGAAAGCTTTACTTTTTATACCATTGCATAAAATAGAGCAGATGAAATTTCTTTACGTAATATCCTACATGTACAAGCACGGATATCTCTCACTTTAAACATTTACTTGCGACGTGTAGCTAAAGCAAATGACGTCAAACGCAATAAATGATGACGTCACAATAACGATTCAGAACACAAGTACACATGATAGTTACACGTTGGAAACCCAACCTCTCTATTATTCTATCAAATAAAGAAAATTCCTCTGAATGGGATGTTGAAATTGATGTATCGCTGCTAAATATCCTTCTTAAGTTGTCTGTTGTCCTCCTTGCTCTTATGATCGAAATTCAATAATCATCATTTCAACAAAATCCACTATGTGTCAATTAGTACTCCACGAAAAACAATATTATCGTTATCATAATGACTAGTTTCTAGAGGGATATTGTTGCTTTTATTTTTTCCTCACCTTTTTTGAAAAAGATACACTGGCATATAACAAAAATTTCATTGCTAGTACTTTTGGTTTGTAATGATTAAGGGTAATTTAAACTCTTTTTTTTTACACTATACAAAGGTAACACACAGGGAAACCAAATTATCGAATCCATTTAAATGAATTTCTTTCATATGAACCACAAGAAGAAATTTATTATGATATTACAATTTTAGCTATTTTCAAAGTATCTCAGGGACGATCCTATATATCATAGATACGTAATTTGTGCATATTTTAGTATCTTAATTTCGTTTGTTGGTAAAATAAAAAAAGAATATTGTGTGTATGACGGTAAATCCCCATCACTTGTACTTCAAGCAGACACAGCAAAACTGGAGTCTCAATAAGGACCCTATACCTGGTAATTGAACTATGTAAAGCCTTATACATTCTTATTATAAAGAGATGCATGTCTGGTCTATGCTGTAAATTTATATGTTTTTAAATGATGCTAATGAATTTGAAGATGTTTAACATTTGTACCACTCGGTGAAGAACACCAGGAGTCCCCGAGAACACATCTAACCAAGTTCGACCAGTGTCGGTTGTTCGTTTCTTCAAACGATCAAATCTATGAACAAGGAAACATTTCCTCAGCCTCTACCAATATCAACATCTTTTCAATTCGCCCAAACACTTAATGGAAATACAGGTCGCACGGGAAAAGACGAAACAGACAAAAAAGAAAACGATCCAGAATCTACCGCTCTCTCAACGATTTACTTACTATAGCACGCAATGGCGGCAGACATGAGCTGTTACATGATCAGTCGTCAATACCAGTTATGCACTTGAAATCTATCTTGGATGAAGCAGAGGTTCCATTCTTAAAAAAACACTGACTGATTCAGACTAAATATCATTGTCTCATTCGCGCAGTATAAACTTAATCCTATTGTGAAAAACACCTCACCTAAAAGACGATTCATAAAAATCCCGTTTATTAACAAAGGTTTTGATCTTCTAAACATCTCTAATATTTTTCGGGATCATCGCGTACAAAGTACCATTCCTCAATATTTTGAAAATTTAGAGCCACTTCTTATTTGTTATAAGTACAAGAAACATATTCGAAATTTTGTTTTTAACTATAATAAAGTTACATCGGATCCTGACATACTTGAATCGTGTCCTGCTTCTTGAGAATGTGCGACTTTTAAATAACTCTACAAACCAGCTGGCCATGTTGTTACAGGTGACTTTTCAATTATCCAAGACAGACAGCTCCGTGGTCTTCTTAAAAAAGGACCTAAGTATAGAAACCCATCCAAGATATATTTTGTCAAATGCCGTGAGGTGCTTACGGAAGCCTTAGCTAATTATACGAAAAAATGGTGTAAATCAGAAGGAGTCGAACCGCATGCTCTGAATGACTGGAAAAACCTCGTTTTAGATATAATGGATATTCGAATTGATAACTTCCATAAAAACCCTCATCTTTTTCAAAATCCGAGTTCCAAATCAGAAAGATATTTCAAATCCAAACTAAGTAAATTACATGAAAAATATGTATTTGCACCAGCTGATAAAGCAGCCAACAACACCATTATCATTTGAAAACGTTACTACATATCAACTTTTGTTTCGGAGCTTTCGTCTACTAATACATATATCAAAAGCAATGAAAGTGCATCTAACATTTTAAGCAAGCATAACAGTGAACTGTCTTCATTCAATATCTCTATTTCTAAATTGGATCTCCCAACACTATATTGCATACCGAAACTGCACAAGTCTCCTTACAAACTTCGATTTATTGCTAATTCTAGTAACTGCTCCACTGCAATTTTGTCTAGAAATCTGACGTCAGCACTTACTGCTATTAAAGAACACATAACTAGATATTGTGAAACGGTTCTAAACAGGAACGATGTTAATTTATTTTGGCCTATTAAGAATTCAGGGGATGTGATTGACAAAATGAAATCTGGAAATTTCCAAGCCAATACTATTTCTTCATACGACTTCTCAAATATATACACCACACTTCCTCATGACAAAATTAATGATCGATCATCTAATCTCATTAAATGGTGTTTTGATCGAGAGCGAATAACTTACATTTGTACATCTGAATCGAAGGGTTTCTTTTCCTCGACAGACTACAAATCATACAAATCATGGACATGTAGTGACCTGTGTAATACCTTGTCCTTCCTCTTGGACAATATTTATGTTAGATTTGGTGAGGATCTATACCAGCAGGTTGTAGGAATTCCTATGGGTACTAACTGTGCGCCTCTTGTTGCAGATTTATTTTTATACACTTATGAAAAAAGAATTTATCCAAAATTTTCAAAAGCAAAGAAAATTTGATGATCTGAAATGTTTCAATAATACTTCTAGGTATCTGGATGATATTCTAACCATTGACAATCCTGCTTTTGAATTATATAAGAATTAACACTTAACAAGGCAAACCTTTCAAATACAGAAACACCGATTTTGGACCTAAATATCAAAATTGTAAACGGAAAGATTCATACAAGTGTATATGACAAAAGGGGTGCTTTTGGATTCAACATAGTAAATTTCCCCTGGCTTGACGGTGATGTTCCAAAATTACCGTCATACGGCATTTACATATCACAGCTCATCCGGTTCGCTAGAGCATGTACTGATATTTTGGATTTTCACAGTAGAAATTTACAAATTACCAAAAAACTTTCCGCTTGTTAAGACTTTCTGGAAATTTTACAAAAATTACAGTCAACTTCTTTTGATCTATACATGCAACAGAGTACATTACTATGAGTATTACACAACCTGTCTTTTATGGTGATATGATAAACAAAATAAAAAGGATCAAAGGTAGGCAGCATAACCATCGAAAATGCGTCAGAATCATCAAACGCTTTTTATACCGTGGATATGATCCTAATGTCACCAGACGGACACTAGGCTTGGTACTTGACCAATCTACAGTCTTGTACAAGCGCATCCTTGAGACTTGCACTTTGACTGACTGTGACGACGGGACTCCATGACGGGCCCTGTCCAAACATCTTTAGAGAAGACAGGGCCCCGACCACCTATCCTCTCTGAATCTCAGTCGGACTCCTCGGGTGATTACATACATGAGCTCGCTACAGCCGGCAGAGCACGGACTGTATTACGCATGCCCTCTTTTTATATCTATTTACATATTCATCTGTGTCTCTGGGGCCTCTACGTTTCGCGGTCTTGTTTGTGTGATGTCATCTTGCAGAGAGGAGGTTGTTTTACACCACAATTGTACGTTCATCGAGACCTCTGGGTAATTGGAGAAATGAGAGGGTTGTGCGCACGTAATCCAGGATAACCACACCATTTGCTACTTACGTGACAAATGGCCGTCCAAAGTCGGCACCGGTTGCCCATTGGTCTGGTCGGTTTATGTGTAGTCTTTTGTGTTTGATGTTTACATGTCGTGTGTCTCTTTTACGTCTCGTGCTGTACTCGTCTTTTGTGTTTTTGCATCGGGTGTTTTAGTGTTTTGCTGTTGATGCTGCAACGGGGTCTTGTTGGAGATCTCCTCCCTTCTTTCAAACGCATTCCAAAATCTGTTTACAAATTTTCTCAAATTTCTGAAACCTGAATCCTGTAGCTTCATTTCATTTCTCAGCCATCTTGCTACGTCTTTGGTATATTTTGGACATAATAATTTCACAGATTTCGGCTATATTCCATTGTTTAGATTTAGGATCACTGACGAAGTTTAAGTACCCAAAACGTGCATGTCTGGTCTTTATTCGTACTCCATGGATGATTAATTCATTAATAAAATAAGCACACTCCAGCCTACAGTAAACGGACTGTTTTTGGTGTGCCCATATGCTTTGATAAACATATCTTTGGTCCTGCATTTTGTTGTCATCTTATTATGAGGAGGTTATTATTTACAAGAAATGTGTATTTTTCGATGCCATCTGGTAACCGTATAAGTGAGAGGTTCATTCGCACATACTCCTGATAACAACATTAATGCTACTAACGTATCAGATTCCCCTTGTCGTCCATTACTCTCACTGGTATATGTGTAGTATATTATTCATTTGGTGTTCTGAAGTCCTTGATGTTGGTGTTTATGTTCTTTCTTATTCCTTTGTTGTCTTTCATACTTGTTCTCTTTGTGCGCTTTCGGACTTGGATATTTTGCTGAAGGTGCTGCAATCGTATTCGTTTAGATCCATTCTTTCTTTGAAAGACATTTATATGAAAGTGTCCCCACAATGAAGAATAAAAACTAACATACGTAGCAAGATGAAAAGAATTTTCAGTTATTGTAGAAAAGAAGCTGAAAATTCAAATCACTCTTCCTCCTCCTTTTCTCTTATTGTATATATATCATCATCATAGATACAATAAATAATCATCGAGATTGTATACTATGACATATTAGTACTTTTTTTTATCTTTTTAAATAAAAGAAAGGAAGGAAGGAGAGAGAGAGAGAGAGAGAGAGAGAGAGAGAGAGAGAGAGAGAGAGAGAGAGAGTAGATCAATTCATACACTTAACAGTGACATGCCTAAATAACATACTAGTTGTAAGAAGAATATATAAAACTCGAGATTAGAAAACATCAGTCTCCATTGAGTAGTATGTTTAGTACTATTGTCAATTTCTAATTTTGACCGATATATCTGATATATCTGTCGATAAGTTTTGTTTTATCATTTTTGTATACGTTCAATTCACGTATCTGGAAAGGTTTTACATTTCCCAAAATGTTTATAAAAATGATCCAAGTTATTATTTCTTTTAAGAAGCTGTTTATAAATCCTGTAATTGAATTTTGAAACCATGATACAATGTACACCCATTGACTGTTTGTAGTTGCCTATATAACTTGCATTTATAAATAAAGACCTTTGTGTTTAGTATTATGGTATTCTGTACTAAATATGACACATAATTTTGCTAAACAGAATATCATGAAACCTTATAGGAAGCAAGTACTCAAGGTCCTCTACCCAGTTTTTGTTTTTTTCATGCCGACCGGTAACAAAATACAGCCGCCCAGAGGCTCTGATTGGATGACAAATTTTCGACATCTCCCCTGAAACTGCTATACAGAAGTTCTCAAGGTCTTCTACCAAATTGTCCACTATCATTCTTTTGTTTGCAACTCAGACGAGCGTTGTGGCCCCCTTGGACCTCTTGTTGTACTTTAATATAACTTCTATAGACTTTTGCAGAATGGGTCCATTAACTTTACAGATTATATCATATTTGTTATTTTCAAAACTTTTTCACAGATAGGATAATTCCATTATATACTAAAAGTTTGTTCGGATATTAAAAGCATTCTTGACTTTATTCATTGTGTAAAATTCATTGTCATTCTTTAATAGATAATTAATAAAAGTAACATTTTTCTCTATCCAATGCTTCCGAAATATTTTTGTTCCCTAATTTTATATCATTATTTTTCGAAAGTGGAATAAATGCTGGATTATCCAAGTTGTCATCTTTTTGTTGAAGCATTCCCGAGCATTCAGAGCATCAAATCAAAATTTACTTTATAAAATACTTTCGGTTGATCGTCTGTCTCTTCAACGCATTTGAAATTTTCTGTTACAAAATTTCTTGAAATTTCTAAAACGTGGGTCCTGTGGCATCATATCCCACCCATTTTTACGTCTTTCAGTACATTTTTGGACGTAATAATTTTCACACTTTTTGGCTATCTTACATTGTTTAGACTGAGGATCACTGACGAGGGTTAAGTACCCGAAACGTGCATGTCTGGTCCATGCTGCAAATTTATCTGGTTTTAAATGATGCTATCGAATTAGAAGACGTTTAACATTTCAATAGCTGCAGTACCACATTTGAGTATAAAATGTATGTTGACTGATTGTAAGATTAAATTTTGCCATAATCCTTCCATGTTCGAAATTCTCCCTATCCATGTTATTTTGAGAGCATTGATAAAGGATTCCAATTTACCATATTTAGTCCACATTTTGAAGAGTCTTGTTTTACAATATTTCTTTTTACTTTGTCTACTTTTTCAGAAAAGAAAATTAAATAGTAATGCCAGTAGCTGATTTCTAAGAGTAGTTACCGGGTTGGGAAGGGAAATAAATAAATGGTTAAATTGTGACATTAATAAAGATTTTATTACAGATGTGCGTCCTGTTGGAGTTAGAATCTTATCATTCCAGTTTTTCATTAGTGCTTTAGTTTTCTGAATTTTTACCCTATAATTTATTTCACATATTTTTGATAAGTCTACAACAAATTTAATTTCAGGAACTGTAAATGTATGAGTTCCCCAATACAACCCCCAATACATATAAAGTTTTTCTTTACTGTATGTTTTGCTTCCGATCCAAATCACCTGTGTTTTAATAAGATTTATCCTAAGACCAGAAATTTTCTCGAACCATTCTAAAGTAAGAGTTGCTTGGGACAAATGTTCTTCCGATCCATCTGAAAGAAGGGAAGTATCATCTGCATATTGCGATATGTGAAATTGATATATTCAATAGTAATTTTTTTTATTTCAAGGATTATTCTTTATTTCAAGGGCAAGAATATCAGTACATAGGATGAAAATATACGCCAAAATCTGATCTCCTTGTTATCAACCTCTTTCTGGTGTAAATGTGTCAGAAAGATTTCCCCATATTAATTCTAGAATTTATATCATTTGACAGTGGATTTATCCATTTCTTAAATGACAGGCAAAAAAAACCCCCCCAAACAAACAAACAAACAAATCAAATCAAAACAAAACAAAAAAGCAATCCAAAACTTTGTCTATGAAATTCCATGAAAGTTTTTCAAAGTTTTTGAATAATAAAAGGCCTGGAATGTATTATACTTCACTATAATGTAGAATGTCATAAATTAAGCGTGCAATTTCACCTAAATAATGTTTTGTATCAAAATTAGCATGTTCGTTACTAATAAGGTTATTAAGACTTAGTGTTGGTTTGAGTATATTTGAAATTGCTCTATACCGTAAAAGAGTAATTTTTCGGTGTGGGTAAATTTCGCGTTTTTCGCGCATCAAATGACGTCGCAAAATTTCTTCCCCGCGCGAAAATATCCCCGCTGCATTCTTACATGGAAAAAATATTTTTATCGCGAATATTTCGCCCATGCAAAACGTCTTGATGTTGTAATCGCGAAAATTTCCCCCGCGAAAATAATCACGTTCACAGTATCCTAAATTATAAACTGTATTTTATAAGGCTATTGATCTCCAGTTTTTAAATAAATGTTTAGACTTCTTGGAATTCTTTTGGAATACACGTAATTATTCCCTCCCTTTGTGAACTAAGACAATTCCCCTGAATCATACCATCATTAAGAGAACGAACTATAGAATGACCTAACCTGTTCCAAAATACCTTAAAAATCAACAGTGAATCCATCTGATCTCGGGCTTTTATTTGGTTTCATTACTCCTAGAGAACCCAAAACTTTGGTAAACATACCGTTTGCATTATCTCTTTCTTGTGAAGCGAGTTTTGGTGAATCAATACTTTTAAAACAAGTCTGAAGTTCAATATTCTGTAAATCCTGTCTTTCCCTAAATACTAGTAGGTTTTCATAAAAGACTTTGTGACATTAATAATATCATTTAGGTAAGTAATTACCACACCATTATTTTTTTTCTAATCTCGGAAAATTTCATATGTGAAATTTCTTGATTCTAGGCCTAAAAATTATTTTGTTGGTTTCCCCCCTTCATTTATCCATTATAACATTGATCGTGCCACAGAACCTTTTAACTGTTTCATGATTCTGACACAGTTTCAAGGGAAATTCTGTCCTTCCTTGTTCCTTCTTATTTTGTTTATTATGCCACCATCATAAAAGGCAGGCTGCGATATTCCAAGTAATATACCCTGTTGAATGTATAGGTCCGAATATTAAAAGAGGTTGAGAGTATTTTTATATAAATGTCCAGACAGACTTCAAAATTAGTTAATGAAAGCGGAAACCTGACCTAAAAATTTCTTCATATTGTTAAAAGGTCCGAACAGATTAGTACAAGCTGTAGCGTACCGGAAAAGTTGAGATATGTAAATAACGTATGACGTTAGCCATAGAGGATCTCCGTCTAGCAAGGGGAAATTTACTATGTTTTGAAATATAAAATCATCTATTTTGTCTTAAAACATTGATGTGACGTTATGCCTTTGTTCTACAGTCCAAACTTTACCCATGACTGTCCAATATCAAATCTAGGTCATGTTTATTAAAAAAATATACTCGACCTAGCTTATATTGGACAGCCATACATGAAGGTATTTTGTAGAATGTACATGTGTCAGGCGACCCGTTACGTTCCTTTCTTATAAATCACGAGACAAGAATTACATGAAATTTTCCACTCAGAAAGTGTTCAAGTTCCTCAAAATTTAATGTTGGTGGATACTGAATCGCGCGAGGCTTGGATTTTTATTTCACCGCATGTATGTTTCACATCCTGAATCTGCGTCTCCTCTCTTGAGGCTCCAGGTATAGAAACATTAGAATATTTCACATTTTTGGACTTCACAATGGAATCATCCAACTCTAACTGCGTGTCGGAAACACGTTTGTATCCTCTTAGAGCGAGAGAGCGATGTCCGGTTTTCTCCGAAATCAAGTGTTCGTCGACACCTGACGAGTATAGCCGTATGGCAGTTGTAGCTCGCAAGGAGTGGTTTGATAAAAATCCTTCAAATCCGCACAATTTACCTACAATTTTCTGAAGGGAATGAACTCCTACACTGGGTAGACGTCGGATACTTTTTAGGTCGTAAATAGAGGGCGTCGGACGTCCCTTAGCAGGACTAGAAACAATGAAAATAAAGATTTAAGCAACTTCTTTAGGAGCTTCAATATAAATCCATAATCGATTATAAGCAAAAAGTACAAAAAATTGAAAGATATTGGTGACATGAGATTATCTATTTTTCATCCAATGATTCCATCTACTTTGTCCTTCATTTCTTCTTTGCTTCCTTCCGTCGAATTAATTAATATTGGAATTCATTCATTCATTGGAATTCATTCATTCATTGGAATTCATTCATTCATTGGATTCATTCGTTCGAATTCATTTATTCATGCATTCGAATTCATTCATTGATTCGAATTCATTCATTGATTCGAATTCATTCATTGATTCGAATTCATTCATTGTTTCGAATTCATTCATTGATTCGAATTCATTCATTCGAATTCATTTATTCGAATTCTTTTATTCATTCATTTTATGAAAGAAGTTCATTACTATTTCTATATCTTTTTATATCATATAAAACAAAATTTTATTTAGTCGCATTAAGAATGTAAGATGTAAAATAGGGTTTGTGGCACAGGGATATTTCGATCATTATTTTATGACCAATAACATTAATCATTTAATTATTTCATCATCATCATCATCATCATCATCATCATCATCATCATCATCATCATCATCATCATCATCATCATCATCATCATCATTCTAATGGACTGGACCCCCCCGCCTTTGTAAAAAAAAATCATTATACCAACGTACCGTAATTTGGCATACTTCTCATACATCAAAAGGATACATCTTTCAGGATTTTCAGCACGTGTAACTTTGGGATCTTTCTGCTGTTCAGTCCCCCCTTATTAGTTTTGGAAATATCCTCAACGTATTCAAGTGTTAAAACGTCTTGAAATTCAATAGCATCATTATAAACAGAAAAATTTGCAGTATGGACCAGACATGCTCGTTTCGGGTACTCAACCCTCGTCAGTGATCCTGAATCTAAACAATGTAATATGGCCAAAGAGGGTGAAAAATATTATGTCCAAAATATACCGATAAACGTAGCAGAATGAGTGGGATATGATACTACAGGACCCACGTTTTTAGAAATTTCAAGAATTTTGATAGCAGAAGTTTTGAATGCGTTGAAGAGACAGAGGATCAACCGAATCAGATATCATTTTCTATCATAAGAGGTTTTCAAGGAAATTTGATACGCTTGTCCAACTCTTAATTTCTATGTTCTTAACCTGCACACAGGGTAAAATGCAGTCTAAAATAATATACAATGGTATCTAAAAGTTTGACTCCGGTGTCGGTTCCCAAAAACACTTTTTTCCCAAAGGACTAGGTGCGCTAATCCCTCATATCGGCCCTATAATTTCGACGAAAAATACTTTAAATTTGATAAACGAATTATTAATTATCACTTTTTGCAAAGTTGAATCTTTTAGAAAATACCGCGTCATAATTTTGAGCCCTCGTAACGTCACGCGCGTGATGTATGACGTCATGTTTTGACGTCATTTACCTTGAATGACGCAAAACTCAGGAAAATCATCGCATTTTACACACAAATCTTCAAAATTCATCTATGCTCCAGGCCTCGCCCACGAATATTTTTATGCAAATTAAAAGGCCGATCAGAAATCCATCGATTGACACACAAAAATTATGGGCAAGGCCTAGATAACCACTTGATTTTATAGTTTTGTATCGAAATATCCCTCTTTTATTGATATTTTTAATAATTTCAGCGTTTTTAGATGTTTTGAGCGACGTATTATTAAGTATAGGACTGTGAAATAAAAAAAAAACATTCATGATTTGGACTCACCATACATTTGGCATTTGATAAACTAGAACATTATGGATATATAATCAACTTTAAAAATAGGGCCGAAATGACAGGTTACCGCACCTACTCCTTTCCTTCTTTTGTTTTTCTGTAAAAATTTTAGCCTGTTTTTTCATACTGCCTGATCCAGTTTTCTTTCGTTTTTGCGCCAAGTATTTGTCTGAGTTTGCCAAATTCTGCATCATCCAAAATATTTATGAATCTTCCGTGGTGACAGAAATGATGTCGGATTGATACTACGATCTCATATAAAGTATAAGGCGGATGATTTATTCCTTTACTGTCTTTTAAATTTCTGTAACAAATCTGCCCATAACATCGTTTAGTTTTTCATTCGACATTTTCATAACATCCTCTTGTATTTTTTCCCCTTTAACATGGCACAAAGTAAATTAAACGCCGACAGTGATTTCCTTTGAGTATTTTTTGGCACGGCATCGTAAAGAAGATGATGTATAGTCCGTTCGGAAAGCTGCTCAGAAAATCGACGGTTTTGAGAAACGCCCTTTTCTTCTATTTCTTGTCTTTGGACGTTCAAAACGGTTTGAAGTAAACCGTCATCGCTTAACGTTTTTTCGTCGACTTCTTTCAAAAGATTGAATCCAAGACTGAAAGCTTCTGTGTTCTCCAAACTCAAAACATTTTCAATAACAGAGTCAGTATCGTAATTTTTCTTTAGGAATGTTTAAAATATTTTTTTAGGAATTTCATTGCGACCTACTTGAGCAAAATACAATTTCTACAAGCAAAGGTTACATCTTGTCACTTTTAACGTTGATCCCCTAATGGGATTATTTCTCAAAGTTTCTCAAATTGCCCGTTTACTTCAAAGTTGAGCGTGAAAAAAAGTAGCAAAAACTCTGTTGAACAAGAATAGTTCAGAGTGACACTTTGCAATTTTTCGATTTTTTTAATCACCACGTTTCTCATAGCGGAATGCGCCATTAAGTGACAACCATACCATTTTGGGAAAATATAGAAAGTAAAAAATACATTAGGATATTATGTACTAAATTACATTCACTTGGAAAGTAGTTATGAGATTTTAAGTTACTATTTGATATTCAATACGATCTGACTTGACACAGTGTTGCTACCTTACATGGCCACACACAGTTTATGACGTTAGTTGAGGTAGATAATTTGCACGAACTTTTAAAACAGTACTTTGGGGGATGGGAAATTGGTCCGACCTTGATCCATATCCTAAAGGGATGTTAATACCCGAAAATAATTTTGGAAGGGGAGGAATTTGATCAGTAAATTACAGTCACACATAAAATCTAAGGACTGATGGTCCTGAGAGATACTTCTAGATTTACACAAAATTTATTGTCAGCAGACATTAAAATGTTGACTAATTTTATCGTAAGGCAATGATTATTATTTTTTAACATGCATATGTGAAGCTTATGATATCTCTATAAACAACACAAACTATGTTTATCTAACCTCAGTGTTGATATAAGAAAGACAACTCTATAACTTTAATGCAATTTTTGAGTTATCTTTCCTAACATTGTCATAAACAAGGAAGTATATTACTACGCCACCATTGTGCTGTGAAAACAAGAATTATTGTTGATATTGTGTGGTGCATTTATTCTATATGAAATTGAAACTGTTTTCAAGATGGAGAATATTCTTCTTCTTGCATTTTGTTTGTGGTAGAATTTCTGAACTAGACACAGCACTATATTTTGAGGTGCAAAGCGGCAGTATCTCAATTTGCATACTTTGAAGCGGTTACCATAACAGTAAGATACTTCCTGAAAGGAAGTACAAGAATTAAAAAAAATAAGAATAAATAGGTAAGTAAATTATTGAATACAAAACAAAAATAGACGGGAAAAATAGCGGTGCGCATTGACTCGAGAAAAGAAAAGAAAATGTGGACAATAACACCGTACCATAAAACATGACTGACTGTACTAAGTTAAGTACTATCACTACAGTCTAGTGAAAGAAAGGAATTTTCTTTAGGTGGCACTCTGTTAATATGTAATAGTTAGAGTAATGTGAAAAAAACAACAACAAACAAACAAACAAAAACCCCAACTAAAAGGCTGTCGCAATTGATTACATTATATACGGCGTTTCCTCAAAATCTTCAAGTTCAGGTTTCAAAAATGCACCGCGCTATGACACAATTTTACCATGATTTGCTCACTGACAGATAAACTACAAAGCTTGCCATTTTCCTCGTTGTTATTATCATGTATCGAATATGAGGATTTCAAGTAGAAAAGTAACAGTATGTACCTCACATCAAAAGTTTTCATCTTGTTAAACAAAAAGTTACATGTATTGATCAAATACTTTTGTAAGGAATGCATAATTCGTCTAATTCTTCAGCTTAGCCGACAATATTCGCTAACACAATGTTACATAATAGATCTATTTGTAAAGTCTTATTTTTAAGCTTGATTTCTTCTAACATACTTGTATTTCCTCCACAATTTTCAAGCTTTTCCTTTTGGTAAGGTATATATATGGGATGAGTTAGATATGAATCAATCATTGAGAGAAATCAAGATGATGATTCTTGCCTCACTATTGCTCTATTGTGTCGCGGTTTACGTCACAGGTAATTATGAATAAATTTATTGAAGTTAATGCTAACTTGTTCAAACTTTAAACATCATAAAAATTTGTTTTCAAATGAACATGGTGTTTTAAACATATAAAGATAAAAATGAAAAAAAAAGATAAAATTTATCGCGATCACATTGAATCTACAAATCTAAAGTTTGATATCACAGACGCAATATTCACTATTGCGATAAATAGAGCACCACATGAGATGGCGGAGTTGGGCCTCTGTTTATAGACGGTTGATTCTTGTTTATTTCCACCTTGGAATTAATGTTTAAAATTAAAAAAAAAACCCAAAAACCAAAAACCAAACAAATATAAATACCAATTAGCTTTGACAATGGTTTCGATCTCTACATAATATTTAAATATGGCTTATTTTACCATTGCTCTGGTACTATAAATAGACATAACTCGTTTCCATGTCAACCAGGTTTTGTTAACAAACAGTCTTTTTAGTTTTCCGTGCATTCAACATCCAAAGTATGAAGAAAATCATGAAAATTCATAACAAAATATTTCGAAAATTTGTCAGTCCTGACAGACAATTGATATTAACTCTTCATGTTTTGATATTTTGGGTATGATATATTTCGATGAGACGACACTGATGAAATGTGCAATGAATTAATTGTATTAATTTGATTATCAATCAAGCTACTCACAATTTTTGAAATAAATTCTTTTTTTCAGAGGAAAGAAAAATACACAAAACACTCAAGGAACAGGTTCGACCTTTGTCGAGTTCAAACATGACAATAGTTTTTGCACTTGATGAAAGCCTAACATTTTATGTTTTTGCCTGTCTGTGCGTTTTATATAATAAAAAAAAACAACTTTGAGTATCTTTAAAATGTTTAAGTTTTCTTTATACGTAGGTGAACCGGGAACTGCAAATTATCCTACATGGACACGTATGGGTATTTATCCTGGTCCAGGTGGTGGATCATCAGGTGGACATGGAGGTGGATTTGTTAGTGGAGGTGGATTTGGTGGAGTTGTCGGTGGAAAGAAGGGAGATATTTATCCTCCTACCAAGAAAGGTGTTGTTTATCCTAAGAAAGGCGGCGTAATGTTTGGAGGTGGTCATGGAGGTGGATTTGGCGGTGGCGGCGGATTTGGTGGAAAGAGAGGAGTTGTTTATCCTCCTTCCAAGAAAGGTGTTGTCTATCCTAAGAAAGGCGGCGTAATGTTTGGAGGTGGTCATGGAGGTGGATTTGGAGGTGGCGGCGGATTTGGTGGAAAGAAAGGAGTTGTTTACCCTCAGACAAAGAAAGGTGTTGTCTATCCCAAGAAAGGCGGCGTTATGTTTGGAGGTGGTCATGGGGGTGGATTTGGAGGTGGATTTGGAGGTGGCGGCGGATTTGGTGGAAAGAAAGGAGTTGTTTACCCTCAGACAAAGAAAGGTGTTGTCTATCCCAAGAAAGGCGGCGTTATGTTTGGAGGTGGTCATGGGGGTGGATTTGGAGGTGGCGGCGGTTTTGGTGGAAAGAAAGGAGTTGTTTACCCTCAGACAAAGAAAGGTGTTGTATATCCTAAGAAAGGCGGCGTAATGTTTGGAGGTGGTCATGGAGGTGGATTTGTCAGTGGAGGTGGATTTGGTGGAGGCGGCTTTGGAAAGAAAGGTGTTGTCTATCCCAAAAAAGGTGTTATCCCTGGTGGAAAATATCCTCATGGAAACGTTCAAGTAGTCGGTGGACATGGTTACTTCCCTGATGTTGCCCCTGGACTTAAAGGATACGGAAAGGGATATTATTACAAGCAAGTTGCCAATGTTGGTCCGATGGCTGTTAGTTGTCCTTATGGTTGGCAGTACTATCACGGATCTTGTTATTACTTCAGCAGAGATAGGCTTACCTGGTGGCATGCCTATGTAAGTAAAATATTTCATCTAATGAGTTTTAAAGCAGCACAGTAAGACAAAGGTTTAACACAGAAACAAATTTGGGTTTCCTTCACATTTCTTTTCATAATAGAAGGGCATATCAAAATTTTTAATTACGTCAAATTTAACGACATGAAATTATTTATGAACGATATACTGTAAAATATGTGAAATTATTTTTCTTCATTGATCCTATTCAACATTGTTAAAACTAAATTCGCCATAGATTGTGCACAAAAATGAACTAGTTCGGCGCCTCACAAAATTAGAATAATACTTTTGCATGTCGATAGCTGCACTCTGATACGCCAGGGTAGTCTGAAATTTTGTATTTGATGCAATGAAGACTATTTCGTATCTTAATAATCTTCATAATGGCTGACAAACGGACGAAAAACGTCCGAGGTTTGCAATTTTATGCACATTTTCATTGTTACATCAATAAAGAAGAATAATTCCGATGATGAATTTGAAAAATGTTCTACGCTATTTGAAGTCATTCCAGTCTTCGAAAATTTTGACTTTTGAAATTTTGTGACAACAACGTCATTTCGACGTTTTCGTGGGAAAATGACGTCCCAACTTCTCTCTTTCTATATCTTATTATAACTTAGCACATATGAAATTAAGAATTCAATCTTTATTTCTGTGTACTCGATGACAATCTTACATAACAGAAAAGCGCATGTCACTTTGTTGAAATTGGACGATTTTTGAAAATAAAATTCAGAAATTGTCTAGTAATATTTCAATCCTAGATTCAATAATCAATCATTTCTGAAAATTGTTAATCGTTTTAGTAGTTTTTAACAAGGATTAATTACAGTATTTTTAATACTTGACTATAAACTATAGTTAATTGAGTCAAAATTAGCAATTTTCGCTGCAGTGTCATCTTTCATTCCAATGACAAATATGGACAAAACAATATCCCTATTAAGAAGTACAAATCGTTAATGGAAAAATAATCTAACCAAGGGCATACAAAACCAGGATATAACCAGAAGTAAGGCAAAGGAACAGAAATAAAAAATCTACCAGATGAAGAGAAGTGAACTCCCTGCGAAGGAATGAGATAAGGTGCCCAGGAAGAGTGAGCATCTCATGCAACATCGCATCGGCCACTTCAATTCGGTAGAAATGTAATAAAACGGAAATGTTCCAACTCTATACCTTCTTGAAGACAACTTCAAACCAATTTTTCAGCACCAGACACGTGTTTCGAATATCAAATCCTCATCAGTAATGTTTCCAGCGGAGCCGCCATTATTCATTTTAGTAGCGCCCTCTTTTTTCTTTTTTTGAATATAAATTTGTACATTTGCTTTACAGAGTGAGCGTGGCTCCGAATTTCCTGTAGGGTCGATTCAGTAGCATATCCAAATAAAATCTATTTAGCATTGGAGGGATGGTGCTAAGATGTTAACCTCCTTTAATTTCGATGATGATTTTGAATGGAATGACAAGTTTCCGAAATAACAAAATAATATATAAATGATATCAGATCGATGAAGGGCCCAAAACGAAGCTTCTTTCAGGCAACAGAGCTGGAAAGAAGTAATTAATACATTTCTAAACATCAAGTCACAGGGAACGATAACAATCGGTAACTCCCATAAAGGAAGGCAAACGTATAAATTGGCATGTCATGGCACAAAAGGTCTACGTCAGAATATCATTTATGACTCTGGACAAGGGAACGTCATAGTGTGCTACCATTTCCCCAAATCGACTATAGAACTTCCTCAGTGACGATGTTAGTATTTCAATATCCTGCCTAGAGTTTGAACTAAAATTCTTCTTGTCTCTTCCATTCCTAAGTACAATGCATTTTTAACGATTTTGAAAGCTAAATTGAGATTTTTCCTCATAACTCTTCGAGAACCAGAATTATACTTTAAATAACATGAAGTCATCAAGAAATCACCACATACTTTGAAAAGTACATGTTTCAAAGTCTCGCAGAAGACTTTCCTGTGAATAATATTAAATACTATTTTGAAGAGATAATGACAGATAAGAAGTAATTAATTTCTGAATATTTCATTGAAATGAATTGCGCGTCCAAGTGTTCTTACACAAGATCGGATAATGGTCTATTACAGTAATAAACACTTTTATCGAAAAACAATCGATTTATGTCCTATAGTATATTACCTTATTTACCGTAGATATATTTCTTGAGTCACCAAACGCACACTCTGTATGATACTTGCCACATCAATGGCTTGCCATGTACAATGTATCAGTGGATTCTAAATACTTGCACGGTGACTAAATATGACTCAATGACTCTATGGCAAGTTCTGTCCAAACCTCGTTAGATAAGGACCCTAATAATCTGTCTTCTCTGAAAGTTAGACGGACGCCTCGGGTGATTTCATGCATAAGATTGCTTCAGTCAGCAGAGTCCTGACTGTTTCGTACATCCTTATGCTTATCCATTTGTATGTTCATTTTCATGCGGTTTGCCGTCTTGTTTGTGTCGTCATATAACAAGGAGAAGGAGATAACAATTTGACACCTTAAAAAACTGAGATTTTCGTGAAAATTCACTACTAATTATAATGAAAAAATGACTGAGATACCGAACATGAAATTGAAAATATCATAGAAGATTATTCAAAAATCAATTATTTATATTTTCCGGGTACCAATGGGCATTACTCTGCATAAAATGGAAAGACATGATCCATATTTGAACTTGACCTACTTAAACTTAACTTAAAACTTAAAATGACGAGTTTCATATATGATATCGGAAGCACGGATACAGCGGGTCTAAGGAAATGTGGAGGATCACAAAAAATATCACGATTGTCTGAAATTTTGTTTTTGATCAGTAATCGATGTTTATGGATTATAAAGGAAACATCTTATATATGACAAGACGTAAGATTTCAAAGAACTCGAAACCTGCGAGTATTTGTTGGATACAGTAAACATTTCTATGAGCTGAAACATGTACAATATAATTGTAGAGGAATATAATATAATATGAAAAAATTGAAAGTAGCTGCATCAAATATATGTCTTCTATTATTATAGTCTACGTCAATGTATATTATGATATGCTATAACTGTAGTGATATCTAGAAATTTTGACTCTGAATAAAGCAATTTGTACCTAATCCTTATTATTTCAATATCACATTCATTACTTGTTTTCTCTAGGCAAAATGTGGCTTTATGGGTGGATATCTGGCAATGGTTAACTACGCTCATGAAAACTCCTACTTGAAACTCATGTGCAAGAAGATGAAATGTAAGTTACTTTCTTATTTTCTCCCTAATTAACAGAAAAATACACGTATATGATTCACATGTATATCACAAGAAGCGGAAAGTATACCTCATAATCAAAATAAAGAACGAAATCTAACAAACACAGAATAGTCACCTAACCAAATATTGACAAGATTTTTAAAAGAAAATTAAGAAAAAACCAAAACACAAACAAATCGAATTAATAGTAACAAAGGACGAAATAGTGAAGAGATAGCCATTAAAATGTATTGACTAAATTAAGGACTCGTGAAATTTGAATAACTTTCAAACTTTCAGTACCTTAATTGTTCAGCGAATAATGACAATTAAATTTGTTTTCTTTCTTTTCAGTTGACGATGGTGCTTGGTTTGGTCTAAATGATATCTTGTTCCCGAAAACTCATACGTGGTACTGGGGATTTGGTAAGAAAGGATGTAAATGGTTTGACTGGTTTGGAAAGGGACCAAAATACAGGGGAACAGACTACAATTGTGTTTGCTTTAAGGAAGATTACCACTACCAATGGGCCGTCAGTAGCTGCCACACAAAACTATATTACATCTGCGAACTCAACCCCGTAAGTTTCACTTTGGCGAAACCTTTTTTCGTGTATTAGCAAAATCTTTTTATCAAAGAATGAAAATAACGTACCATAATCTTAAATTATCTACGCTAACCTAAATTTTCGTATTTTTCTTGCAGAAGAAACCATGCAAATGTGGATATTAATATGCACTCAGAAAATGGAAACCTGGACGTCCCTTACAGTCGGATATGTACAATTAAATGTATTACCAAAAATAAAGTATCAAACTAATTTTTGGTGTTATTTCTGCTTTGATATGAATAATGAATATATTAATTTTCATTTTGCAATAATCGCATAAGAAGAAGGGAAATATCTTGGGTATTCCAAACCATGAATCAACCTTTATCAATGCAGACGGAAGCCTCAACAGGAAGTTTTGGATCATTTTAGTGCAGGACAAAGCTATGTCCGAAGACATATTTAATTGATATACTTACTTAGCGTTCAAGTGCAACAGTTGTGCTCAAAATCTAATAGAAGCTAAATGGCTTTGTTCGGAAGAGTATTGTGAATAATATGAGAAGTTCTTTGATTCGAAATTATTCCAACCAAAAAGGATTTAACCTATGATTAAAGGCACAACTAAAGCTATACTGTTGAACTTTTTAATGATCATCTCCACAATATACCTAGAAATGTACTTATGTTGTTTTTATACGTATAATGGTAATTGTGTTGACATGAAATACTGTACTAGTACTTATTCTGGCGTGAATCCAAAAAAAAAAAAAAACCGGAGCAGAATTGGGTAAATTGACATATTAACGTAATCATGAATTAGCGCTTTGACCTATTTTCCACATTGATCTATAGGAGATTCATGATTTAGCGTATTCTTGAATAAGCGCAGTCTTAGCAGCGCAGAGCAAACTCCGCTAAAATATGAATCCCGCTATAATAAGTATATCAAAGTCAAAAGAAATGCCAGGGTTCGTCAAAAAGTAATACAAATGGTAAATCTAGAACTGAACCGCGGATTTCCATTTTTTATGCCCCCGTATTCGGAGATTCGGGGGCATATAGTTTTGGCGTGTCCGTTTGTCTGTTTGTTTATCCGCAAAAAACTTTGACATTTGCCATGAATTTGAATGGTAAGTGATAGGGCTTTCATTTTTCATTTGTGTATTCCTTGTGACAAGAGCAAAATGTTTGACCTTATGCCTTGACCTCGGAGTATGATTTTTTCAGTACTGCTGTTTTACTGTCAACGATGCCAACTGGGGCATTCGAGTTTCACAAAAATAGTTTTTTATTTAGGTGTGTCTTCCGCTGTGGTTGGTGTATGGTGATCTTACAGGAGATCTTTCCCCTAAACATCCCTCTTACACTCGAAGAAAATGCTTTATCCATAGGTGGATCTTAAATTATATGTTGAACATGTACATTTAATTGTGTGAATTTTATCTTTAAGTTAGTCAATTAAAAGCGTGTCCCCTGATGTCATAATAGTTTTTATCTTCAGAATTGGCGAGGTAGAACTCAGCCTATGATATAAGAAAACCATACGTAGTTATCGAAATAATAAACATATATTACAAAATTTGTGGGAATTCTGAGTCAAGCCATCCTATTCAAATCTGTGTATGTGGATTCATCGTATCGCTTTTAAGGGTTGATTTTAGAGGGTTGTTCGAAACAGAAATTGTACCAGAAAATTAAGCTTCTTTGATTAAGGTAGCCCATTGCTTCTTACGTATAACAGTTGAGTGTGTTTTAAGGTGGTCGACCCATAACAAAAGAATGAATGGTGTGCAAGTACTTTTTCCATAACATTACAATTTCTTACAATTTGTTACATTGATGTGATATCGATGTACAAAAGTTGAAGGACATTGCGAGTAGGGGATCCCCCCCCCCCCAAAAAAAAAGGGCATCGGAATTTTATGAATTTAATTTTTTCGAGAAAGCCTCATTAATGTTTATATTTTTGAAAAGGTCTTTCTGAGGCGGTGTTTTTGAAATTTATTTCAATAAAATAGGACTTGAAACAAAAAAAGTCATTAGTATAAAGAACTTTGATGATGAAAATTTTTAATTATTCTAAGCATTTAATTTGAGTATTGTAGTCGTGTTTGGTATCAAATGAATTAGACTTAAGTCTTGCAGATGAAAATGTATAAAAAATGCAAAAAAATTGTTAAAATAAACAATTTGTATTCTACACCTGAGTTTGTCGGTACATCAAAGATTTACTGATCGTTGCCGAATATCAGTACACCAATATATCATTAGTCATAGGCAAAAAGCGTAATTTTGAGCGGATATACAGATCAGGTAAATATGTCTTGTTTGGTGACGATAACAGCCATTCAATCGCAATCCAGAATGTCACTGATCATTCTGGAAAGAGGGATCTGATATGCTTTTATTTTATCCAGGTAGCGACCGAAGAACTTTCTCAATGATGATTTCAGTCGTTGTGTAATGTAACCATGAAGAAGTAACTTACTTGCAAGCCGTCTGGCTCTAACGATGAAATCTTCATATTCGGAAAATGCCCTGGTATACCGTATTAGCTGAAAGACAAAAACGCCATAAGGAGAAGAAGACGGAATGTTGCTACTCATAAAAGGGATGCTATTCATATGGAAGCTGAAACCATCACGCCTGTCACAGTGTCATGCAGTGATGTGTTCAAATGGCCGTTGGGGTCGAAAGATAGAAGTATTTCCAAGTACGAAGCGGATCTGTCACTTTCTGTTGTTTCCTTAATCCCTAGTTTACGAGGATAGATTTCATGTAGATAATCAGAACAGAACAATATCTCTACTGATGACAGGTAGATGTCAAGAAGCAAGACTTCGATTAAGAAATGTATTTGTGACACTTGAACACTAGAATGGTAGTTTCAATTTAGATGTACAAGGAAAATTAATTATCATGAAAGTGTTTTGTGCATCACTCTCATTCTTTATGTCGGACTGGTGACATGACCAAATTTTCGCCATGTTTACAGGGGGATGCGTCTCTAGATTTTTCACTGTGCCCTATGAAAAAGCGGTGATTCTGTTTGCTCCTTCTTCAAATCTCCTTTTACACTTGGGTTTGAGGAGCTAAGAGCTGATTCATCAATGGTTCCTTCGATAAATTCTAGTAGTTTTGCCCTTGTTATGAACGTTGGATTCTAGATGTAAAGCAATTTCCATACAATATGCCCTATGATAAAAATCGAGTTTATCCCCTAACTATTTTCGGAACTTCTCTGAGCTTATCTCTTATTTAACCTTTGTGTGACATCACGACGACATAGAGAATAATACAGTGTAGTTTGGATCAAATGAGCTGATTGAAAGAATATAATCACTTCCCTCTGATATGTCAATGTAACAAATAGAATTGTGACGGTTACGAAAATCCGGATCGGACAAGTAGGGACATTCAAAATTATTTGTTTATTTATTTTGCGAAAATTTTCAAAAGCCTATGCGCGCGGTGGACGTTAAAAGTTGACTTAAAGCAAAAAGTGGGATATACTATATATTATTAGTCGAAAAAGTGATGAAATTAGATGGGGTACCCTTATGTTTGGAGCCATGTCTTGATCATGTGTGTACCTGTATGCGTTTTTTCTCCATCTACATACATAATCGTTTGCAATATTTCAAAATAATTTTTTAAAGTTGGATTTAATATATAATATTGGTAAAAATTGTGCTGATATTATATGGAATACCCTTATGTTTTGAGACGTATCATACCTATGTTAGAATATCATTTTAAGTGTTACATTTCTTCTATATGACTTATCGTAAATTAAAACAAAATTTAAAAAAAAGTTTTTTCAGAAAAAAAGACCCACCCACCCCCTTCCATCTAAGTAACTTTGACCTTGGTCACGTGACCTTGGGCCAAGATGATGTTAAACCTTTGATTCTTGAGCAACATACTAAAACATGAAAGTGATTCATTATATTGATTAAGAGGTATAGCTTAAACATGATTAGCATATACAATTTCACTATAAGCATATTGAGTGACCTTGACTTTGGTCACATGAGCTTAGATATAGGTGACCTGAAACCAACGGATCATGGGCAACAACAAATTGAATTAGTGATTGGTTACACGGTTCAAAAATATAGCATAATTAGCAAATACAATGTCAGCCTGGATATGATTAGCATATATATTTTCATCACTAAAGTAAGAAGTAACCTTGGTCATGTGACCTTTGGACAATGTGATAAGAAACATTTAGTCCTGAGAAACAACATACTACAATATGAAAACAATTGTAAGAAGGCTTCAAGAGATATAGCTCAGACAGGATTAGAAGGTACAGTTTCATTCAAAAGAACTAAATGACCAGAGTTCATGAAATGTATCGGTTCTATTAGATTTGCCGATAAAGAATTGTTTGGTCCGATAAAAACTCACGTTATATTTGACAGGTTTCCATGGAGCTGTTGCAATCAGGAGACGCTGACTCTCCCCGGGCACCTGGTCTCACTTCGAAATGTTGTTCCTTCCGGGGTTCGCAACCGTTTCAATGGAAATTCGCACGATTTTACCTTACCTTCTCGACTTTGAGACTGAATAACGGTTAGGTACTTCTTTGATGTTTATCTATTATTTGGACCGATAACATTTCCTAAATGTCCGTCATTTCATTGAAAGATTTCAAGAA
Organism: Pinctada imbricata; assembly: GCA_033119305.1. Taxonomy (NCBI): domain Eukaryota; kingdom Metazoa; phylum Mollusca; class Bivalvia; order Pterioida; family Pteriidae; genus Pinctada; species Pinctada imbricata. The sequence goes on along the minus strand of VSWD01000008.1, from coordinate 28,206,647 downwards.
CTCTGAATGACCTCAGACACAAGACCTTGGGTCAAGGTGATAAGGGACCTTTCGGTCATGAACGAGAGCATATTAAAGTATCAAAGAGATCCAGTATACGATTAAAAAGATATAGCCCAGACACGATAGCATGTATAATTCATTAGAAGATGTAATACTTGATCTTGGTCACATGACCTAGGGTAAAGGTGATGTGAAAGCTTTGGGTCATGAGCATCATCATACTAACATATGAAAGTGATCCGTTAAACGGTTCAAAAGATAAAGCCTGGATAGGATAGCATGTACAATTTCATTACAAATGTATTAAGTGACTTTGACCTTGGTCATATGATCTTGGGACAACGTGACGTGAAACGTTTGGGTCATAAGCAACAACATACTAAAATATAAAAGTGATCGGGCATAAGGTTAAGGAGATATAGCCCGGACAGAAATGTATAGAAAAGGGAATGATCTCCAGCATTACCACCTACATTCACCCAGCGAAACAAACCCACTAGAAAGTGACACATAAATGGCATCATACAAACTCCAAATCGCAAAAAGACACAACAATATTCACTAAAACATCATACAAAACAATCGTAATAGACGTACAGAAACATTAAACATTGATGGCAACACATAAAAGGAAGGAGACAAATGTGCACCGGTGCCGACTTTGGACGGCCATCTGCTTTTAGCAATTTGTGTGGTTATCCGCATTACGTGCGCCGATCCTCCAACTTATCCGGATGTGCGTACAATTTCATTAAAAATGTACTGAGTGACCTTGACCTTGGGTTAAGGTGATGTGAAACCTTTGGATCATAAGCAACAACATACTAAAATATAAAATCGATCGGGCATTCGGTTCAGGAGATATAGCATGGACAGGAATGTATGTACAATCTTATTAAAAATGTACTAAGTGACCTTGACCTTGGACACATGACCTTGGGTCAAGGTGATGTGAAACCTTTGGGTCATAAGCAACAACATAATATATAAAATATGAAAGTAATCGGGCAAACGGTTCAGGGGATTTCAATTTGAAGACGTTTACATTTATACCACTTGGTGAGTGTCACTGCTGGTGGACCAGGAGTCCCCGAGGGCACATGTAGCCAAGTTCGATCAATTTCGGTTGATCGTTTCTTCAACGCATTCTAAATTTCTGTTATCAAAATTTCTTGAAATTTCTAAAAAGTGGGTCATGTAGCATCATATCCCACCCATCCTGCTACGTATTTCGGTACACTTTTTCGACATAGTAACTTTCATACTTTTTTTGCATATTACATTGTTTAGATTTAGGATCACTGATGAGGGTTATGTACCAGAAACGTGCATGTCTGGTTCACGTTGCCAATTTATCTGTTCTTAAATGATGCTGTTCAATTTGAAGACGTTTACACATATAGCCCGGACACGATGTGTGACAGACGGACGCGAAGGAAAAAACAATATTTCTCTTCCCCGTGGGGGGGGGGGCATAAGAAATAAACATATTATTATCATTGCTGAATTTGGAGGGTTCAAAAGTATTTGCTGAATAATTGATATTCCTCAATCTTAATGTGTGAGGGTACCTTTTCATTATGAATTAAACAAAATTACATATCTATGTCTGTGTTTTATTTCTCATTTGGACAAGTGTGTTTAAGAAAAAAACCTTAAATACAAATTTCATCTGTTAAATATATGAGTAGGGACCCACCTTAATAGCTAAATGAATTCAGACAATCGATCATTAATTTTGTCGCATACGGTACATATAGTAGGGTGACCAAGTGTCAAAAAGAGCTCTAGTTTTCAACTTTAAAGCCCCTGTCACACTGTCGCGAATTGGAGCTACGAGTTTTGTACGAGTGCTGGCGAGTTATAACTCTCCGAAATTTCCCCAAGTTTGTCTTGATTTTTTGTGATTACGACATGAGCTCGACATTTGCTCGAGATCTCTACGAGAACAGAACGACACTTGGCGACATTCTACGATTTGTACACGACATCTTCTCGACAAACGAAGACTTTAGTACGAGAAGATACGAGTTTCGTACGCGTTTATACGAGATATGGCGACATGCCTACGAGTTAAGCACGAGATAAGTACGAGTGATGACGAGCTGAGTACGAGAAGTGTACGAGTTATGTCAACACATTATGAATTTAGTATAAATTTGTGTTTAAGTCTTTTTTAGCTCACCCGATCTGAAAGTCCTTGACAGAGATTGGTACTGTCATTATTGTAGCATTTCGACCGTCGACAAGATGTTCTTCTTTTTGTATGATTGGCGTGTATCGACTCCAGTTTTCTTCCTCAAGACTGCTGAAAAATTTGAATAAATTGGTGTGTATACAAGCTTCAAGAAAATGTTAATAACACGATACATCTTCATTTCTTAATTATCTTCTTCTGGGCGGTGCAAAATCTGTTGAAAAAATATCTTCTACAATCGCAGAAAGGATTTATTAGTAAAAGTAACGAATCTGGGTGTCTAAAAAGGGTGCAGGGTGCATATTCAAGATTGTTATAGCCAAGAGCCGATTATGGACTCTTTTGAATTTGATCATGTACATGCTAAAATTGAGGTTTTATTCTTTCCTTTTCAATAACTTTCAATATTATTTAAGCTGAAAATTATAATACGTACAATTTACCATAAAGTACAAACTATTCAGCCAAGTGAAAGGGGGGGGGGGGGGGGGGTTGTCACATTTGTTCTTTTCGATAATCTTTTTCAATACAACCAGATTATGAATAGAAAATCTTTTTGTATCTACAGTTATCTATTTTTTAATCCTGTCAGCTTAAAAAAAATTATAATTGATAAATTTATCGTTTCAATCTTTTTTAAATGCAATAAATTGGACTTACAAGATCGTATACGGGTAGTATGTGCTCAATGTCATACCAACTTGAAGATAAATCTGCCGTAGATGAAACATGGGACTCTTTCCTTGTTTTTTTTTATTAGGACAAAATGATGTGAGAGATTACATGGTCAAACTTATCATGAGTTTTTCTTTTTCTTGAGTTAGTATGTGTATCAGCCCACTTGGGTCTCTTTTTATTTTTGTTCTCTATCATTGCTATACTATGAAAGTGAACACATTTATGCATGTTGCAGAGGAAGACCGGATTTAAGTACTTAACTCGGCAGAACTCGAGAAAATGTCGAGACAGTGTCAAGCAGAACTCGTACAAAGTCGTGCAGATGTCGAGAAGAGGTCGGAACAACTCGCATGATGTCGGACAGACATCGTACTCATGTCGTTTTAACTCGTACATAAACTCGGCCCTTCTCGCACGAGTTTGATTCATGGCGAGAAGCGACGAGAAGTGGAGACATACACACGATGCTTGTACGAGTTTATGCGACATCTGTTCGACATCTCCTCGACATGTGCACGACATGAAACCTCGCACGACAATTTTAAACCGTTTAAAATTCTCGCCGCCTCACGCCGAGTTCTGGCGACATAAGGCGACATTTCTTCGACATGTGGAGACATCTGTACGAGTTCCATGCGACAAATGACGAATTGTGGCGAGTTGTAACTCGCCACAACTCGTAGCTCGAACTCGCGACAGTGTGACAGGGGCTTAATTGACACTCAAGGTACATGACCAGAAATCGTCTCAAATTAAAGCTTAAATATTCCTCTTTAAAATGTAATGTGTTGTAAGAAAAAAACTCGGTCGCGAAAGTTGTGTTTAAGGGCAAAAATCGTCCAATCAAGCAGAAAAACACCGTAAACAGGAAAAAGCCTACAATTCCTATGGGAATGAATGTAAAAATTTGGGAAAAAATGTTGAAGTGTCGTGACTGCAATTATCTTTCAATTTTAGTAACACTTGTACTCAATTTCAATTTCAGTACAGAAGCAAGTATTTTTGGAGAAAATAGTTCAATGTTTGGCAAATTTAGAGAAAAAGTCAGATGAATTATATTACATATTTCCCTCCTTGGTCCGACATGTAGCAACTTATGTATCATGCATAATTTTAAAATGAGCTTTCATGCCTGCTCTTCCAACAGGCAATTGTACTTCTTCAATTATTTTTTTTTAGTAATTAACAAAATGTGTGATTAACTACCGACACCTCCGATTAAAAAGGGGCTGACCAAGTGCCAAAGTGAGTGTGTTGCAGTTAGAGAGTTTAATTTACATTCAAGATACATGTACATAGACATTTGATATATGAAATCAAAACCTTAAGATGTAATATGTCAAAAGAAAATTGGCAGGTTCGAAAGTGGTGTTTTGGGGCAAAAGTCCCTATATGGGCAAGAAAAACTCTGAAAAGGGAAACAACGTCTACAATTTTTGGGTAATAAACACAATGAAAATAAAATTATGTAAATGTGATGTGATTGGAAGTATCTTTCTTTTGTATTAACATTCAAAGTCAACTTCGATACAGAATGCGTATTTTTAGGTCTAAATGTTGATTCTTCTGCAAAATGTTAGGGTAAACATGTCGGATGATATCCATTAGGTTCAGCTGCTTCTGTTATGCATAGCAACCTAATATAATTGAAATAATTACAATGCATACTTTTCAACAAACATGTTTTTTCATATTCTTTTGAGAAAAAAAAATATTCAGAATTGGGATTTTTTAAAAATTGAAACGTTATTCGTTGAAGTTGAGAATTATTATAATTTTCTCGAAGTTAACCTTTTATTTCGAATAATTAAGGAAAGGAATTTTCTTTTTTTGTTAAAATCTATTATAATACTATGAATATTGACTGTAATTATTAAATTTTATGTTTTCATGGCAATTTTTTTTCATAAAAATATCAAAAAGCAGGAAGATCGATAAAACTAATTATAATTAAAATCAAAATTATTTTGCATTTCCGTAAAAACAAAGCACATTATGAAAAACTGAGATAAAATTTCGTGTTTATTAAGTGAAAATCTAACTCCGAATGTGCATTTTTTTCTGAAATGAAAAAGGCTACTTATTTCAGTCCATTTTTACAATTTTGTTCCGTTGGAAACAAGTTCAGAACATCAACTCATTAAATAGGTTGAAGGTTTGTATAGGATTATTAGTAAAAGGATGGGAACATTTCTAGTATTTGAGAAAAAAATGTCATTCAATTTGGATAGAGTGTGTAATTTTAATCTCTGTAAAGTAAATACACAAATTCAAATTAAAAAAAAAATAACCAGAAAGCGCTACTGAAATGAATATTGACGGCTTATGAAATACGCATGGACACCATGGCACTTTCTATATAGACATAACGTAAGACATTGCATGTATTTTATATATTGTTTTCATTTTCGTGCATGAACATCGAAGGCGGGTGTGGCTATCCAACAGGGGATGCTTACTCCTCCCGGGCACCTGATCCAACCTCTAGCTTGCTAGGGGTCCGTCAATGCTCAGTTTTGTGCTCTATGGTGAGAGTTGTTGAGATGATAGTCAGGATTTTTTTAACTTAATAGGCTGGAAGCATTACTGATGAGGATTTGATATCTGAAACACATATCTGGTGCATAATAGATAAGTTTGAAAATTTCTTCAAAACGTTATAGAGTTGGAACACTTCCGTATTATCAATTCAATAAATAACTATTTACTCAAAAATAGGACAGAAACTAAAAGTCAACTTAATGCAATCAGTCAAACAGCAACTGAGCATTTATGAATTCACTCTCGATAGGCACCTTTAAATTTATTATAACAATTTATTAGTTGTATGACGCCGTTTGTTAGGAATTTTGTGTTCTTTTAACTTGTTTTCTCAGAAAACATATATTCCCTCCCCCTATGACTTTTAAAAGATATACTGAAGAAGCAACAAGTGATTCACCGCACATGACAGAATCCTTCTTAAAAGTACATACTTAAATGCAAACCACCAATTGGATAATCATAAATACAAATCAAAGAGCACATATTTACTAATGGGCAACCCTGTTAAGAACACATGCGTACTATTACTTCATTGCAGTATATGCCATATTGATACATTACAATTTTTTTCTATCAATATTATAGATTTTTAAAGTGTGAATGATTGAAATTCATTTACAAAATAATCAAAAACCAACATTCCATAGGTTACCCTAGGTTTACACTATGTTCCCGGCGACCACGGCAGTCACGGCGGCCAAAAACGTAGCACACCGTATGATTTTTGGCAGTTTTTATCTTGGTATTCAAGTTCTGTTAGGTCTCGTTACGTTTTCGCACGGTCTATCAAGGTATCCTTGACACGCCGCGGTTCCTGAATCCCGGAGACCTGACGGCGCACTACGTTTCAACCTACGGCTTGTTACGGACGTTTGTACGTTTCCTCACGACCTGTCACGTTCTGATAAGGTCTGTCACGGTTTGTTACGATCCAATCAAGTTGGCCACGACTACCAAGTTCTGTCAAGGCCCACTACGATTAACCGGGAACAGGAGACTCAAAAAGCTGCATAAAAGGGTTTAGTTTGTTATACTTCTTGTGTGACCGTGCGTGCCGTGCCAGGCCGTAGTAGAACTTGAAATAAACCGTAACAAGCCGGGACGTACCGTGACGAAACGGCTAACACTTCCTTAGCTCGCCGTATGAAACCGTAGCTCACCTTGATAAAACGTGCATCTGCCCTGAAGCAGCCGCAGCTAAACGTGGCAGACCGTAACTCAACTTCGCTAGGATCGTAATTTGTTGAGTCATACTTTTGCTTCCCGTTCCGCTACGGACACTGTCCCAAGTTTTGTCACGGTCTGTAACGTTCTGTCACGTTGCGTTGCGTTCGACCCGTTTTGCTACGGTTTCTAAAGTAGGCCATTTGCACCGTGGGCTGCCGTGACAAATGTTTTGACAGTTTAAACATTTGCCCCGTCAGCCCCGGCAACCACGGCTAGTTACGATTGTCGATCCCGTTCCCCTACGTTGTCTCACGGTCACCACGTTTCGTCCACGGTGGCTTGAAACTTGGCCGCCGTGGCCGCCGGGAACATAGTGTAAACGGGGGGTTAAAGAAAATGTCTACATAGTAAAAAAAAATAAAGATTTCAATAGAGTGATACAAGGTGCATAGAAAGAGTAAGCATGTAATGCTTGTTATATTAAATTGTAAGCGATTCACTACAAGGTTCAATATGAAAAAAAGAGATATCAGTAAGGGATATCGGATAAACAGTATTCGAACAAGTTTCCTCAAAATGTACGACTGATTAATGCAAAACTTAAAAATAAATGAAATAATGACATCGAAGCATATAACTTTTCACTACATAAGAAATAATAAACCAAAAATCGGTTTTATCAAGCAAATAGGAATAAACCTCTCCAGATTTGCTTTATGATTTTATACATTTGTTTTTATGACTGCAAAACCTTCTTACAAATCAAACTATTGATGTTTCGTATTGGTTTTGAAATTTCACATCCCCTCAATTTCTTATAGACCAAAATGATTTAAACCATGTTTATCTTTCGGCGTGTTTTTTTCGTGAAGTATTGATGGAAAGGTGTATCAAAAGGGTTCGGTTCGGTTCACTAACTACTAAAATCGGCCCTAATATAAATTTTTGCAAAAAATGATTTTATGAAAATTATGATTCAGCATCTCTTATATTTATCTCAAATACCTGCCGAAATAGAAAGTAAATATTTTTCATTGTCAAAACGTCATGTGCGTTAGTTATGACGTCACATTGTGACGTCATCTGCTCTGCAATACGGAAAATGATGGAAAATCGCCATTTTTTCTGCATATATCTTTAAAATTAGTATAGGTGCCAATCCTCACCAAACATAAATTTTATGTAGATCGACAGATAAATTGCAAATTCAACTTTTTATATGAAAATATTTTTGGGTGAGGGTGGCGCCCTACTTATTACATAAATTTTTACCAGAATTATGCCAATATCTAACAATTTTTCAGCATTTTGAAGCCATATCTTTCGTTGTATTGCACGTAAATTAAAATGTCATTTGGTATTTCAAACAGCCATACATTTAACTTCCTTGATACGAAATACAATCGAAATCCAAAACATTCTAGAATTAGGTCCGATTTTCCATGTTACCGAACCTGCTCCTTTCTGATAAAGGATTTAAAATCACTCATATTTTTAGTAAGTACGCCAGCGAAGTATTAAAAATTGAAGTTCAGGAGTCACAGATCCAGGGGAATATGACATACATGTAATTGTGTTATAAGTCGTTACATTACATTAAGAAGGCAATCGAGAACCCCCGAATGGAGAATGATCAGGTGTCCGAGAGGAGTAAGCGTCTTCTGATATACTTAGAATCAAAATAACAAATAATTGAGAACAAAATTCAGGCTTTTTCTGTGATTTACGCAAGCAAACATTCGTTCTACCTTTAAGTTAAGAACACGCATTATCACAAATTTGCGGGCATATAAGTTTTTGTCTGTCCGTCTTTCGGCTGTAAAATACTTAACAGCTTTTACAAGGGCTGATTGATATGTATTGAGCCTCGGTTTTCTTGGATGCAGAAGGTATTCTTTCCAAAAAGGACAAACAATCAATGGGACATACTATGCTTCACTTCTGACACAGTTCTGAATACTGTATATTAAACTTAAGCTCCGCGGAAAGCTCACTAGTTAAAGGTGTGTTGTTCCATCAGAACTCCTGTTCTCTAGTCTGTCACTGCCATTGCTGCCATTCATAATTTTGGCATTAATTTTATTGAACATCCGCCTTATTCACCTGATCTTGCTCCATCAGACTTTCAAATATTCATAAAACTGAAAGCAGTTATTTCTGGCATCCACTTTTAGTCCGATGATGACGTCATACTTGCAGTGGATGGCTTTCCGAACAGATAAAATAAGGAGTTCTTTAAAAGTGGTATTGAGGCCCTTAAACACTAGTGGCAAAAGTGTATAGTTACTGAAGGGGATTTTGTAGTAAAATAATGCAAAGTGTCCGATAAAATTCAAATCAATCAATACGAGGCTCACAACATATTAATAAGCCCTCGTATATTTCACATATAGATTCCTTGCATAAATACCTTTCCATTGGTTCCAAAATATTTGACCTCTTGATCTTGACTTTCTCTTTTGAAAAAAAATTTTAACATCGGGAACAGTTTGAATATGGATTATATGTAAAAACCTAAATCATCAGGTCATGTTTAACCACGACGTGTCTCAAGTTTTTGATATTTTTTTTTTGTATAGAAGGTGTATATGATGTCCTCAGACCGATATGACCTTCAATTTTATCTCTGAGGTTTCCGTTGCCATGGTAGCCAAGGTTTTGTATAAAAATCCCTTCAAACAAGTCATTTGATGTATCCCGTTACCATGGAAAAGAATGTTGGATGTATATGTTATTTTCTGAACAGATTCTTTAAATCCTCTTAAGTTTATATGATTTAATTCTCCTTCTTATTGTATGTCATGTAAATTTCCTTCGATTTGAAGACAAATTGCTTATTCTAAATATTGCCTTTTCTGCCAATTTAGGCATAAGTAAAGATGCAGTTCCCACCGGATTTAAATTTAAGTTGCCTATGTCCTGAATAGTTCCATCATGATATTACTTTATGGATATCGGAGGAAATTCATGTAGAAATAATTTATTTGTTAATATGCCTTTGAAATAGGTTGCTATGGCATTATTTGGTACGATTGTGTAAACAGTACAAAACACCTGTCATAAGTAAAAAAAAAAGCTCATTTCTGAAGATGTATGCCTGTTGTATTAATGGCAATTTCATGCTACTATGACATTGAGAAAATGTGAAGGTCATTTTCTCAATTTTCAAGGTCATTTTAAGATATTTGCTATTTTCATGCCAAATTTTGTGATTTTTCAACAAAAGAATACACGATTAACAGAAAATGGTACGGAACTTTGGTAAAATATCAATTAGAGGTGAAAGGATGATAAATGCATTATTTGTTTGGATGAGTACCATACTTAAAAAGTTATTTGAATACCCATATGAATGTCATATATATCATATACAAGACAAATCTAGAAAATCTAAGTTTCTTCCACTCATTAAAAGTTTGTCAAACATAGAAGTGACATAAATTTTAAGAAAACTGAGGTGAATTTAAATTCTTTTGATAGGTTGTTCAAATAAATATATTTAAAATCAAAATATCTAATGATATAAATTAGAAAAACCAATTCAAAATAATTGGAAATCCTGATTTTTTGTAAATTTTAGTCTGAATTTAGAATTGACCTTGAGTTTTGGACAGATGACCTTAAAATGATCTGAAGGTCAAGTGATAATGATGAATGTAATATCTATACATGTGTACTATTTCATAATCCTTGGAAACAAAAATTTGAAAGAAAAACAATGTTTTAAAATATACGGTATACGGAAATATTAGTTCAATGTTGCTATAGCAACATATTTTGTTACTATTCATGGAAAAATGGTGCGTTTCACCATAAAGTTTATTTCTTGATTTTTTCCAGCAATGGACATTTATCTTGTCAAGGTTACACAAAATACCCAAAACATGTGCCAAATTGTGTTTTTTCAACATTCAAAATAATCAAAAACAGGCCAAAAATGGCCCCAAAAATCTACCTTATTTTTGCTTAATTTTCACATATTTTGACTAAATACCAACAACTACTTTATTGCCCCCTTCCCCAAATAATTTTTTCTTTTTAGAGTTGAACTTGCATAGAAAAGTTATTATATTCATAAGATAAGTTTTTACTATGGTTTCTATGGCAACGTAATGCATTATGTCTTATTTCTCATATATATGAGGGTGTCAAACAGATGGACCCCGTTACCATGGCAACCGTGGTACATATATATCAATATTATTTGTTTTCATTGTTTTTATATAAAGTATGATAATAACTGAAAGTTTCATCAAAATCGATGACATGCCGTAAACAGCTGTTTTAGGTTTTTACAGAGAATCCATTTCAATAGTAGGTGACAGAGTTTTCGGATTTCACATTGTATTCCTGGCGACAAGAACTTTCCGATGATACCAAATCTTTTGAAGTCGTGACCTTGGTCGTTTAAATACTTTCTGGAACAGCTTTTCCTTTGTCGTTGATACTAAAGACCGTGTTCGTTGTCATTCTTTTTTAAAGCTATATCATTGGGCATTATTTTTTGTGTTGAGTAATAGGGTTTACATACTTCATTTGTGTATTCCTTGTGACCCTTCCCTCTATAGCAAAAATTTGTAACCTCGTGTTCTCAACCTACTTATATCTGGTCAGTTTAACGTTGATCTCTTCATCTGATTATCTCCCCAAGTTTCTCAAATTGTCCTTTCATTTTAATTGTTTAAAAAAATCTTCAAATTCAATAGCATCATTGCAGATAAATTTGCAGCATGGACTAGAAATGCACGTTTCGGGCACTTAATCCCCGTCAGTGACCCTCATTCTAAACAATGTAATATGGCCAAAGAGTGTGAAAATAATTATGTCCAAAAATGTACCGAAATAGATAGCAGGATGGGTGGAATATAATGCTACATGACCCACGTTTGAGAAAAACCAAGAAATTTTGATAACAGAAATGTCCTTATGCGTTTAAGGTCGTTCAGTACAGGCGTCATATCGAAGATAACTTTAAATATATTATGTTGTGCTAATTAAACCCATCTATGAAGTTTATTTTCCTTAGTAATAACGTCACAAAGTAGGTATAGAACGCTACCTACATAGCATATATTTGCGCCGTTCGTATGCGCTAAACTGCATAATAACAACGTCAAATTAGACAAAATATACAACGGATGTTGACAAAATGCCCTAAAATTGATTTCTGGGTGAATAATCTCAGTCTTTAGTCGTGAGTTTATAATAACGTTTTCTTGTCATATGTATAATAAACGTTGCAATTCATATTTTAACGGCTTTTTTCGACTCTTGATTTTTTATTTTCAAATACTTTTAACAAATATTCAAAATCTAGTCGACAAATCTCCTTATAAAAATTAACATCCTTTGTACTAGATGTACTTTTCATGTTGATATAATAAAATCATCCAAAACATCCCCTAGTTTTTCCGCTATTCTCGTTTCTATTTGCGTCGATTCTTCTATAAACGTTAACGAAAGTGGGATTTTTATCTTGTCGTTGTAATAATAAAGATACACTACGCATTTGTACATTTGGCAAGATAATGTTCTTTAAATCATGTCATCCGAAGAAAATAATACATTGATTAGGAAAATATAAAAATTCTATGCATAAATCCACAAAATATTGTCAATAACATGAATATTCTGCATGTTTTTGCATATTATTCTCCTTCATTTTGTCACATTAAGGTTAGAAAAAATTACTCTTTTCTATCCTTCATAGTTATTATTAAAATACGAGTCGAGAAAGATTCATTATATTCCAGTATATTTTTCTTGAAATCGTTTTGAAAATACTGATATCATAAAATTAATCAAAACATGGACCCAATTTTTTGTTACAGGCAATAGAAATTTGGTTTTTGACACGTTTTTCGGTCAATTTTGGCGAACGTCATACGGCAACGTCATATACATACTGTAACGACGGCTGGACAGTTTTCACGCCGTCATCGTGGATTTCTTGATTTATTCAAATTGCATTCCTTATGCAATTTTCATTCTAATGATTTCTTGATTTTGGAGCGATGTGCTTTATAAGTGCGCTGGAATATGACCCACTGAAAGGTGAACATGAAACATTTTATAAGTAGGGAAGTTTTCAAAAAATCTGAATAAAATCCCAAACAATGGAGACGATGTAATGAAGTCGTCAGAGGGACTGACGATTTTTTTGGGTGTGTGTGTGTGTGGGGGGGGTCATTCCCATCCCTGCAACAGCCAGTTAAGCGGAGGGTTGGTGCGCTTGCTTCTAACTTCTGAGGCAAGGATTCTTAAAGGATTTAATGTGGGCGGTTATGGGAGTCGCCCACACTGTCTCAAAATGTTTTTATCCGGGTACTTCGGTTTCCTTCTGTTCTAAAGGCCCTCCCAAGACAAAAACGAAGCTTCTGAGGGAAAGTCATATTTTATTATAAATGGTTGTGGTTAATCTTTTCACGATTCGGAATATAAAAATGTTCTTAAAATTGAAATATCATTTCCAAATCATAGTTTTGTTTTGTTTTTGTTTGTTTGTTTGTTTGTTTGGGTTTTTTTTTGTTCTTGCAAAAACTATTTTTTCTTATTTTAATGTGAATTTTTTAGGGAGTAAAGTGACATGTTTTATAGAAATATGTTATATATATACAATGTAATTGTACAAAAATTTCACTTTTCTGTCTGAGCGTCGATCATAAGATTTTACGTTACGGAAAAGGTCAATAAAAAAGTAAGTATCTGCTGGCTAGAGTTACGTTCCTTAGGTGTACCTAACTACTTTAAGAATCGTACCTGGCTACATGTGACCTCGGGGACTCCTGGTTGGTCCAACCCAGCAGTGATACTCACCAAGTGGTACAAATGTTAAAGGTCTTCAAATTCAATAGCATCATTTAAGAACAGATAAATTTGCAGCATGCACAAGACATGCACGTTTCGGGTACTTAACCCTCGTCAGTGATCCTCAATCTAAACAATGTTATATGGACAAATAGTGTGAAAGTTATAACGTCCATAATTGCACCGAAAGACGTACCAGGATGGGTGGAATATGATGCTACAGGTCCAACGTATTAGACATTTCAAGAGATTTTGATAACAGAATTTTTTTTATTTCGAACTTAAGTTGCGCGTAGATGATATATACACATCAATTTATGAAGTACAAAATGAACTTCCGTGAATTTTTCAAGAAAACAAAATGTCTTTTGGAAGAAAATGGATCGACATAAAAAGATAATTAGCCTGCCCGAGGTGTTCAGTTTGAGATACGATCTCTCTACTATCGTGGTTATTCAGGCACTCATCAAATTAGCAGAGTAGTTGTCACATAAGTATATAACAATGTAACAATCAACGAAGTCAAGATGGAAACTCAACAGTATCATACAGTGAACTCTTCAGTGTAACGATTAAAATATGAGTCCTGCGACTGTCCTTCAGTTACTATTTGATATTCAATACTATCTAAGGTGTCGGCTAACGTCTATGATGTCAATGGACTTCCTTACCTTTGCTGCGCAGTGTTTCTCCCACAGTTTGCGACACAAAGTTTATGACGTGTTGAAGTTGGGGATTTGCACGGACTGATTAAACTATATTTAATGAGATGGATGGACTTTTGGTAAGTCCTTGACAACATGTCCTGAATGGATGTGAATCGCCGGAAACAATTTTGGTAGGGGACCTTTATCAGTAAACTACAGTCACACATAAAAACTAACATAAGGATAAATGTTAAACGTCTTTAAATTCAATACCATCATTTAAAACCTGATAAATTTACAGCATGGACCAGACATGCACGTTTCGGGTACTAAACCCTCGTCAGTGATCCTCAGTCTAAACAATGTAATTTGGCCAAAAAGTATGAAAATATTATGTCCAAAAATGTACCAAAAGACGTAGCAGAATGTGTGGGAAATGATGCTACAGGACCCACGTTTTAAAAAATTCAAGAAATTTTGTAACAGAAAATTTCCAATGCGTTGAAGAGACAGACGATCAACCAAAGTTGATCGAACTTGGCTACATGTGCCCTCGGGAACTCTTGGTCCACCAGCAGTGACAATCACCAAGTAGTTCAAATGTTAAACGTCTTTAAATTCAATAGCATCATTTAAAACCTGATAAATTTACAGCATGGACAAGACATGCACGTTTCGGGTACTAAACCCTCGTCAGTGATCCTCAGTCTAAACAATGTAATATGGCCAAAAAGTATGAAAATATTATGTCCAAAATGTACCAAAAGACGTAGCAGAATGGGTGGGATATGATGCTACATGACCCACGTTTTAGAAATTTCAAGAAATTTTGTCACAGAAAATTTCCAATGCGTTGAAGAGACAGACGATCAACCAAAGTTGATGGACCTTGGCTACATGTGCCCTCGGGGACTCTTGGTCCACCAGCAGTGACAATCACCAAGTAGTTCAAATGTTAAACGTCTTTAAATTCAATAAGAATCAGAATCAATAGGCATCTGGATTATTGAATTTTTTCAAAACAAAACAAAGATAGAGGGGATATCCCAAACATCGAAAACAGCAGAAGGCATTGACACGAGAATAGAAGAGAAAATGTGGACAAACAGACGGAGACAATAACATCACACCATAAAACATGACTGACTACACTAAGTTTAGTACTATTATTACCACAGTCTAGTGTAAAAAAGGAATTTACTTTAGGTGACACTTTGTTAATATCAAAGTAGTAAGAATAATTTGAAAGAAAAATAATGAGAGGAAAAAAAAACCCCAACTTTAAGGCTGTCATTTGAGTACATTATATTCGTCGCTTAAGGTGGGTCCCTACTCATAGATATAACAGATGAAATTTGTATTTAAGGCTTTTTCCTAAACAAAATGGTCCAAATGAGAAATGAAACACAGACATAGATATGTAATTTTTTTTTGTCATCAAAGATACAGTACATTATAGAAAGGTATCCTTGCATAATAAGACTGAGTAATATCAAATATACAGATATGCTTTTGAACCCTCGATAATTCAGTTATGATGAGAATATGTTTATTTATTTTGTTTATTTTATGATAACAAGTCAAATAGAAGAAATATAACACATAAAATGATACTCTAACATAAATCTACGTATGATATGTCTCCAAACATAAGGGTACCCCATTATGATTTATCACATTTTTACCAATAACATATACTAAATCCATCTTTTTGCAAAAAGAAACAGATAAATGTTTTTTGTTTTGTAATATTTCATGATATTATGTATATAGATGAAGAAAATATAGCATACAGGTACACAGTTTTATAAATGATCAAGATATGGCTCCAAACATAAGGGTACCCCCTGATAATTTCATCACATTTTTGACTAATAATTGATAGTTTATCCCAATTTTGGAAAAAAAAAGAACAGATGGAATTTCTTTCATATTGCATCATTTCATAAAATAATTCATATAGATGGTGAAAAAATCACATACAGGTATACAGTTTTATAAATGATCAACATATAACTCCAAACATAAGGGTACCTCCTTATAATTTCATCACATTTTTTACTAATAATAGATTGTATATCCCACTTATTGAAAAAAAAGAACATATGGAATTTCTTGATATTGCATCATTTCATAAGATAATGTATAAAGATGGTGAAAAAATCATATACAAATAAACAGTTTTATAAATGATCAAGATATGGCTCCAAAAATAAGGGTACCCCTTATAATTTCTGCAATTCATCACATTATATACTTCATGATGGGTGTGGACAGTGATAGATTGCCCAATTTTTTGTTTCTTTTTGGCATTTTTAAAGACCTTTTGTCTGCGTTTTTCAATGTGCTGGCTCGTTCGCCACCAATTTTTGTAAAACGTTTTACGCAGACTGCTGTGTATTAGGTAAACCTATAACGGTTCGAGTATGGACTCAACTTAATCAAAATCTTCAAGTTCAGGTTTTAGAAACGCATCGCGCTATGACATAATTTTATCAAGATTTGCTCCGGTGAACTACAAACATTTTCGTCATTGTTTGTTTCATCTAATATAGTTTTAAAGCAGCACAGTAAGACAAAGGTTTACCACAGAAACAAATTTGGTTTTCCTTTACATTTCTTTTCATAATAGAAGATTTGCTCCGGTGAACTACAAACATTTTCGTCATTGTTATTGCCATATATGGAATATAAGGATTTCAAGTAGAAAAGTAAGCTTAAGCATCAAGACGCATTGTGTACATCATATCAAATGTTTTATCTTGTTAAAAAAAATGTTACATGTATTGATTAAATACAATTGTTAAGAATGCATGATTCTGCAAATTCTTCAGCTTAGCCGACACTATTCCTTAACATAATGTTACATAACATTATGTTAAGGAATATTGTCGGCTAAGCTGAAGAAGTCTAATTTCTAAGCTTGATTTCTTCTAACATACTTGTACTTCCTCCACAATTTTCATGCTTTTCCTTTGGGTAAGGTATAAATATGGGATGTGTTAGATATGAAGCTATCATTGAGAGAAATCAAGATGATGATTCTTACCTCACTACTGCTCTATTGTGTCGCGGTTTACGTCACAGGTAATTATGAATAAATTTATTGAAGTTAAAATTTATCGCGATGACATTGAATCTACAAATTTAAAGTTTAATATCATGGACACAATATTCACGATTGCATCATATTTAAATAGAGCATCACATGAGATGGCGGAGTGAATTGGGCCTCTGTTTATAGATGGTTGATTCTTGTTTATTTCTAACTTAGAATTAATGTTGAAAATGTCAATTTAATAAAAAGGGGTTTTGAAGACCAATGTAATGTAAATAACAATTAGCTTTGACAATTGTATCCATCTCAACATCATATTCAAATATGGCTTACTTTTCCATTGTTCTGGTACTTGGTACTATGAATAGACATACCTCGTTTCCATGGCAACCAGCATAGTTTTTGTCAAAAAATGGTCTTTTTATTTTTCCGTGCATTCAACAAACCAAGTATGAAGAAAATCATGAAATTCCATAACCAAATATCTCTAAAATATGACGGTCCTTACAGAGAATTGATATTAACTCTTCATTTTTTTGACATTTTGTTTGTGACATATTTCGATGAGACGACACTGATATGCAATGAATTAATTATATTAATTTGATTATCAATCATGTTACTCACAATTTTTGAAATAAATTCTTTTTTTCAGAGGAAAGAAAAATACACAAACCACACTAACACTCAATGAACAGGTTCGACCTTTGTCGAGTTCAAACATTACAATAGTTTTTGCACTTGATGAAAGTAAAACATTTTATGTTTTTGTGTGTCTGTTTGTTTAAAATGTTTAAGTTTTCTTTTTACGTAGGTGAACCGGGAACTGCAAATTATCCTACATGGACACGTATGGGTATTTATCCTGGTCCAAGTGGTGGATCATCAGGTGGACATGGAGGTGGATTTGTTAGTGGAGGTGGATTTGGTGGAGTTGTAGGTGGAAAGAAGGGAGATATTTATCCTCCTACCAAGAAAGGTGTTGTCTATCCTAAGAAAGGCGGCGTTATGTTTGGAGGTGGTCATGGAGGTGGATTTGGAGGTGGCGGCGGATTTGGTGGAAAGAAAGGAGTTGTTTACCCTCCCACAAAGAAAGGTGTTGTATATCCTAAGAAAGGCGGCTTAATGTTTGGAGGTGGTCATGGGGGTGGATTTGGCGGTGGCGGCGGATTTGATGGAAAGAAAGGAGTTGTTTACCCTCAGACAAAGAAAGGTGTTGTCTATCCTAAGAAGGGTGGTATGATGTTTGGAGGTGGTCATGGAGGTGGATTTGTCAGTGGAGGTGGATTTGGTGGAGGCGGCTTTGGCAAGAAAGGTGTTGTCTATCCCAAAAAAGGTGTTATCCCTGGTGGAAAATATCCTCATGGAAACGTTCAAAAAGTCGGAGGACATGGCTACTTCCCTGATGTTGCCCCTGGACTTAAAGGATACGGAAAGGGACATTACTACAAGCAAGTTGCCAATGTTGGTCCGATGGCTGTTAGTTGTCCTTATGGTTGGCAGTACTATCACGGATCTTGTTATTACTTCAGCAGAGATAGGCTTACCTGGTGGCATGCATATGTAAGTAAAATATTTTATCTAATGAGTTTTAAAGCAGCACAGTAAGACAAAGGTTTACCACAGAAACAAATTTGGTTTTCCTTTACATTTATTTTGATAATAGAAGGGTATATCAAAATCTTTAATTACGTCAAATTTAACGACATGAAATTATTGATGAACGAGATACTGTAAAAGATGTGAATTATTTTTGTTTATTGATCCTATTCCATATTGTTAAAACTAAATTCGCTATAGATTGTGCACAAAAATGAACTGGTTCGGCGCCTCACAAAATTAGAATGATAGTTTTGCATGTCGATAGCTGCACTCTGATACGCCAGGGTAGTCTGAAATTTTGTATTTGATGCAATGAGGACTATTTCGTATCTTGATAAAACACTCTACACTAGGAAAGGAAAATCATATTTAGCTGTGAATTGATGAGACCACATGAGATTATTTCGTTTTAAGTTAAACAATAATAGCTCATCTTCAAAACGCTTGAAGGCGCTGAGATTATATCGCTTCTTTAATCTGTATAAAACAATTTTTTTTTCTGAAAAAGGAAAACCCACTTGCCAAAATTCATAATGGCTTACAAAAGGACGAAAAACGTCCGTGGTATGCAATTTTGTGCACATTTTCATTGTTACATCAATAAAGAAAAATTATTCCGACAATGAATGTTGAAAATGTTCGTCGCTATTTAAAGTCATGTCACTCTTCGAAAATTTTGACTTTTGAAATTTCATCCGTTTGCGAAGAACGAGGTCATTTAGAGCACTTTCGTGGGAAAATGACGTCCCATCTACTCTCTTTCAAAATGCCACAAAAGCATACATTTCAACCATATCGTATTGTAACTAGCACATATGAAATTAAGAATTGCATCTTTATTTCTGTGTATTCGATGACAATTTTACATTACAGAAAAGCGCATATCACTTTGTTGAAATTGGACGATTTTTGAAAATAAAATTTGGAAATGTATTGTCTAGTAATATTTCAATCCTAGATTCAATATCAACCATTTCTGAAAATTGTTGATCTTTTCAGTAGTTTTTCACAAGGATTCAATCACAGTATTTTCAATACTTGACTATAAACTATAGCAAATTGACTCAAAATTGGCAATTTTTAGCGATATTGTCATCTTTCATTCCAATAACAAATATGGACAAAATCATATCCCTATTAAGAAGTAAAAAGTCGTTATTTGAAAAATCATCTAACCAAGGACATACAAAACCAGGATAAAACCAGAACTAAGGCAAAGAACAGAAATAAAAAATCTACCAGATGAAGAGAAGCGGACTCCATGCGAAGGAGTGAGATCAGGTGTCCAGGAAAGAGTGAGCATCTCCTGCTTGCATGCAACATCGGTAGAACGGTAATAATCGGTAACTCCAAGAAAGGAAGACAAACGTATAAATTGGTATGTAATGGCACAAAAGGTCTACATTAAAATATAATTTATGACTCTAAACAAGTTGAAGTCATAGTGCGCTCCCATTTCTCCATATCGACCCTAGAATTTCCTCAGTGACGATGTTAGTATGTTAATATCCTGCCCAGGGTTCGAACTTCAATTCTTCTGATCTATTCAATTCCTAAGTGCATTGTACCTATAATGATTTTGAAAGCTAAATTGAGATTTTCCCCAATAACTCTTCGAGAATCAGAATACAGATACATTAAATTAGCAATTTCACCGATAAATATCATCGAAAATAAAGGAATTTAACATCTTATCACCATCCTCTCCAATGTTATTTTGAACATTCCATTTGGATATGCTACTGAATCGACCCTACAAGTAATTTGGAGCCGCGCACTATCTGTAATGTAAATATGTAAATCTGAATTCCAAAAAATTAAAGAGGGCGTTACTGCAATGATTTTTGGTGGCTCCGCTGGAAGCATCACTGATGAGAATTTAATATTCGAAACACATGTCTAGTGCACGGAAATTGGTTTGGAATTTTCTTCAAGAAGGTATAGAGTTGGAACCCTTCGTTATTATTTGAATAACACGACGTCATCAAGAAATCACCGCATACTTTGAAAACTACATGTTTCAAAATCTCGTAGGAAATTGTCCTGAGAATAAAATTAGATATTACTTTGCAGAGGTAATTACAGACAAGAAGTAATTAATTTCTGAAAATTTCATAAAAATGAACTGCGCGTCTAAGTATTCCTTTAACAAGATCAGACATTGGTCTATTTGCAGTAATAAACAATTTGATTGCGAAGAAAATCAATAACATCATAAACATCCCATAGTATATCGCCTTATTTACCGAAGATATGATTCTTGTATCACCATATGCACACTCTGTATGATACTTGACCCATCAATGGCAAACCATGTATCACTGCATTTTAAACACTTGCACGGTGACCTAAATATGACGCAAGGACTTCATGACATGTCCTGTCCAAACCTCCTTAGAGAAGGACCCTAATAATACGTCTTCTCTGAAAGATGGACGCCTCGGGTGATTTCATGCATAAGATTGTTCAGCCAGCAGAGTCCTTACTGTTTCGTACATCCTTATGCTTATCCATTTGTAAATTCATATTCATGCGGTTTGCCGTCTTGTTTATGTCGTCATATTACAGTGAGAAAGTTATTATACACAGCAATTCTTCGTTCTTCGTGGATAGATTGTGCGAACTTAATCCGCAGAATTATATCATTTGATGCAAACGTTGAAGATTGTTTTCTTAAATCGGCATGACTTTCCATCAACCTCGTTACTTTATTTGTAGCCTTTTGTTGAAATTTGATGACGCTACATTGATCTTTTTGGTCTCTTGTTGTTGGTTTTTTTGTATTTGTTTTGTATTGGTTCCTTTTTTGTGTTTTGCGTTGGCTGCTCCAACGAATTACCATCGGAGACACCCTGTATTTCATGAATAAAAGAATGTTCTTTTACATAAACTTAGTCGAAGATAAATGATTACCAAGCCAATTTGTATACATGTATGTACAAAGTCAAGTTCAAAATATAACGTAATTTTTTTTTATTTATTTAATACACGAGTCTACCGCAGAACGATCCGAATTTATAATGTATGAGGTAACTTTTCTCGATAACAAGTTGACAACTTAAAGACAAAATTAGATCTTCATGAAATTTCACAACTAATTATATTGAAAAGAATGACTGAGATTGATGAATATCATAGAGATTTTTTTAAAACGAAATTCCTTGTAGGTGGTGATGCTACAACTAGACTTGCTGATCGAAAGATAAATGATACCACTGCCGTAAGATAAATCCTAAAATACTTCAGCGTGGAGTGAAATCTATATTCAAGAAATCAATTGATTTTTTGTTACAACAATTTTCTATAATTGTCCGGAAATTCCCATATTATTAATATTTCCCGGGTACCAATGGGCATTACTCTGCATAAAATGGAAAGACATGACCAATATTTGAACTTGACCTACATTCTTGGTGTAAATAATCTTTGAATAACGAGTTTCATATATGATATCGGAAGCACGGATTCGGCGGGTCTAAGGAAATGTGGAGGATCACAAAAAATATCACGATTGTCTGAAATTTTGTTTTTGATCAGTAATCGATGTTTATGGAATATAAAGGAAACATCTGATATATGACAAGACGTGAGGTTTCAAAGAACTCGAAACCTGCGAGTATTTGTTGGATACAATAAATATTTCTATGAGCTGAAAGATGTACAATATAATTGTAGAGGAATATAAATAATATGAAAAAATTGAAAGTTGTTGCATCAAATATATGTGTTCTAATATTATAGTCTACGTCAATGTATATTATTATATGCAATGAATGTAGTAATATCTAGAAATTTCGATTCTCAATAAATCTATTTATATCAGTTAAAATGACTGTTATCAACTAAAGCAAATTGAATCTAATCCTTATTATTTCAATATCACATTCATTACTTGTTTTCTCTAGGCAAAATGTGGCTTTATGGGTGGATATCTGGCAATGGTTAACTACGCTCATGAAAACTCCTACTTAAAACTCATGTGCAAGAAGATGAAATGTAAGTTACTTTCTTATTTTCTCCCTAATTAACAGAAAAATACACGTATATGATTGATTTACATGCATATCACAAGAAGCGGAAATTATACATCATAATCAAAAGAAAGAACAAAATCTAAAACATACAGAAAAGTGACCTAACCAAATATTGACAAGATTTTTAAAAGGAAATGAAGAAAAAAAAGCCCCAAATCGCAAACAAATCAAATATATAGTAACAAAGGACGAAATAGTGAAGACATAGCCATTAAAAAGTATTTACTAGATTATGGACTCCTGAAATTTCAATAACTTTCAAACTTTCAGTACCTTAATTGTTTAGCTATTTTTAAAATTAAATTTGTTTTCTTTCATTTCAGTTGATGATGGTGCTTGGTTTGGTCTGAATGATATCTTATTCCCCAAAACTCATACATGGTACTGGGGATTTGGTAAGAAAGGATGTAAATGGTTTGACTGGTTTGGAAAGGGACCAAAATACAGGGGAACAGACTACAATTGTGTTTGCTTTAAGGAAGATTACCACTACCAATGGGCCGTCAGTAGCTGCCACACAAAACTGTATTACATCTGCGAACTCAACCCCGTAAGTTTCACTTTAGCGAAGTCTTTTTTTTCGTGTATTAGCAAAATCTTTTTTGTCAAAGAATAAGAATGACGCACCATAATCTTGAATTGTCTACGTTAACCTAAATTATCGTATTTTTCTTGCAGAAGAAACCATGCAAATGTGGATACTAATCATGCGTATAGAAATAGAAACCTGGACGACCGTTACAATCGGATGAATACAAATTAAATGTTTTATTACCAAAAAAATAAAGGTATCAAACAAACTGTTGGTCTTATTTCTGCTTTGACATGAATAATTTACATATTTCATTTTGCAATAATCGCAAATATCTTAGGTCTTCCAAACCATGAATCAACTTTTGTCAAAGCAGACGGAAGCCTCAACAGAAAGTTTTGGATCGTTTTAGAACAGGACAAGACGAAGCCTCAACAGGAAGTTTTGGATCGTTTTAGTACAGGGCATAGCTATGTCGGAAAACGTATCTAGTTAATACACTTACCTAGCGTTCAAGCGCAACAGTTGTGCTCAAAATCTAAGAGAAGCTAAATGGCTTTGTTCGGAGGAGTATTGTGAATAATATGAGAAGTTATTTGATTCGAAATTGTTCCACCCAAAAAGGATTTAACCTATGATTATAGTCAAAACTAAAGCTATACCGTTGAACTGTTTTATTGTCATCTCTGCAATAAACCTAGAGATTTATTAATGTATAATTGGAATTAAATTGACATGAAATACTGTACCAGTACTTATTTCAGCGAAACCAAATTTTAGCGGAAACAGAACAAATTAGGTAAATCGACATATTAACGTAATCATGAACTAACACTTTGACTTATTTTTCACATTAATCTATAAGAGTTTAAGCGATTCGTGATTTAGCGTATTCTTGAATTAGCACAGTCTTAGCAGCGCAGCGCAGCGCTAAATACTCTAATAAATGAATCCCGCTAAAATAAGTATACATACAGTATATCAAAGTCAAAAGAAATGCCAGGGATTCGTCAAAAAGTAATACAAATGGTATATCCAGAATTGAAACCGTGGGTGTCCATTTTCATGCCCCCGTAATCGGAGATACGGGGCATATAGTTTTGGCGTGTCCGTTTTGTCTTTTTGTTTATCCACAAAAGCTTTAACATCAGTCATAACTTTTGAACGGTAAGTGATTATATTCACATGTGTATTCCTTGTGACAAGACCAAAATGTTTTACCTTTTGCTTTGACCTCGGAGAATGAAATATATATTTTTTTCATTACTGCTGTTTTACTGTCAACGATGCCAACGGGGACATTCGTGTTTCACAAAAACATGTCTTTTTATTTAGGTGTGTCTTCCGCTGTGGTCGGTGTAAGGTGATCTTACAGGAGATCTTTTTTTAAAGTCCAGTCATATTATGCCATAAAATGGGCTGAAATCGAAGTAATTGCAAAGAATTTTTAAGACTTGATTAAATGTCTAAACACACGTACAAAACACATAATAAAATTCTTCACTCGATCCTTCACGGAAAGTGCAGTATTTAGACCCCCCTTCATATTAGTCAAAATGCAAAAAGACCAAATGTTGCACATTTAGTTGATCAGAGCAACAAGAGAAAGATTCATTTTTAGCATAAAATTGAATTTATGACATCTTTAGTAACTATATAAGACATTTAATAAAATTCAAGCAGGTATTCAAACGGAAAATGGACCAATCAAAAACGGTAAAAATGGCAATTTTCAGTTAGCAAAACTACCTCAAGCACGAGTTCGTGGCCTTCTGTTAGGAATTAAGATAAAGACGAAAAAAAAAAATTCTGTTAATTGAACGTTTATACTACATGTTTTTATACTTCATCAAGAAAAGTGAAACAATACCAATGATGTCGGGGTTATTTATCTCAGAATTCGGTCAAGACCATACTTTTTAAGAAATTATTTAATGAGAATGAATATTTCGTCAATTTGATTCAGAAAATTCTCTAAAATGAAATGGGTAAGCATAGATTTTTAGCTCACCTGAGCGAAGCTCAAGTGAGCTATTGTCATAGCGCGCCGTCCGTCGTCGTCGTCGTCGTCCGTCCGTCCAGCATACACTTTTTTAAAACATTTTCGACATCTCCTCTGCAACCGCTGCACAGAATTTCACGAAACTTCACTGGAAGCAAGTACTTAATGCCCTCTACCAAGTTTGTGTTTTTTGAGCCGATCTGAAATCCAAGATGGCCGCCACAGGCTCTGATTGGCTGACGCATTTTCGACTTCTCCTCTGAAACCGCTTCACAGAATATCTCGAAACTTCACAGGAAGCAAGAACTCAATGCCCTCTACCAAGTTTGTGTTTTTCGAGCCGATCGGAAATCCAAGATGGCCGCCACAGGCTCTGATTGGCTGACACATTTTCCACTTCTCCTCTGAAACCGCTGCATAGAATTTCACGAAACTTCACAGGAAGCAAATACTCAATGCCATCTACCAAGATTGTGTTTTTCGAGCCGATCGGAGATCCAAGATGGCCGCCACAGGCTCTGATTGGCTGACACATTTTCGACTTCTCCTCTGAAACCGTTACACAGAATCTCTGGAAACTTCACAGGAAGCAAATACTCAATGCCCTCTACCAAGTTTGTGTTTTTCGAGCCGATCGGAAATCCAAGATGGCCGCCACAGGCTCTGATTGGCTGACACATTTACGACTTCTCCTCTGAAACCGTCACACAGAATCTCTGGAAACTTCACAGCAAGCAAATACTCAATGCCCTCTACCAAGTTTGTGTTTTTTTAGCCGATCTGAAATCCAAGATGGCCGCCACAGGCTCTGATTGGATGACACATTTACGACTTCTCCTCTGAAACCACTGCACAGAATATTTCCAACCTTCACAGGTAGCAAGAACTCAATGCCCTCTACCAAGTTTGTGTTTTTCGAGCCGATCGGAAATCCAAGATGGCCGCCACAGGCTCTGATTGGCTGACGAATTTTCGACTTCTCCTCTGAAACCGCTGCACAGAATTTCATGAAACTTCACAGGAAGCAAATACTCAATGCCCTCTACCAAGTTTGTGTTTTTCGAGCCGATCGGAAATCCAAGATGGCCGCCACAGGCTCTGATTGGCTGACACATTTTCGACTTCTCCTCTGAAACCGCTGCACAGAATTTCACGAAACTTTGCAGGAAGCAAGCACTCAATGCCCTCTACCAATTTTGTGTTTTTCGAGCCGATCGGAAATCCAAGATAGCCGCCACAGGCTCTGATTGGCTGACACATTTTCGACTTCTCCTCTGAAACCGTTACTCAGAATTTCACGAAACTTCACAGGAAGAAAATACTCAATGACCTCTACCAAGTTTGTGTTTTTCGAGCTGATGGGAAATCCAACATGGCTGCCACAAGCTCTGATTGCCTGATACATTTCTACTGCTCCTCTGAAACCGCTGCACAGAATCTCTCAAAACTTCACAGGATGCAAGAACTCAATGCCCTCTACCAAATTTGTGTTTTTCGAGCTGATGGGAAATCCAAGATGGCCACCACCGGCCCTGATTGGCTGACACATTTTCAACTTCTCTTCTGAAACCGCTGCATAGAATTTCACGAAACTTCACAGGAAGCAAGTACTCATTGCCCTCTAACAAGTTTAAGTTTTTGGAGCCGATCGGAAATCCAAGATGGCAGCTTCAGGCTCTGATTGGCTGACTCATTTTCGACTTCTCCTCTGAAACCGCTTCACAGAATTTCTTGAAACTTCACAGGAAGCAAGTACTCATCGCCCTCTTAGTCTTTCAAGTTTGTGTTTTTCGAGCCGATCGGAAACCCAAGATGTCTTCCATAGGCTCTAATTGGATGACACATTTTTGACTTAACCTCTTAAACTACTGCACAGAATGTCACTAAACTTTACAGGAAGTAAGTACACATTGTCCTTCTCAAAGCTTCACTAAAAGTGATTTTCTTCAGTTCTTATACTGACTTTGATTGAAGACATACAAACAGTCTCCTCAGGTGAGCGATGTGGCCCCCTTGGGCCTCTTGTTTATTTGATTTCATAATTATGATCAATATACTTTATGAATATTATAAAAGAAAAAGTAAATTTCAAGTAATGTTTGAAATAATGAAGTATGAAATTGAATCAGAATGATATTTTGACTGAAAGTGAAAAAATTGACTAAATTCTGGATTTTTAAACACATTTTTGAAGAGGACTTTTTTATTTCAAGACTTCGCATGGTCATTTTAGTTTTTATATGTTATTAATACCAACTGAAAGATCTCCAAAAAAGTCCTCTAACATTTTCTAATCTAGAAAAAAAATTACCGAGAATTTTAAGTTACTTCCCTATGCCCCAATTATAAAAATTAAACAATGTTTTTGATTTTTTAAATATAATACACCGGCAGAAATATGAAATTCTAGCTTCAGATAGCTTCTTTCACCAATGACTGTCATGCAAAATTTAAAGCAAATCGGTCAACATATTTTTGAAATATTAGGAATTTTAACTTAAAAAAGCTTGGACTTAGCCATTTTTAGACATAATTTTCTAAAAAGATCCAAAATGGCTACTTTCATACTCGATTTTGACAAAGTCAGCAGTCAAAACAGTATAAAATCACATTCATTTTGTTCATTTGACTCCATATGACTAACAAAATAATTTAAATTCAATTAATCTTCAACAATCAGGGTGAAATTTAGCTTTACTTTCTTTTTGCTATAATTTGATGAATACCTGGAAAAATGATCAAACCAGCTGGTTTTGTGGGCGATTTTTTAAAAGAAGAATCATTGTGACACAAAAGTTTATGCATGATCATTTAATATGAGATGGTGTTTCAATTCGTTTCCATGTTATCTTATTCTGAAAATGGAGGATACGCTCATTTTATCACATTTCGACATTACTTTTGGCAATTTCAAACCAATAAAAATGTTCAATTATATTCATTATAATCCTATATTTGGCTTCAGCAGATAATGTTATAAAAAAGTCTTTCCAAGGAAGAAAAATTGTATGCTATTAATCATTATTCATGGAGAAATTAACCACCAAAAATTACAATTTCTCTTATTTGCACAAAAATTGTATATTTGTGAGGCCAACAAATCATATTTCCACCAAGAGGATTTTAGAGGACTTTTGATATGTTGTTTCAAGTGTTTCAACGTACAGCGTAACACAGACTATAAACATTTCGTTTGCAATTAGTTCGATTTCAAATCGTAATATGACTGGACTATTTCCCTAAACATCCCTCTTAAACTCGAAGAAAATGTTTTATCCATAGGTGGATATGGTGTTAAACGTCTTAAGCTATATGTTGCACATCTACATATCCTGTATGCAACCAACGACTAATTTAATTGTGTAATTTTTTCTTAGTCATTCAAACGCTTGTCCCCTGATGTCATTCTATTTTTTTGCCTTTGGCGAAGTAGAACTCAGCCTATGATTTGAGAAAACCATACGTAGTTATCGAAGTATTAATCATATCTGACAAAATTTGTGGGAATTCTGAGTCAAGCCATCCCATCAAAATCTGTGTACATGTATGTGGATCCATCGTATAGCTATATTACATTGGTTTAGATTGAGGATCACTGACGAGGGTTAAGTACCCGAAACGTACATGTCTGGTCCATGCTGTAAATTGATCTGTTCTTATAGTAGAGCGACGAATTTAAAAAAGACGCTTAGTTTTCGAGTTTAATCAACACACCTAACACAGGCCTGAATTTGGTCTGAACTTTTTGCTGACTACCCCTACTTTCAAATACAGCTGTCGTAAAGTATATGTCACGGTCAGATTTTGTTTAAATTGGGTAAAAAGCGATAAAATCGTGAAAAATTAAAACGAAATATTTATCGTTTATATCCTCGGTATTCTTATATTTTGTTCTTTTTTGTATAGAAAGTCGTTGCAATCAATGCATTAGATATGTACACATGTTATATAATTGTTTTGGAGGAAGAATATTTTCTCCTTTCTCGAAAAATTGCAGTTTTATGCAAATTTCTGTGAAATATGAAGAATCCGTGTTAATATTTTCTCGAAAGCACAGGGACTAAATTTTTGTCTCGAAACATATCGACAAATATATGTTTATTATTTCCAATGCCTTTTTATCGATCATTTTTCTCAAGGGCTATAAATAAATGTAAAAACCTAAAGCGTATATACTTTTGATTTAAGCGTCATTTCACCAATTAGTTTCCGTAAATGAAGATTCGGTCTACCACGTGTCACAGTTTCTATCAAATCGTACCTATCAACCGGTATACATACATATTTTTGATAAAAGTGAAATGCAGAAAGTGGAATTACCTCAAACTGGTTAGAAATTAATGAAAAATACTTCTTTTTGATATGTCGTGGTAAGACCGTGTATGGAAACCCATTCGTGACAAGTTGAAATGAAAATAAGTGAGTTTAAGAAAAATGCATTAAGTTTACATAAAGTTATGAAAAGTATCTTTTGACGTTTATTTTAGTACCACAGAGATGTGAATATACATGTAAAGTACAGTGGTCAGAGTTTGGGCTCTTCGTTATCTGTGTTTTAAACATTACGATATGCAATTTATCCCTATTAGCATCCGCACTTAATCTTCGTTCAGATTTGTAACTATTACAAAATTAAGTGGATGCGTTTCAAGATATACTGAGTCAGAGAACCCCTTTGATGTCTCCGTGAGATCCAATGGAAAGTCCTCAAGGGTCACGCGGGGGGGGGGGCTTTAATTCATAATGCTGTACATAAGCACAAACACCTCATTGTCATATGTACTATTGGTAATTTAATTGGACAGTTCCTACATTAATAAGGACTACATACGTCTACAATACAACAAATAAAAGGATATATCACGAAGAGGAACCGTCTGTTGACAACGGAAAATTCGCCGCAACAGGAGCCTAGAATGTTGGCGCGTCAATGGCCGTATTTCCCAAAGAGGTTCGAATAAAGAAATAGAACTGAAAAAGTGTTAAATGTATGACGCAAAGAATAGTCAGCGAAATGTGTCCAAGAAGAAACTATTCCAACAGCAAAGCATCGATCTTCAACGATGGATATTAAAGAGTCCAAGATTGGATACAACATAGTAGAATCTAACTTTTATAACGACGAGACTGATATGTTGGCAGCTCAGCGTGGGACCTCAGAGAATAGAGCACCCTTAAATTTATTGTGTTGTCATTTCTATTTCAATATTGCTGAAGATTTGCTTCTCGGTTGGTTGAGCGTCTTTGATTCTTGTAAATGTGGTTGTTTGATGTTCACTTTTTGTTTGTATCTTTTTCCGTTTCATTTATATAGAAACAATTGCAGAGAATTTTTAAAAAAAAAATGTCCATTATAGACAAGGATGAAGCATGAAAAACGACAAACGGACAGTAAAAAAACAAACTCAACAAAAACATACAATATCGTTGATATCGTATAATGGCCATCAACGATCAACCAATCAGAAACTAGAGAACCAAATCTAGAAATCAGAGGCTATCCCCCATTATCAATTGTCGTAGCAAACTAACCTGACCGGGCAGAGCTAATTCAATCAAGCAACTGAGACGAATTGATACAATTTAGGGTAGATAAATTATGAATTTCATATCGTAATTAGAGGAAATACTCATTACCTGCAATTTTATATGGCTTTTATCACCTGGTCAGAAGTAAACTCTTCCGATGACCAGGTGAATTTGCTGCGACAATACCTGTAGAACGATGCCTTTAAGCTACGTTTTAGCGACAACTGTTGTCACTAGGTCGAACAGAGAAAGAAAATGCCATGATTGCCTTGAATGTGATTGGGTCGTATAGGCAGCTACGCTACTTACTTGTAGAACTAAAATGCATTGCATAATTCCATGTTTTGTTGATCATAAAATCTTTGTTATACATAATTATTTCTACAATTCGGCTGACAAAATGCGTCCATATCACAATGTTTGAAATTACCAGAACATAGATAGTACAGAAAAAATTTTTTTTTTCAAAATTATTGATGTAAATTTGTCGTCTTCTTTGAAATAAAGCGATACTTTTCATTCATTATTATATGTTTAAACTTAATTTAGCCGTAATTATTTAGTTTTACTCCGTATTATCGAGAAAACATCTCTTAGTCTATATTGCAGTGAATCGCTAATAACAAAGTTGGGGGGGGGGGCACTTTATTTGCCTAATACTCTTAAGTTTTTTAATCGATCTCTATCAAACTTTCATAAAAACACAATCATATATCAAAATATCGTTTTTGAAAGTTAATTTTTATCTTCGAATTAACATTCTCAATATTGAAGTTAAAGAATTGAAAATTTCAATTTTACCAATTTATCTTAGAATTTGTGCTCATTCATCCATGAAGTTGAAATTAGAAAAATCAATTTGATCCAAAAATTTTCTTTTGACTTCAATTAGCATATTGATATTGATTTCGGTCAGTTTGACTATTCATTTATTAAAAGATGATAATTTTTGTTCAAATATCTATGATTTTGAATTTTACTAATTTTCCGCTTTTCTCTGAATTTACAGTAATTCTGACCATACGAATTTTTTACGACAGGTCAAATGTGATGTCCCATGTTTTATTCTTTCGTTTGATATAAAAATTAGCCCTGTGTTAGGTGGGTTGATTAAAATTTCAAATTTAGCGACTTGGTTGCTCTACTATTAAATGATGCTATTGAATTGAAGACGTTTAACATTTTAAGGGTTGATTTTTAGAGTCGTAACAAAAAATTACCAGAAAATAAAGCTTCTGTGATAAGGTAGCACACGGCTTCTTACGTATGACAGTTGAGTGCGTTTAAAAGTGGTCGACCCATAACAAAAGAATGGATGTTGTGCAAGTACCTTTTTCCATAACATTACAATTTGTTACATTGATGTCACATCGATGTAACAAAAGTTTTATAAATTTGATTTTTCGAGAAAACCTCATTTATGTTTATATTTTTGAAAAGGTCTTTCCGAGGTGGTCATTTTGAAATTTATTTCAATAAAAAAGGACTTGAAACAAAAAAAGTCATTAGGAAAAAGAAATTTGATGACGATTTTTTAAATTATTATAAGCATTTAGTTGGAATATTGTGGCCGTGTTTGGTATCAAATGAATTAGAATTAAGTCATGCAGATGAAAATGTATAGAAAATGCAAAAAAAAAAAAAAAAAATGTTGAAATAAACAATTTGTATTTTACAGCTGAGTTTGTCAGTACATCAATGATTTACTGATCGTCGCCGAATAGCAGTATACCAGCATGTCATTCGTCATCGACATAAAGCGTTATTTTGAGCGAAAGTAGGCGCTGATGGGTTTACAACCCTTATCGATTTTATTGACCTGAATTGACCTGAATTATAAAATATCTAGTTTAACGTCCATTGAGCATTTTCCGAAAGATAACCTCGTCATACAAGAATGTGGAAGAGATGTCTTAAGGTGCGTCATTGGTCACGATTTTGGACTATTCTTGCGCATCTCCTGTTTTAGCACTCATTGAGCTTGACTTTTATAGATATTTCAATTATCATGGCCAATGTATCATTTCTTACTTTTTTAATACTTTAATTCATTAGACACATTAAAGCGGCCAAGTTTGAAAATTTGATCTAAAATGAATGGATTATGCGTAAGAAAATGCTTCGCGGTAATTTCTGTAAAAATTGACGTGGAGGTACTTTTTGAACTGTTCGGATTTCGTTTACGTTAGTAATTACCCATTAATTTTGTTTTGCGTATGGAATATTATTGATTTAAGCTTTTTTATAAGGTATGGCTGATGAATACCGAAACATTATAAATTGCTTAAATTCCACCCGAAATAAGGCAAATTTTCAGCTCTGACACTTTTTAAAGAAAACCACAAAATGACACTATTTGTGAGCGTCTGATTTCTCTTATTTGAACACGGACATATACTTTTTCTTCAATATTTTGAAAAGTCTTCCCTAGGAGCACGTATTACTGTGTGTTTGGAAAAATCGTTGAAAGGAAGCAGAAAACAAAAGGTTTGTATGTTTGGGGGGTTGGTTGGTTTGTTTGGTTTTTTTATTTGAAAGAAAAAAAACCAAACATAACTGGTTCCCTAAAAAAATAATAATTCGAGGGAGGATGTTTACAAAAAAGAAAACAACATGTCGCCCTTATACCACCGTAGTTTTCTTTTGGTTTTGAGTGTGTTCCGCTGTGGTCAGTGCAGGATTCTCTCACTCCCAGCCAATTGGACTCACATGAAACTCATATGAAATCAGCATCATGTACATGAAAGTTCATGTTAAATTCAAAACAATTTCACATAAGATCTATGTGAATAATATTTCACATGAATTGCACATATATTTACTGCACACATGAATTTCACATGAAGTTTTGTTTGTGAACTTCATGCGAAATTGAGTTCACATTAGATTTATGTCAGAAACTCATGTAAAAAATTTCAGGTAAATTTCATGTTCGTTTCACATAAATTCTATACGTGAATGTATGTAGTATATACGTGAACTTCAATTATATTCGTGAACTTTATCTTTCACATGAATTTCATATAATGTAGGGGGTGTGAGCTCGCATGAAACAATCGCCTGTGTACAGTGTCCTTGAAATATATTTCATAAAAAATGTAAAACTTATTCCGAAGGGTCTAGATAGAGGAAAGAAGAATCATGAAATAATTTTATTTAAAAATATGCAGGACCGACCATAATATTGTCGAATTTGTAAAAGTTAAATCTCCATATAAGTTTATTGCAAAAATGCAATACATTGTAGGTTGCGCTAGTGGAATAAATTTGTGCTGCGCATCCCAAATTCAAAATGACGTTTTTAAACGGCTATAACTGCAAATACAAAAGTTAGATTCGCCTGAAAATTTGAATTTTACAAATGAGAATGTATAATTTCATATGAAAAGAAAGATTTTGCATTATAAAATTTTGTAAAATTAATTAGTTTTTAGGGAAACCGTACCTTTAAAAATATGAATGTAAAATTATAACCAAACAAAACTCGTTCCCAAAACATAATAATTCGATGGAACGAGTTAAAAAAAGAAAAGTAAATGTCACCTCTATGTCACCTCTATGTCACCGTAGAAAACAGCCTTAACACACAACGGAGGAAAAAACCCATAGACAGAACGGTCAAACACACTCACAGTCAAAAAAAAAAAATAAAATAAAGGCCGGATTAGCGCAGTGGTAGCGCGCTCGCTTCTCAACTCTGAGGTCCCGGGGTCGAATCCCAGATTCGGCGAAGGGTCTTATGTAGGAGGGTAGGTGGTCCCAACCCAGGCCTCGGTAGGAGGTTTTTCTCCGGATACTCCGGATACTCCGGTTTCCTCCTGATCCTTGGACCCCCTCACGCCAACATCTGAGCCAACGTGAGACATAAATATAAGTTGTGTAACTTGTTTGTTAAAAGTTGTAAAATAAATAAAGTTTAAATTTTTAGATTTAAAAACAAGAGCCCCAGGGGGCACAACGCTCACCTGATACCCATGCACGCTCTAACTGACATACTGACATTGAATACTGATAGTGCCAGTACCAGGATTTTAGCCCACAACCTTTCTAAAAAGATTTTTGCCGGATGCAGAGAAGTGTTTTTTTTTTCAGACAACCTTTAAAGGTACAAAAAAGAAAAAAATAGTCACATTTCAAAACAATAACTTTTTTACTGATTTGAAAAAAAAAACGGATAAAGTGGTCCAACGTCATATGCCCAGCTAGTATAGTTCAATTATGCAACATCAAAAATAAAATCATATTGTAAAATTCCACATAAATGTGCAGCAGAAAAAGAATAAAACAATGAAATGATTTCACAAATTAAGTTTATTTAAAATTGAACACAAAACCTTTCATTATTGATAGCTAGCATGCCAGAAATTATAAAGCCTGTGTTTGTGAAACGAGAATGCCCCCGGCGGCATCTTTGTTAGTATAAACACCATTTTCTGTTAAGTATGTGAGAGGTCAGGGTCAGCGTAATATTGGTATCAATGGAAAGATCTTGTCACAAGGAATACACATGTACAATATGAAAGCCCTATCACTATAACCATTCAATAGTTATGCCCAATGTTAAAGTTTTTGAGAAGTACGTGAAAGGTCAAGGTTATGGTCATGAGGTCAAAAATTTTGGTAAATACACATGTGAAATATGAAACCTCTATCACCAGCTTCCATTCAAAAGTTATGCCCAATGTTAAAGTTTTTTGGAAAACAGACAGACAAACAGACAGACGGACAGGCCAAAAACTTTATGCTCCCGAATCTTTTATTCCAGGGGCATAAAAAACTAAGATTTTTCGGGTTTGCCTTTATTCACTGAAATCTATGAATTATGCTTTTGAATAGTATTGATTTCATCTCAAATACATGAAACGTACAGTTAAAATCGTTTTGATCCAATATTCATCAATTCAAGTGAGTTGTGCAGAAATTGTGCCAGTTTGTTTGTTTTCCAAAAAAGCAGTGTATGTTGTATCAAACCTCATGACCCAGTGAAGCCACTTGAACAAATAATTTTAAGTAAATATGCTGAAATGCGACGCTTCTTGCCTATGCATATTTCGACAGGCGAGAAGGAGCGTCGCATTTCAGCATACGCTGTTCAACAACTCAAGTGGTTTCTCTAAGGTTTCGCAGTTTGAAACAAATTAAAAGGCCCATGAAATTGTTAAGCTTGTCCAACTAGCAGACCTACGACATCGTTATTTACTGTTAACTAATTGTTTTACCTCATCATAGGTCTGTTACACGGGCAAGTTGTTAGCAGAGAGAGTTCATGAAATGTATCGGTTGCATTGGATTTGCCGACAAGAAGTTATTTGGTCTGATAAAAACTCATTATGTATCTATTATTTGAACAGATAAAAATTCCCAAATGTCTTAACACAGGATCCTGTCGTTTTATGAGAGAAAATGTTTTATTATTCACAACCTCAGGCCTCTGTGTTCCTCTTAGAAATATTATACATACAAGATGACGAACACAGTGGCTTAAGGTTGTGAATAATAATTTATTTTCTCTATTAAAACAACAGCTTCTGTGGTCCAACATTTCATTGGAAGATTTCAGGAACTCTGAACGGAATTATTTATTTTCAAGAATTTCAGATATTAAATGTCCTATGCATTCTCAAAATCCAGAGGAAGAGATTACTCATTAGACGTTTCTTCAAGAAATCAGTCCGTAAATTACTTCATCTAAGAGAGTCTAAGACAGAGGAAATTCGAGCAAACTTTATACATGATAACAAGTATATGCAAGTGTTCCAAGTACATGAATGATAACCATTATGAACGTTGTTCATAGCTCAAACCATACTCGCTGCTTTAACATACCTACATGTAATTCCGTCATCAGGAAGAACTCATTCTTCATACGTACAGTCACAGAGTGGAACGAACTGGATAACCATCAAGTGCTGTCAAGGACTGTGGAAGGCTTTAGATTCAGCCTGAAGCGCGATTAAGTAAGTTTATGCGCTCTCTCATTCCGTTGATCACAAGCCAGTATTGGTAATTCAACGTACCCATACAGATACAGATACAGATACAGATTATGAAAGTGTTCCAAGTATAAAAATCTATTCCGTTTGCACTGTATCTCCTGAAATATATCGCAGTACTGCTTTGCGGTTTGTATTGCAATGAAGCGCCTAGCGGAATACGATGCGCCTTGGGGACGAAGATGAATTAATGCATATCTAGGTCATTGTCCTGTCAAATAGTTCCGATTATTTTCTTATTATTTTCAACAATTGGTGGAAAATACACACAATGTTTATCTTCAATTGTCTTCCCGTGATTGTTTACTAGATAGATGAAATAAAATTTTGAATATAGTTTTAAAGTGTGTGAGACATCTACATGTGTGGAAGAATACGTGTGAAAATGGGTCCTCAGATCATAAAATTCGAATAATTCCGGTCCGGAACCAGGTGCATGGCTTTGAAAAAATATTAAAAAAGTTGTGTACTTTTAATCTTTACGGCATTTTTTTTTTGTGATTCAAATAAAATTTCTTCATTCAAAAGTAGTATCAATGTGTATAACCCGGTGCGATTTGAGAATTTCTTTTCTTTTTTGGTAAGAAAACATACATTATACCTATGTACAATCTTAAAAAATATTCCTTAAAAATCCAAAAGTGGATATCTGGACAAAATTCTTTCACTTGTAGGGTACCATGCATGAGTACCTCATACCTACAAATTGTCATGACAATCTGAAGAGTGGTTATAGAAAAGAAGCAGAAAATGTATGAAAATCACCCCCCCCCTTCCTTTTTACATAAGAAAAAAATTCATAAAAAATCAAAAAAATAAAATTTAAGCATAAAATACATATCAAAGCATTAAGTAAGTTAAATATGATAAATATGTAGTAAATGAGTGTGTAAAATCATACACTTATTGAGTTATTTAAAGAAAAAGTGCAAAAATGTGCATTTCTGACTAAGTCCGAAAAGACGTCAAAAACGCGTCAAAAATTAGTTGTCGGATTTTAACGAAATGAACAAACTTGAATCATACATCCTTCTAGATCACATAGATACAATTAGTTTTTCAATCCATTCAGTGGAACTGGAGAAGAAGATTTTTGAAGAGGGGTACCCTCCGGGGCCTATTTGACCCCGCCCTGGATCCACCCCTGAAGGGATCGAGCCGAAATGAACAAACTTGGTAGAGGACCTTTAGTACTTCATGCATACCAAGTTTCATCAAAATCCCTTCAGCCGTTCTTGAGAAGAAGTTGAAAATGTTAAAAGTTTACGACGGACGGACGGACGGACGACGGACGACGGACGACGGACGCCGGACACCACACTATGACAATAGCTCACTTGAGCCTTTGGCTCAGGTGAGCTAATAAAAAGGGGAAAAAATTTTGTTGGGGTCCCGCCGGGGTTTGAAGCCACTCCCCATGGGTCCATTGGGCATGGAAAACATACATTATACCTATGTACAATCTTAAAAAATATTCCTTAAAAATCCAAAAGTGGATATCTGGACAAAATTCTTTCACTTGTAGGGTACCATGCATGAGTACCTCATACCTACAAATTGTCATGACAATCTGAAGAGTGGTTATAGAAAAGAAGCAGAAAATGTATGAAAATCACCCCCCCCCCCTTCCTTTTTACATAAGAAAAAAATTCATAAAAAATCAAAAAAATAAAATTTAAGCATAAAATACATATCAAAGCATTAAGTAAGTTAAATATGATAAATATGTAGTAAATGAGTGTGTAAAATCATACACTTATTGAGTTATTTAAAGAAAAAGTGCAAAAATGTGCATTTCTGACTAAGTCCGCAAAGACGTCAAAAACGCGTCAAAAATTAGTTGTCGGATTTTAACGAAATGAACAAACTTGAATCATACATCCTTCTAGATCACATAGATACAATTAGTTTTTCAATCCATTCAGTGGAACTGGAGAAGAAGATTTTTGAAGAGGGGTACCCTCCGGGGCCTATTTGACCCCGCCCTGGATCCACCCCTGAAGGGATCGAGCCGAAATGAACAAACTTGGTAGAGGACCTTTAGTACTTCATGCATACCAAGTTTCATCAAAATCCC
The DNA here is from genome assembly GCA_033119305.1 of Pinctada imbricata. Taxonomy (NCBI): domain Eukaryota; kingdom Metazoa; phylum Mollusca; class Bivalvia; order Pterioida; family Pteriidae; genus Pinctada; species Pinctada imbricata. The sequence continues at coordinate 28,167,777 of VSWD01000008.1, read as the reverse complement.
TTCAGCCGTTCTTGAGAAGAAGTTGAAAATGTTAAAAGTTTACGACGGACGGACGGACGGACGACGGACGACGGACGCCACACTATGACAATAGCTCACTTGAGCCTTTGGCTCAGGTGAGCTAATAAAAAGGGGAAAAAAATTTGTTGGGGTCCCGCCGGGGTTTGAAGCCACTCCCCATGGGTCCATTGGGCATGGAAAACATACATTATACCTATGTACAATCTTAAAAAATATTCCTTAAAAATCCAAAAGTGGATATCTGGACAAAATTCTTTCACTTGTAGGGTACCATGCATGAGTACCTCATACCTACAAATTGTCATGACAATCTGAAGAGTGGTTATAGAAAAGAAGCAGAAAATGTATGAAAATCACCCCCCCCCCCTTCCTTTTTACATAAGAAAAAAATTCATAAAAAATCAAAAAAATAAAATTTAAGCATAAAATACATATCAAAGCATTAAGTAAGTTAAATATGATAAATATGTAGTAAATGAGTGTGTAAAATCATACACTTATTGAGTTATTTAAAGAAAAAGTGCAAAAATGTGCATTTCTGACTAAGTCCGAAAAGACGTCAAAAACGCGTCAAAAATTAGTTGTCGGATTTTAACGAAATGAACAAACTTGAATCATACATCCTTCTAGATCACATAGATACAATTAGTTTTTCAATCCATTCAGTGGAACTGGAGAAGAAGATTTTTGAAGAGGGGTACCCTCCGGGGCCTATTTGACCCCGCCCTGGATCCACCCCTGAAGGGATCGAGCCGAAATGAACAAACTTGGTAGAGGACCTTTAGTACTTCATGCATACCAAGTTTCATCAAAATCCCTTCAGCCGTTCTTGAGAAGAAGTTGAAAATGTTAAAAGTTTACGACGGACGGACGGACGGACGACGGACGACGGACGACGGACGACGGACGCCGGACGCCACACTATGACAATAGCTCACTTGAGCCTTTGGCTCAGGTGAGCTAAAAAACAGTCTTAGCAAACAACGGTGGAAGCAACCAACAGACAGAACGGTCCAACACACTCGCAACCAAAAGAAAACAACCTTAACAAACAACGGAGGAAGCAACCCACAGACAGAACGGTCCAACACACTCGCAACCAAAAGAAAACAACCTTAACAAACAACGGAGGAAGCAACCCACAGACAGAACGGTCCAACACACTCGCAACCAAAAGAAAACAGCCTTAACAAAAAACGGAGGAAGCAACCCACAGACAGAACGGTCCAACACACTCGCAACCAAAAGAAAACAACCTTAACAAACAACGGAGGAAGCAACCCACAGACAGAACGGTCCAACACACTCGCAACCAAAAGAAAACAGCCTTAACAAACAACGGAGGAAACAACCCACAGACAGAACGGTCCAACACATTCAAAACCAAAAAGAAAGTATTATTAACAAACAACGGAGGAAACAACCCACAGACAGAACTGTCCAACAAATTATAAAAACAGACAAACTTAAAGGCCCTGTCACACAGCACTTGCGCATGAATTACGCATAAACTACGTCAACATTTGGGGCAAACGTGAAGATATGTGGGGATACTTAATCTATGCGCAAATATACGAACTTCATACGTTTTTAATCAATTTCAAGCGAGTTTCATTCGAATTTCATTCGTCGCTATGCGCAGCGAGTGGATTCCGGGATGAGAATACTTGGACATACGCGAAAACGGTTTTGAGCTGCTCAAAATTTTTTGACCTCTTAGATTAAAACTATCTATGCGTAATTAACGTAGTTTTGACGCAGTTCTTAAGCATTTCATCCGTAATTCACACGCGTATATAGGCAATGAATACGAGATTCTTACGTAAAGTTTGCGATTTTCACGTCCGTACGTATGTCTGCGTATATTTAACGAACCTTTCACGTATAAAACACGGATATATTGCGCATGCATCACTCATGTATTGCGTATACTGCTAAGAACTATACACAAAATAGGTTTTTCCGTAGATATACATGTACGTGTTCTTTGCGCAATTTATTCGTTTTTCATGAGTAGTTTCTGCGTCGTTCTTGCGAGATTCATCTGTCAAAATGCATTACAACCAATTTTCCCCACGTATTCCCGCGTATAAATCCAGATTTTAAAATTTCTTTCGTAAATTATTCGTAATCTATACGTAAATGGCTGTGTGACAGGGGCTTAACACAGAATTCGAATGACAATACTTTTATTGGGACAGAATATGGTGTACCCATAGTCCAGTCAATCTACCGATAAAACGGTCAATTTGGCAACTAAATGCAACAGTTGAAAATTCAAATTATTTGTTTATCAAAGTAAATAAAGCATTCCTCAAAAAGTTTAGAAAAAATTATAAAGGGGAAAGTTGTTTATTTGACGATTAAAGTTTATTTATAGAGCCGCTTCTGTTTGATGTTAACGAGGCTGAGTACAATTAGAAAAATTTGATTACGGTGAAAATTCAATTTCGTTTTCTTAAAATGATATTTGAAGTACAAGAAATAAATAACATGAATTTAATTAAAATATCTTGCACAGAAATATAAAAAAATTGAGAAAAATCATTATTTGGCATTAAAACCCCATAAGGTCTCATTGTAAGATGTAATTATCTTTGAGATGACCCCTACATAATACTGAACGGTCAACTTCTATATTCTTATCCATAAAATGGATTTTATAATACTGCAATTATATGATCCGAATTTAGTCAAAATACCTTGGGTAGAAGTTCATCATTTTCTAATTAGACCCAGCCTCGTTAAAAGTCCGAGTAACACGCTTGCGCCATTTCCCGCGCTACGGAGTTTATCGTACATATATCTTTTAAAATTCGATATTTTGACTTTAATTGATCAGTTTTACTTTAAAAAATTGACTTGGCAACTGGAATCTTGATCATAATGTGTTTATTAATAGATTATCTGTGGACCTTTCCTTTGTATATGAAAATAAGACAATGGCAAAGTAAATAATTTTCATCATTTTAATGATATGTGGCTGTTTTGGACGCGGCTGACTTATAAAAGAAATTCAATGCAAAAACAATTGTCAATATATTCAATTCAAGTTCAATGCAAATTCAATCATAGTTCAATGCAATCCAATTCAAATAAATGCGAATTGCAATTCAAGTTCAATTCAATCAAATTAAAATTGCAAATCAAGTTCAATTCAATCAAGTTCTCAATTCAAGTTCAATTGAAGTTCAAGTTCAATCAAGTTCACTTCAATGCTCAATCCAAGTTCACTTCATTCAAATATTTTGTTCAAATTGATTCCAATTCCATTGATTTCACAATAACAGTCAGTTTGTTAAGATTGGCCGGTGAACAGAACATACGCGGCCAATTTAACTTCAAGCAATCACAAGAGATCAAATCGATCACTTTGCATCAATGATTTGAGTTCAAAGTTCAGTGTATTTTAAATTCAGGAGAGTTATTCCCGACAATAATTCGGGATCAGCAAATAAACAAATAAGGCTGCCGAAATAGTCAGTACTGGCTAGCCTTTAGTTTAACCTATTTATCAATTGCGAATATGCACTGCGACCGGGAAAACCGCGCCGAAGCGCATGCGCTTTAAATATTGATATAAAGTAATGAATATTATAGCGTAGGTGTTGCGCTAATGGTACGCTGACAAAGATCACTGAGTCGGGTTCACTTCATAAGGTCGATGTAGGCAAACATTACACTGACAAGGATCACAGAATCGGTTTCACTTCGTAAGGTCGATATAGGCAAACGTCTAGGACATCAGAAAGGCAGTATTCCAAGAACATCATCGGATTCAGCCGCGCCGAGTGTCCGGGATGGTATGGTGAGTAGAATCCAGCTGACCTGAAAATATACATCAAAACCGGCAGCAGAACCAGGTTCTAAATTTGAAAATAGCCTATAAAACAAGCAACAAATTGGGTGGGTGGGTGGGTGAATCATTTCTTAAAAGATTTGATGTAAAGATGTAAATCTAAATGTGCATATTCAAATATTTCCTAGCTTAAATTTTCAATAGGTCTGTTACCTTTAGTTGAATTCCAGAAAGAGGTCGCTCAAGGACCCGTATGTAAAACATGTGCTTTGTGACGTGTACTGATGACGTAGTACATAGGGTTCAAGCTTGGGGGTCGAGGTATGAAAAGCGAGGTAACTCGCACAGCCACGTACGAAAGGCCACATATAAAGAAATCTATTTGCGAACTAGCGTCTTAATAGATTTTATTATCTGTGGACCTTTCCTTTGTATATGAAAATAAGACAATGGCAAAGTAAATAATTTTCATCATTTTAATGATATGTGGCTGTTTTGGACGCGGCTGACATTATAAAAGAAATTCAATGCAAAAACAATTGTCAATATATTCAATTCAAGTTCAATGCAAATTCAATCATAGTTCAATGCAATCCAATTCAAATAAATGCGAATTGCAATTCAAGTTCAATTCAATCAAATTAAAATTGCAAATCAAGTTCAATTCAATCAAGTTCTCAATTCAAGTTCAATTGAAGTTCAAGTTCAATCAAGTTCACTTCAATGCTCAATCCAAGTTCACTTCATTCAAATATTTTGTTCAAATTGATTCCAATTCCATTGATTTCACAATAACAGTCAGTTTGTTAAGATTGGCCGGTGAACAGAACATACGCGGCCAATTTAACTTCAAGCAATCACAAGAGATCAAATCGATCACTTTGCATCAATGATTTGAGTTCAAAGTTCAGTGTATTTTAAATTCAGGAGAGTTATTCCCGACAATAATTCGGGATCAGCAAATAAACAAATAAGGCTGCCGAAATAGTCAGTACTGGCTAGCCTTTAGTTTAACCTATTTATCAATTGCGAATATGCACTGCGACCGGGAAAACCGCGCCGAAGCGCATGCGCTTTAAATATTGATATAAAGTAATGAATATTATAGCGTAGGTGCCATGCTTCGGGAGCGCAGCCCCGAAAGCCGCCACTTTGCGATAATAACCCCGAAAAGTGGTCAGCTATAAGATTCATTACTCCGTCAGCCGCGACCACTCATTGATTTACACAGGCCTTTTATTTGTACTTAATCGCTTGATACTAGTATTGAATCAATGGTATATATACATACAGTTTACAATTAACAACAGCAACAAGAATTGAAACTTTTGAATTTGTTTATATCTTGCTAAAATGCATGACTGCCTGGTATAGAATTATCTTTCTACTTGGACAGTACGTGCTTTGTATTTCTGCCAGATTAATTGAGCTTGAAGTACGAGGTTTTATTATTGCAAAGCTCTGAGAATTCATCTTGTCATGTTTGTGTCATGAAAGCTAAAATGCAACTTACACATGCACCACGCTGTACTATACTTGGTATCTGCTTCATGAGCATGTGCTACACAACGTGAAAGTAATTTTTGAGTGTGAATGCAAAACTTTTTTATTTTATTTATTTATTTATTTATTTTCATTTTATTTTATTTTTTTATTTATTTATTTATTTTTTTTATTTTTTTTTCATTTTATTCATTTATTTTATTTTATTTTTTATTTTATTTTATTTTATTTTATTTTATTTATTTATTTTTTTATTTATTTATTTATTTTTTATTTATTTTTTTTTACTTATCGATTTTATTTTATTTATTTATTTATTTATTTATTTATTTTATATTTATTTATTTATTTATTTTAAGCTCTCTATAGCAAACTAATGTGCTAACTAAAATGCAAAACGTAGCCATGTACAAATAATGTACCTGTAGCTGCTACAAATGAAATGCTGCATTTAATTCTAAGAAATCTTGGTCTATCTTGCCATAGATTGATATCATCACACGTCTATTTTTTTCTTATTTACTTTTAATAACAGACATGGTGCCAAATTTGGTTAATGGAATTTTGTTTTTGTTTTTCTTTTGTTTTGTTTTGTTTTGTTTTGTTTGTTTGTTTGTTTGTTTTTTTTAAGCGTGCACCTTTGTTTGATAATACATTCAAAATCTCGTTACGCGACGTTTATCTTTTTTATAATCTATCTTTATGTAATGTTATATCTGATTAAAAGGTTTAGGGGTTTCTATTCCTAACGATTGATTGATTGATTGATTGATTGATTAATTGATTGATTGATTGACGTAACTATTTAAGATATTTTGTTTTGTTTTGATTTTTGTTTGTTTGTTTGTTTTTTGTGATTAACATGCCTTCATTAATGATTATTAGTCTTATTACATGTATTTCGTTAGATTTTAGTAATTGATTGGTTTATCATTAATATAGGTATTTCTTCTTAAATTTCCTTTTCAGCTCTATCAGTTACTCTAATGAATAATTTACACATTCGCGATGTTTATGTATATCTGCTTAAATTTTATTCGTTTATCTAATTGATTGATTTATTAACTCGTTACATAGGCTATTAATTCGTGAATCTACTTAATTTTCCCTTTATTTTATATTTATATTTTTAATTCTATTTATTTATTTATTTATCTTATTTATTTATTTATTTATTTATTTATTTATTATTATTATTATTTATTTTTTTTTGAAAATCTTGATGTCATTTGTAGCTTGTGCGTACCTGTCTGAGAATAAACCACATGTCCTCTTTATAAATATAATTTTCTGAATTCCGAATGTAAAACCTTTCTTTTTGTTACATAATATAGGCATTGATTAATTGTTTGTTTGTTTGTATTTTTTTTTTTTTTTTTTTGCATTTTCTTCTTTCGTTTGCTTATGTCTTATTTATTCATTGTTAATGTATGCAAAAATGGAGAGTAAGTTATCTGTCTTATTCTTACTTGATTGTTAGCTACTTATCATGGGAATTCATTAAAGTTAGATCCACTAAACCGTAAACGCCAATGTGATATTTTATAGTCGTACATTTTTTCTTGGAATTGAAAAGCGGGAATAAGGAACATTCGAAGTTTTATTTTAAAGTATTATGAGGATGGCGCCTTGAGCCCGTATATTGACACATTGAGCATCACTTTTTACGACGTGCACATCATGACTCTGACACACCCTTCTACATGTGCCTAGGTGTGCTTGATTATGGGGTATGAAATTTGGGAGGGGTTTCAAAATTAATGATGTTTCAACTTTGGATCCGATGAAACGTATCGACTTGGGGGATGTTTTATTTATTATTTTCTTATCTATAAATTTTATTGATTTATTTGTCAATGATTAATTTATCTATTTTTGTAAATATGAGTGGTGGTTGATGATTTAGATTCGTAACAGGAAGTGTTATTTATAAGTTACTGTTACAGATTGTAAACAGTATGGTTGCCTTGCAGTAATGGCTCTCAACTTTTTGGAGTTGAACGGGCTGATTTAGTTTATGGTGAAACGAAAATATAGTTATTTTGGAAGGAAAATTGATACCTGTAGAAAATCTCAGGATGTGTTAATCTGTGTAGTACCCACTGATTGTGTGTCTTATATTTATCGAATTAATTGTATATTTATTTGTTTATTTATCCATTATAATTAATATTTATCTCTCTATTCGATCAGAATTTGCAACTTTATAATTCGGAAAACTCGGGGAATCCTTTAGTCCTATGCGATATTCATATGTAGCCAGTTCTATATTGAGGTGACCAGAGAAACATACAACCCCCATGGGGGGGGGGGGGGAGGGAAAGTTAGAAATCGGGGTTGGCCAGATGCATTGATATTTCATAGGTAAAGTTCACGTAACTTATTCAATATTGTACGATACTTGTGGATGGAAATGATTTTTTTCTGTATTTATAGTTTAGAAGTTATGTTAATTTATCTACATGTATATGGTTCTTTTATTTTATCTTTTAATTTAACTACTCGTATAATTGTGAGCCCAGTGGTACTTATATGCCCATTGGCATTGCAGTTTTGGCTTTATCATCGGTGTATGACTTTAATAATTTTTGTACACATTTCTCTATTTCTAATCAATAACAATATTTGTTTACTTCTTGCATGGGGCTGTTAATTTAAATTGAAAACATGGGTATGACCGCCTTCGGCAAGTTCAATGGATAACGTACAAGTTTGATGTATGCATGTTCCCACTAAATATATTTTTATTTTATTTATTTATTTATTTTTAATTTGGATGAACAAGTCGAGATCGAGTCTACTTACATGCCTAGGCATGCGCACAGTTCTGTTTTGCAGAACTTTTATTTCATTTCATTTATTTATTTTTTATTTGTTTGTTTTGTTTTGTTTTTGTTTTTGTTTTTTTTTCCTCTATTAATCGTTTTAGCTCTTTTTTCATTTCTTTTTTATTTTATTATTGTTTTCATTTATTAATTTAATAGATTTTTGGTATTCCAGATATTTCAGTTAGAAAGGGCACATGTTCAGGTTAAGTTGAGAAACTTTTGCCCAATTCCCATTTCTGCACTAAGGTTACTTACCAACTCGAGAACACAGAGGTGCTATATGAGCAATAAAATAACAATGTACAAACAATATGTGACAAAGGCCTAAATAAACATTACTACACATAACATTTAGCAAAACGAGATAATTATGAATAAATTTGATTAAGTTATTAAAGTTGACCACGCTTGATTATTCGAAATACATTTAAAAAACTGAAGTTACATGTACTGATGTAGATCAACAAGTTTGTGGTAAACATTGGAGATAATTATGCAGTATTTGTAAACACAGTACAAAGAATAGTCATTCAGATTTCAGGTGACAGATTTCTTCCAATCTTTGCAAAATAACTGAAAGGAAAATTGTGATCCTACCTTTAATGTATAGGTAGATGGCTAAGGAGGGGAATGACGAGACTTGAACGCTTACTGTTGACAAGGGAAAGGTACAAGTGAGTGCCAAGGTCGTAGAGGTCTCCAGTTGAAATGATATGAAATACAAAGTATGCTATTGTTAGGAGTTTCTTCGAAATTCAACATAAATAAATCCATCACAAAATTCAAGAAACCATGAAAAATCGATGGTAAAATAGATACATGTATCATACCTGAATCTGTATGTCGCAAAGTATGCATCATGAAAGATCAATGTCTGAAAATACTGAGAGAAAATCCTACAACATCGCTAGATTATGAAATTAATTGAAAGAATTGAGATCCAAAAACATATTCTTAAATATTTTATGAATCATTTCTTAAAAGATTTGATGTAAAGATGTAAATCTAAATGTGCATATTCAAATATTTCCTAGCTTAAATTTTCAATAGGTCTGTTACCTTTAGTTGAATTCCAGAAAGAGGTCGCTCAAGGACCCGTATGTAAAACATGTGCTTTGTGACGTGTACTGATGACGTAGTACATAGGGGTTCAAGCTTGGGGGTCGAGGTATGAAAAGCGAGGTAACTCGCACAGCCACGTACGAAAGGCCACATATAAAGAAATCTATTTGCGAACTAGTGTCTTAATAGATTTTAATAATATAACAAACACTATCTGTCCATTTTGATTTTGAATTATGAAAATCGATAACTTATACTTGGTGTGATTGGTGACTACGCTATAGCTATTGTATATATACTGACATGTAACTTAAGTATATTCTGGTTCACTAATATGTATATGAATATTGGGTTTCATTTCAATCTAACTGTAATTGAAAACTTACACGAATAAACATGATTAATCTATGGATTACTTCCCTGCAACATACCGTTTGCACGTTAGTTTGTTTTCGGTTCAGCGTAATGTGAATCTATAACTGCTGAATGTTGATCGAATACGATATTCATTAATGCATCTACAAACTGTTTTATTAACAAATATTTTTGAATGGTACTATTTAAAAAAATATATATAATTGATCTTTATTATCCTGATTGTAAAATATGTGCATGTACTCATTCCAAACAACTCAGTATACCCTCCCCCCATTTCGAACCGTTCGCTTAATAAACATAGTTAAAAAAATAAGCTGACTGAAAACCAACTTATATCACTTTCATAGACAGAAAAATGATGGATTCATAATCTTCACAATAAATTGAAATATATGTCAATCGAAAGCAAAATTTGTATAGACCGACGTCAATTGAATTGACAGACTAGTGTATCATATGAAAGATTATGTGAGACATCTAAATAATTATTTGAATTTGTACAATATTTCGACGAAATTTGACATTTAAATCAATGCAACTTGAACCCTAGTCGTCAAATCTATATGTATAACTCGCAAATTTCACTAATTATAAACCTTATAAAGAATGTCAGATTTAATTGGAATGTTCTATAATTGACTAGATAGCCTTTACTTGAAAGAAGGGAGGAGATCTCCAACAAGACCCCGTTGCAGCTTCAACAGTAAAACACCAAAACACCCGATGCAAAAACACAAAAGACGAGTACTGCACGAGACGGAAAAGAGACACACGACATGTAAACATCAAACACAAAAGACTACACATAAACCGACGAGACCAATGGGTAACCGGTGCCGACTTTGGACGGCCATCTGTCACGCAAGTAGCAAATGGTGTGGTTATCCTGGATTACGTGCGCACAACCCTCTCACTTCTCCAATTACCCAGAGGTCTCGAAGAACGTACAATTGTGGTGTAAAACAACCTCCTCACTGTAAGATGACATCACACAAACAAGACCGCAAAACGCAGAGGCCCCAGAGACACAGATGAATATGTAAATGGATATAAAAAGAGGGCATGCGTAACACAGTCCGTGCTCTGCCGGCTGTAGCGAGCTCATGTATGTAATCACCCGAGGAGTCCGACTGACATTCAGAGAGGACAGGTGGTCGGGACCCTGTCTTCTCTAAAGAGGTTTGGACAGGGCCCGTCATGGAGTCCCGTCGTCACAGTCAGTCAGAGTGCAAGTCTCAAGGATGCGCTTGTACAAGACTGTAGATTGGTCAAGAACAATTAATACTTTTTTCACAGATAGGAAGACGTTGAGCACTGCAATGGAAAAAATATTGCACAAATAGTAGATCGATTAAAGTATACCGTACAGTAAACCCCGAAACGCGCAAGAGTTCCTAAAATTAGGACTTTTTCTTTAACGGCAATGAGTTTTTATTCTTAGATTTAATCGTTCAAATAACAACTTTCCCCTGAATAACATTTTCTAAACTTTTTATGTGTTGTATATATGGTATGTCACTACATTTTCCCGCGTAGAAACAAACTGTTGAAATTAGTTAATATTTTAGTTAATACCCCCCCCCCCCCCCTAGTTTGACCAAACTACCATATATTTGGACAGGGATCCGCTTTACAACATTGAATTGTGTAGTTATTGTGATTACGTGCATATGTATACATGTACAATAACTCACACACTAACACGTACCAATAGGGATATTATCATCAACAGACTCCAATCTGAGATCGAACGAGTAAGAAAGGATATATATATATACCATAACCAAACACTCAGCCTTACACTCACACACTAACACGCACCCATAGGGACATTTTCATCATCAGACTCCAATCTGAGATCGAACGAGTAAGAAAGGATATATGTATTGGATATACGCCGAAAACAATTCATTCTTAAAGTTATTGGACAGTTTGAGGCCCGCAGGGCCTCAAACTGTCCAATATCTTTAAGAATGAATTGTTTTCGGCGTATATCGTATTTAAAACATTGATCACTATTCAAAGTGGGATGACCTTTGACTTTGTTCTTATTATATATATTAATTGCCTTTACTGTCACGATATTTAATCACTCCAGGTTCTAACATTGTCGCTACTAGCAGTAGGGAGTCATTTATAAAAGAAGATAACGGAGATGAAATTTTCAATTAAAAAAATTGTGACAAATTATGTCGCATTTTCCGTAAACCAAGACGACATTGGTTTCAATTTTTGGGAAAGAAATCAACCAGAATACTTTGTGTGATGACGATTTAGTTGAAGCTTCTCTGGAGATACAGAATAAAAGGGCGTGTCTCTAAAAGTGTCGTTTTCCGGACAAGCAAGAAATAATACAGTGCCTTTTAAAACCGAAAAAAATAAGCAGGGACGTTCAACTTACTATGTGCAAGGTTGAATGAAAGAAACAATTCTGAAGATATTTTGAAGAAGTCAGGTTCGAAAAACAATTCTGAAGATATTTTGAAGAAGTCAGGTTCGAAAAACCCAGCCTTTGACGGTTATTTGCACGGGGGGTTTAGGTAAGATTTTTCAAACTAGAAGAAGTCGAGCAAAAATCTTTATTAAACGTAAAATTAAAAGGATGGAAAAAAATTAAGACGAAAAAAAAAAAAACAAAAAAAAAAACAACAACAACAACAACAACAACAAACAAACAAAAACGGACTGAACTATTATAGTGCCTCTTGCATTTTCATTTCCGACACAACGGCCGATTCTTTAGATATATAAGATTGTGCTGGATTTTGTCAACTCCGCAAAAAATAGCAAAATTAGAATAGTCAGTACCACGATACATGGAATTCTTGTCACGTGATTTCTAAATAAGGATTGTAACGGTTGTCCTGTAGATGTCAAAGAACATTTACCTATGACTGTCCAATATTTTATCTAGGTCGCGTATATTTTTTCTAATAAACGCGACCTAGATTTGATATTGGACAGTCAAAGGTAAATTTCGGACTGATCGAACAAAGGCATGACGTCACATCAATGTTTTAAATATACCATAACCAAACACTCAGCCTTACACTCACACACTAACACGCACCCATAGGGACATTTTCATCATCAGACTCCAATCAGAGATCGAACGAGTAAGAAAGGATATATATGGGAATCAGTGAATTAAAGTCAGACACAAAAGCCGAAAACAGATTCCAAAAATCAAAATTCAATTCTTGCATGAATATAAAACAGCATTTTTCTCACGATAAAAAGACCAAAAAAAAAAAAAAAAAAAAAAATCGGGCAAACAGACGGAGACAAGAACACAGTTCCATAGAAAACACAAAGGATAATGGTTAATGGAGTGAACAATCTCGAATGCAAGCACGGAATGCACTGTAAGAATGCCTCGTATTAATATGCAAAGTTTAAAGCTACGGTGTCCCTGAAAATTCATTAATCGTATGAAATTTTATAATGCTTCATCATTCTTTTTACATGAAAGTTTACATTCTCATTTGTATAAATTCAAATTTTCAGGCAAATCTAACGCAGACATTCGTAGTTATAGCCATTTTGAATTTGGGGTGCGCAGCTCTAATTGATTGCACTGGCGCCACCTTCAATATATTGCATTTTTACAATAGAGGTTTATGGAGATTTAATTTGATAAATTCGATAATTTTATGGTCTATACTGCATATTTTTAAATGAACTTTTTTATAGTTCCTTATTTCCTCAATCCAGACCCTTCGGAATAATTTTTACGTTTTCAAGAAAATTTATTTTCAGGGACACTGTATCTTTAAAGATATCCAAATATCACATAGGTCATGTTGCATGTATATATAATACAAGTATAGTATCTACGTGTAAATGGCAAAGACCAAAAGGAAGCTAAGGCATATTTTAATTTCCCTGTATTATTCAAAAACAAGGGGAGAGGGGGTCTCTTATTGGTCCTAGTATCGCAACTAAGAAGAAAACAAAACCAAACATCAATATAAGCGTTTCCAACTTGAATAAATTCAAAGATGTAAACTATCATTCGAAAACGCAATTCCATTGATTTCAGCCGGTCAAACATAATTTAAAATACTTGTGGAATCTGCAATTACAAAATAGAAAAACAGGGAACACTGGAGACTACCATACCGACAAACCGCCAAAGAGCACACCGCGAAAATGTAAGAAAACAATGAAAATATTACCGCAACACATAATGTTAAAAACCTTAACATTCTGCAAAGAAGCAAAAGTGAATTTCCAATCGAGACTGAGGTGAGATCAGGTGCCTCTGGCAGGGGTCCCTGTAAAGTGCGAAACGAAACAAAAACGAAACGAAACGAAACAAATCGAAACGAAACGAAAAAAATCGAAACGAAACGAAACAGATCGAAACGAAACGAAACAGATCGAAACGAAACGAAACAGATCGAATCGAAACGAAACAAAACGAAACGAAACAGATCGAAACGAAACGAAACAAAACATAAATCTTAAAGAACTTGAGAAAAATTTATGTAAATGCAGAGAACTAGTACGGATGTCAATGTCTGCATATATCATTGCCTTCAATCATTAGTTCTTGTGGCTGGAGGGTTTTCTAAAGGGTCAAAGTTGACGATTAAAACATAATATATACGGTATATAGCACAATTGCATTTTAAAGGATTAAAGGAGAATGAACGGTATGAATAACCTCGTCATAGGCGGAAAAATTTTATTTGGCAGGGAGGAGTCTAGTACAGAGGAAATGGAACTGTTCCATTAAGTGTATAAGAAAACTTTATCAGAAAAAATGAGAACAAATACTGAGGATGGGCACATTTCGTTTGAAAAAGGATAAGATTTTGTCCTGAAATGTGCCCCCCCCCCCCCAGTTTTATGATCTCATTACGGTGTCATAGCGTGGTTTTCTATCCCCTCCACTTTATTCACCTTAAAAACATGAATGGCATTTGACATTTAATTTTTTAAATTGTCAACTTTGACTCTTTCAAGAAACCCTCTCGGCACTACTTACAAATGTAGAACTCTTTGATTAAGGCAATGTTACATGCTGATCTTGTCGTCAAATATTCGTTCTAGGCGATTTTTCCTCTTTTTATCATATTCTTTAAGTTTTGTTTCGTTTCGTTTCGATCTGTTTCGTTTCGTTTTGTTTCGTTTCGTTTCGCTCTGTTTCGTTTCGATTTGTTTCGTTTCGTTTCGATTTGTTCCGTCTCGTTTCGTTTTTGTTTCGTTTCGCACTTTACAGGGACCCCTCTGGCAGACGCGGATCTAGCATTTTATCTCAGAGGGGGTCCAAACTACAGTCATGAAACTTTATCAACTCAAGGTACTTTTTATTGATAAAAAAACAAGTTGAGAGTAGGTGTCATTATGCCTCTATGATCGCTTCTTTTCTTTTGCGACTTTCCACGATTCACATTGATTTGGAATGAACGTTATACCTGGATGATATTCTTACTATCGACAATCCTGTTTTTGAAAAGTATAAAAGTGTTATTTTTCCACGAAAATTGATTCTAAACAAGGCAAACATTATAAACACAGAAACACCATTTTTGGAATATAAAAAATGTTAAAATAGAAATTCATTCAAGTGTGCATGACAAACGATATGCTTTTGGATTCAACATAGCAAATTTTCCCTGGCTTGACGATGATGTCCCGAGATTACCGTCATACGGTAGTTACATTTCACAGCTCATCTGGTATGTTAGAGCATCTACTGATGTTTTGGATTTTCATAGTAGAAATTTCTTTTGTGGTCATATGCATGAGCTCGCTATACAGCCGGCAGCGCAAGGACTGTATTTCGTATGCCTTCTGTTTTAATTAGCTCACCTGAGCCAAGGGCTCAAGTGAGCTATTGTCACAGCGATGCGTCCGGCGTCCGTCGTGTCGTATGTCATTAGTCGTGTGTCTGTCGTAAACTTTTCACATTTTCGCCTTCTTCTCAAGAACGGCTGTAGGAATTTTGATGAAACTTGGTAGGTGTAAAGTAATTATGGTCCCCTACAATTGTTGTTGCTTTTCGTACGGATCCCTCAATAGGTGGCGCCACCACAGGCAAAAGTAGGTCATGGTAGGTACCCTCCTTTAACAAACTTCTTCTTCAGAACGGAAGCACGTATCCACAAACCAAAAGCATCAGGATGATCTAGAGAGATGTCTTCAGAAGTGTTGTTATTTTTGGTTTCAATCCGAAGTCAAAATTTTGACGCGTTTTTGACGTCTTTTCGGACTTAGTCAGAAATGCACATTTTACACTATTTCTTTAAATAACTCAATAAGGGTATGATTTTACTCTTTCATTTACTGCATATTTATCATATTTAACTTATTTAATGCTTTGATATGTATTTGATTCTAAAATTTAAATTTTTTGATTTTTTTATGGATTTTTTTCTTATGTAGAAGTAAAGGGGAGGGGGTGGGATGATTTTCATACATTTTCTGCCTCTTTTCTATAACCACTCTTCAGATTGTCATGAGATTTGGTAGGTATGAGGTACTCATGGTTCCCTACAAGTGAAAGAATTTTGTCAAGATATCCAATTTTGGATTTTTAAGGATTGTTTTTAAGATTGTACATAGGTATAATGTATGTTTTCCATGCCCAATGGACCTATTGGGAGTGGGTTCAAACCCCGCGGGGACCCCAACAGAATTTGTTTGGTCCTTATCAAGTTTTTTTTTTCTTATTTTCGTTTTATAATTATCGTTAGAAATGAAACTGTGAAAGAATTTTGTCAAAATATCAACTTTTAGATTTTTAATGATTTTTTTTAAAGAGACAAGCTAGTTTGGCTCTGTGTACTTATTTTCGTACGTCGAAATAACTCAGCCAAATACGCAATAAAATATACTCTGAATTTGTTTTTGAGATGTTTACTTTTTCCACACATGCATATTTCGTATCAATTTCCCTATCTAATAATTATTTTCTCTGTCTTATTTCTGTATCTATGGTAAACAAAGTCGCCATATATCTTGTGTTACAGATTTGATTGGTTCAATACCTCCACGCCCCTTTTGTCACGGTGGGTAATCTCGCTACGCAGAACATTCGGTTTATCTAACATTTCGTGTAATACAAATTATTTTTCACAATAAGGGGAATGTGGGTCAGTGTAAGGATGCCTTAGCTACGAGTTTTATCCGAAGTAAGAGAGGTAATATCCTTTTATAAAACTGAAAAACGATCGGATGAAAGCGAAAAAGTAGAACGCTGATCGTGTTTGTGCGCTATAAAAAGCCAATATCAACCTTATCTTGGATGCAACTCATAGTTAGGGCGTTATTACACTGAATCACATTTCCCTTTTTTGTAATAAATTATCTATTTTGTGCAAAAATATAGAAAAATCAGATCACCCACCGTGTTAGTACTGCGATACAGTTCAGGAGATTAATAGAATCTATCGTGCAAACGAAATAGTACTGGTATTTGAATAGATTTTTATTTAATGTGCATCTTATGTTTGCATAACTAGGTCGTAGGTCTGCGAGTTGGACAAGCTTAACAATATCATGGGGCTATTGATTTGTTTCCCTAAAAGCAGCATATACCAGAGTATGGTGCATCAAACTGCGAGACCTAGCGAAACCACTTGATTAAGTTGGTGAACAGTGTATGCTGAAATGCGATACTCCTTCTCGCCTGTTGAAATATGCATAGGCGAGAAGCGTCGCATTTTAGCATATTTACCGAAAATAATTTGTTCAAGTGGCTTCACTGGGTCATGAGGTTTGATACACCGTACACTGCTTTTTGGAAAACAAATTGGCCCAATTTATGCACAACTCACTTGAATTAATATTGGATTAACATGATTTTGACTGTTACATGTATTAAGATGAAATCAATACTATTCAAAAACTCTAATTCATAGATTTCAGTATAATTCAATATGAATAAAGGCAAAACCGAAGAATCTTTGTATTTTATTTTCAGGTATGCTAGCTATCAATATTGAAAGGTTTTGTGTTCAATTTTAAATGATCTTAATTTATTAAGTTTATTTCATTGTTTTATTCTTTTTGTCTGTTTCTTCATCACCTGCTGCACATTAATGTGGAATTTTACAAAGTGATTTAATTTTTGATGTTGAATAATTGAACAATACTAGCTGGGCATATGACTTTGGATCACATTATCCGTCTTTTCAAATCAGTAAAAATGACAATGTTTTGAAATGTGAATGTTTCTTCTCGTTTGTACTTTAAAAGGTTGTCAAAAAATAAACTTGTCTGCATCCGGCAAAAGTCGTTTTAGAAAGGCTGTGGACTCAAATCCTGGTACTGGCACTATCAGTAGGCACATGTAGCCAAGTTCGACCGATTTCGGGTCGTCGTTTCTTCAAACGCATTCGAAAAATTCTTCTTCCAAATTTTTCTCGAATTTCTAAAACCTGGGTCCTTTAGCATCATATCCCAGCCATCTAACTACGTCTTTCGGTATATTTTGGACACGATTTTCACAGATTTAGGCCCTATTTCATTGTTTTTGATTGAGGATCACTGATCACTGATGAGGGTTAAATACCCGAAACGTGCATGTCTGGTCCACGTTGTTAATTTATCTGCTTTTAAATGATGCTAATCAATTTGAAGAAGTTTAACATTTTTACCACTTGGTGAGTGTCACTGCTGGTGGACCAGGAGTCCCCGAGGGCACATGTAGCCAGGTTCGACCGGTTTCGCCTGGTCGTTTCTTCAAACGCATTCGAAAATTTCTGCTTCCAAATTTTTCTCAAATTTCTAAAACCTGGGTACTGTAGCATCATATCCCAGCCATCTAACTACGTCTTTCGGTATATTTTGGACACGATTTTCACAGATTTTGGCACTATTTAATTGTTTTTGATTGAGGATCACTGATGAGGGTTAAATACCCGAAACGTGCATGTCTGGTCCACGTTATTAATTTATCTGCTTTTAAATGATGCTAATCAATTTGAAGACGTTTAACATTCAATGCCAGTATGTCAATTAGAGCGTGCATGGGTATCAGGTGAGCGTTGTGCCCTCTTTAGGCTCTTGTTTACATTTATAAATTCATCTGTGTGATTCTTGGGACCCTTTTGCATCACAATTGTGCGTTCTTCGAGACCACTTGGTAATCGGAAAAGTGAGAGGGTTGTACGCATTTAATCCGGATAACTACACCGTCAGCTACTTAGCGTGAAAGATGGCCGTCCAAAGACGGCAACGGTTGCCCAACGGTCTCGTTGGTTTATGTGTGGTCCTTTATGTTTGATGTTTCTGTGTTGTGCGTTGGTGTTCCTTGTCCCTTTTGCGTCTCTTTAACACAAACTGTGCGTGTCTGCTCTGTGCTTTTGCATTGGGTGTTTTGGGGTTTTGCTGTTGGTGTTGCAACCTAGTGTTGTTGGAAATCCCCTCCTTTGTCTCACTGATTTCTACTACCCAAGGATATAGTTTGGGGCAGGCGATGAGGGAACCTTCAAAAGTATTTATTCCTTTTTATCGGCCAGCAGAAAATGTTGGGATAAAAACAGGGACGATTCATTTGTTGTGTTGTAAAGAGTAATACTGAAGAATCCTTCATTTTTAATTTTGTCAGGAACATAAATCAAAAACATGACCCTTTTCAAAATATTTCTTTTTTAATATCTATTAGCCTAGTACAAAGGTTTTCAAATTATCATAAGCCAAAGACAAATTTTAAATGATAACTACTCCTAATTTCAATATTTTAAGCATACTTTCTATCATTACCCTTTGAATACATGTACCTTAATAAACATCAAAGTAGTACCTATCAGTTATTAAATATAAAAGTCGAGAAGGCACGGCAAAACCATCAGAATTTCAAATGTGTTGCTTTAATTGATATAAGCTAAACACTGTCCCTTTTCAAAAATGTAACATAATTAGTTTTGAATCAAATCAATAATATTTTTTTATCTTTAGCGTTTCTTTTGTCCTCCAATATACAAAAGTATTGATAGATACCTTAACGTTGTATACTCTTTTGTAGTTTTTGTGTTTCAGTACATGAGTTTGTCAAATTCTCCAAAAACTATTTATCAGCAGCTATAAATATTGAATATATCTATATATATAAGTACGAATTTTTGTGCATTGTCTCGTCATCTTCAACATTTCTGGTGAAAGCAAGAAGGAAATTTTCGGACAAGATTCGGTTGACAAATAGATAAAAACATCTAAACAGCCCAATTGTAACATAGTAGTAGACATGCACAACAAAAGTGACAAAAGGAAGCAAAAGACTATGCAAAAACAAACGAGACCAATGGGCAATCGGTTCCGAATAATGAAGAACAGCCCGTTGCAAAGGTAGTAACAAATCGTGTAGTTATCAAGGCTACGTACGCACAACCCTTCCCATTTTCCCGGTAACAATAAGGTCTCGAAGAACACACATTTGTTGTGTAAATAAATTCTTCGTTTAACGTCGAGGTTCATTCTTCAAACATACGAAGGAGGGAGGAAAATGAAAAACAAAATTTTCGGACAAAGCCTTGCTTCAATACTAATGAATAATCTTAAAATATTAAATTGATTAAAATTGCCTCGTGACCTCTTTCACGAAATCATATTAAAAACATAAAGATAATTATGTCAAAATAGGCTAAGCCAGACACAAACTTGTTAAACATTAAATAAGTAACTTATCAGTTATTCAGTCTCAAAGTCGAGAAGGCAAGGCAAAATCATTAGAATTTCCATAGGTACGGATGCGAACCTCGGAATGAATAAAATTCCGAAGTGATACCAGGTGCCCGGGGAGAGTCAGGATCT
The DNA here is from genome assembly GCA_033119305.1 of Pinctada imbricata. Classification (NCBI taxonomy): domain Eukaryota; kingdom Metazoa; phylum Mollusca; class Bivalvia; order Pterioida; family Pteriidae; genus Pinctada; species Pinctada imbricata. The sequence continues at coordinate 28,147,422 of VSWD01000008.1, read as the reverse complement.
CGTGATTGCATACAACACCCGTCGCAGCAACTCCATGGCAACTTGTCAAGTTCGGTGATTGTCTTGATGTACATATTGATGTACACATCAGGTAAGTATTTCTTGTTTGGTGATGATGACAGCCATTCAATCACAATCCAGAATGTCACTGATCTTTCTGGTAAAGGGGGCTTTTATTCTATCCCCTAGCGACCGAAGAACTTCCTCAATGATGAATTAAGCCGTTGTGCAGTATAACCTGAAAAAGTAGTAACTTGCAAGCCTTCTGGCTCTAACGATGAAATGTTCATATTTGGAACATGCCCTGGCGTACCTTATCAGCTGGGAAACAAAAACGCCATAAGCAGGAGGAGACGGAACTACTCATGAAAGGGAAGTTAGCTATGTGGAAGCTGAAATCATCACACTTGCCATACAGTGAAGTGTTAAAATGGCTGTTTGTGTCGAAAGTTAAAAGTATATCGAAGTACGAAGAGGATATGTCGGACTCGGTTGTTTCCCTTATGTCTACTTCAATGAGGATAGATTTCATGTAGATGATCCTTAAATCTCGGATTATTGATGGATAACACTTCATCTATGTATCTGAAGGTAAAATTGAACTGAGATGCGAGAACAAGGTCTGGATGAAGCAGCTTCGTATGAATATAAAATTGAGTCCGCAAGCAGTGGGTCGCAATTGGTACCCATGGAGATGCCAACTATTTCCTTGAATACGATTCCTCCAAACACCACAAATATGTTGTCAATCAAAAACTCAAGCATCTGGATTATATCGTCTTCAGGTATACTTTTTGTTTGAATCAGTGTTCCTTCACGTAATAAGTATCCTCCCGCACTACGAAAAGGTAGTTGTATCTCCTGTCCCATTTTTGGAAAGAAAGGTTTTGCGAATAACATTGGCTAGTCTGTTTTTGAGCTTTTGGTGTTGAATGATAGTGTAATATAATTTAAATTAGTGGCTTTTAAATTTTCCAGAAGTTCTTTAGAAGTATTTAGGATCCACATCTGATTGATTCCTTGTCTGAAATATATTGTCTCGCAGTATGTTTGATGACCTTGCTTGATGCGAGTTAATATTTTCGTAAGCAACATGGAGAGAGGTTTTTGTGGAGCACATGGACGAGCCGGCAATGAATCGGTGTTTGTATGGATTTTTGTGTACTTTTGGAATCCAGTATGTATAAGGTAGTTCAAGATCAGAGTCATCAGTATGAATACAGAAGGACTCAAGAACAGATTTGTGGTTGTCAAGTATTTCAGATACAGTAAAGTTTGTAAGTGTGTATGTTGGATTTCCAGGGCTGAATGTAATCCTAGTTTCTCTCTCAGGCATTTGAAAAAGTACGACTTGCAAACGAAAGTGAAAATGTTTGCCGCTTTGTCAGCAGAAACAATGATATATTTTTCATGGAGGTCAGAAAGTTATTTGGCAACAACAGGGTCTTGAAAAATAGACTCGTGTCGGTTGTTAACTGAGGGCCGAAGAGGCCCTATTAATCTTTTAAATAATTCTCCGATATATCCATTCGGAGAAAGTGTCTAGCTCCACGTTCTCCTCTTTTCCCACCGTCTGGTGTACTCCTCACATGCTATACATTCTAGGTCTGGGTATTGAAACCAGATTTTTCAATACGATACGATGCACTACAAAAAGAGGCGATATCCAATATATCGTATCTAGTTTTCTTTTTAGTAAAATACACAAATTCACAATAATTTTTGCATAAAATATCCTATATCATCTAAAATATCAAAAGGGGACTTTGTGGTAAGTGATTTTTGAGCAAGTAATTGTAATGATACCTTTATCTGTCATATTGGTGTTATCGTTTTCTTTTGACTGTAGTCGTAAATAATTACTTTTCTCTACTTAAATGTATATTCGGTCGCAAGCTCTTCTGAAACCCTCAATTAGAAATATGTTCTAGGGAAGAAAGGAGGGGATCTCCAACAACACCTAGTTGCAGCATCAACAGCAACCTCCCAAAACAACCACTGTAAAACACAAAAATGACACGCACAGAAAGAGACGCAGTAGTACAATGAACGTCAAATCACAGAAAAACACAAAACACAAATGACTACACATAAACCAACGAGACCAATGGGCAAACGGTGCCGACTTAGGACGGCCATCTGCCTCGTCAGTAGCAGACGGTGTGGTTATCCTGGATTACGTGCGCACAACCCTCCCACTATTCCGATTACCCAGAGGTATCGAAGAACGTACAATTGTGGTGTAAAACAACCTCCTCACTGTCAGACGACCACACACAAACAAGACCGCAAGACGCCGGGGCCCAAGCAACACAGATGAATATGTAAATTGATATAAAAAGAGGGCATGCGTAATACGACCTGTGCTCTGCCGGCTGTAGCGAGCTAATGTATGTTATCACCCGAGGAGTCCGACTGACATTCAGAGAGGACAGGTGGTCGGGGCCCTGTCTTCTCTAAAGAGGTTTGGACAGGGCCCGTCATGGAGTCCCGTCGTCACAGTCAGTCAGCGTGCAAGTATTAAGGATGCGCTGGTACAAGACTGTAGATTGGTCAAGTACCAAGCCTAGTGTCCGTCTGGTGACATTAGGATCATATCCACGGTATAAGAGGCGTTTGATGATTCTGACGCATTTTCGATAGTAATTCTGTCTACCTTTGATCCTTCTAATTTTGTTGATCATGTCACCATAAAATGCAGGTTGCGAAATACCCAAAGTAATATACTCTGTTGCTTGTATGGGTCCGAATTTCAAAAGTAGTTGACAATAATTTTTGTAAAATTTCCAGAATGTCTTGACAAGTTTGTGAAAGCGAAAACCTTGACCTAAAAGTTTCTTTGTTATTTGTAAATTTCTATCATGAAAATCCAAAACATCAGTACATGCTCTAGCATACCGGATGAGCTGCGAAATGTAGATACCATAAGACGGTAATCTAGGAACATCACCGTCAAGCCAGGGAAAATTTACTATACTGAATCCAAAGTCATCTCTTTTGTCATACACCCTTGTATGAATCTCTCCATTAATAATTTTGATATTCAGGTCCAAAAATGGTGTTTCTGTGTTTGTTACGTTCGCCTTGTTTAGAGTCAGTTCCTGTGGATAAATGACATTTTTATACTTTTCAAAAACAGGATTGTCGATAGTAAGGATATCATCCAGGTACCTAGAAGTACAATTGAAACATTTCACATCATCATGTTTTCTTTGTTTTTGAAGATTTTGGATAAATTCTTTTTCATACGTGAATAAAAATAAATCTGCAACAAGAGGCGCACAATTAGTACCCATAGGGATCCCTACAACCTGCTTGTAGAGATTCTCACCAAATCTTACATAAATGTTGTCCAAAAGAAAGGACAAGGCAATACAAAGGTCACTACATGTCCATGATTTATATGATTTGTATTCTGTATTGGAAAAGAAACCCTTTGAAACAGATGTACAAATATAAGTTTTACCCTCTCGGTTAAAGCACCATTTAATGAGTTTGGACAATTGATCATTAATCTTATCGTGAGGAAGCGTGGTGTACATATTTGAAAATATTTGAAAAGTCGTACGAAGAAATCGAATTGGCTTGAAAATTTCTCGATTTCATTTTGTCAATCACATCCCCTGAATTTTTAATAGACCAAAATAAGTTTACATCATTCCTGTTTAGAACAGTTTCACAATATTTTGCAACGTGTTCCTTTATCACCGTGAGTGCTGACGTCAGATTTCTAGACAAAATTGTAGTTGAGCAGTTGCTAGAATTAGCAATGTATCGAAATTTGTAAGGAGACTTGTGCAATTTTGGTATGCAGTATAGTGTAGGAAGATCCAGTTTAGAAATAGGGATCTTGAATGAAGAAATTTCACTGTTGTGTTTGTTCAAAATGTTAGGAACACTTTCATTGCTTTTGATATAAGTGTTTGTAGACGAAAGTTCCGAAACCAAAGTTGATATGTAGTAACGTTTTCAAATGATTATGGTGTTGTTGGCTGCTTTGTCTGCAGGAGCGAAGACATATTTTTCGTGTAAATTGCGTAATTTGGATTTGAAATATCTTTCAGATTTAGAACTTGGATTTTCGAAAAGATGAGGATTTTTGTGGAAGTTATCTATTCGAATATCGGTAATATCCAATATGAATCACTAGAAGACGTTTGCTCTCGATCGTCCTTTCCGATTCGATGTGACTTGTCAGTGAATTATGTTGAATGACAAAATAACCTTTACGCCGACTTTCAAATTAAAATTAACATTGAGTAATTATGTTAAGATTCGTTTACTTCGTAGAAAATTTCTTTATCCGATGGCCATAAAATACTTTGAATGGCCAGCACGACAGACGTAGGCGAAAAAGAAGCTTGCAAATGACCATAATCAATGATAAGATATTAAAGACAAGAAAATATATTTGTTTACTAATGTTATTCCATTTGAAAAAAACATTTTTGTGCTATAAATAATTGTATCTAAAGGTATCGAAGCAAACAATACGAAAATCCGGATCGGAAAAGTTGGGATGTTTTTTTGTTTTTTGATTTAATTTTCCCAAACCTACGCTAAACATAGAATTTGATGTTCCTAGATTACCGTCATACGTTATCTACATTTCAAAGCTCATCCGGTATGCTAGAGCATGTACTGATGTTTTGGATTTTCATAGTAGAAATTTACAAATTGCGAAGAAACTTTTAGTTCAACGTTTTCGCTTTCACAAACTAGTATAGGCTTTCTGGAAATTTTACAAAATATAATTGTCAACTTCTTGAAATTCGGACCCATTCAAGCAATAGAGAATATTACTTGGGTATTTCACAACTTGCATTTTATGGTGACATAATCAACAAAATAATGAAGAGCAAAGGTAAACAAAATTACCATCGAAGTTGTGTTAGAATCATCAAACGCCTTTTATACCGTGGATACGATCCTTCTGTCACAAGACGGACACTTGGCTTAGTACTTGACCAATCTACAGCCTTGTACCAGTGCATTCTTAAGAATTGCACTCTAACTGACTGTGACGGCAGGACTCCATGACGGCCCTGTCAATACATCTTTAGAGAAGACAAGACCCCGACCACCTGTCCTTTCTGAATCTCTGACTCATGTGTACTCCTGGCGTCAAGAAATTTCGGATGATACCTAATCTATGACCTCGTGACCTTGGTCGTTTACATACTTTTTGGAACAGCTTTTCCTTTGTCGTTGATAGCAAAGTTTTTTTTTTGCCATACGACCGTGTCTGTTGTCATTATAATTAAAGCCTTCACATTGGGCGTTGGTTTTTGTGTTCAGTGTAGGGTTTACATGCTTCATTTGTGTATTCCTTGTGACCCTTCCCTTTATAGCAAAATTTTGTAACATCGTGTCCTCAACCTACTTATATCTGGTCAATTTAACGTTTATCCCCTAATAAGATTGTTTCTCAAATTTTCTCAAATTGCCTTTTCAATTTAAATGTTAACGTCTTCAAATTGAATAGCATCATTTAAAAACAGACACATTTGCAGCATGGACCAGAAATGCACGTTACGGGTACGTAATCCTCGTCAGCGATCCTCAATCTAAACAATGGAATATGGCCAAAGAGTGTGAAAATTATTACCGGTATGTCCGAAGATGTAACAAAAGATATCAAAATGGGTAGGATATGATGCTACAGGACCATCGTTTTAGAAAATTCAAGAAATTTTGAAAACAGAAATTGTCGAATGCGTTGAAGAAACGTTCCACCGAAGTTGATCGAACTTGGCTACATGTGCACTCGGGCACTCACGGTCCACCAGCAGTGACACTTATCAAGTACTACAAATGTTAAACGTTTTCAAATTAAATAGTATCATTTAAGAACAGATATTTGCAGCATGGACCAGACATGCACATTTCGGGTACTTAACCGTCAGTGATGCTCAATCTAAACAATGTAATATGGTCAAAGAGTGTGAAAATTACTATGTCCAAAAATGTACCAAAATATATAGCAGGATGGGTGGAATATGATGCTACAGGACCCAACTTTTATAAATTTCAACAAATTTTGATAATAGAAATTTTCGAATGCGCTGAAGAAACGATCAACCGAAGCTGATCGAACTTTAGTTGCGTGTAGATGATATATAGACACCAATTTATGAAAAAATGATTTGCCGCGAAGTTTTCAACAAAACAAATTGTCTTTTGGAAGATGCAGGATCGAAATAAAAGATAATTAGCCTGTCCGTGGTACTCAGTCTGAGAGACGATCTCTCTACTATTACGGCTTTTCAGGTACTCATCAATCGAGCAGAGTAATTTTCACATAAGTATATAAAATGTAACAATCAACGAAGTAAAAGCGGAAACTCACTATCATTCAGTGAACTCTTCAGTGTAGAGATTACAAAAATGAGTCCTGTGACTGCCCTGAAGTTACTATTTGATATTCAGTACTGTCTAAGGTGTCGGCTAACGTCTATGATGCTAATGGACTTCCTTACCTTTGCTGCGCAGTGCTGCTCCCGCACTTTTCGACACAAAGTTTATGACGTCAGTTTGCACGAACTGATTAAACTATAATTCGATGGATGGACTTTTGGTAAGCCCTTGACTCAAGTCCTGAATGGATGTGAATCCCCGAAAACAAGTTTGGTAGGAGACTTTGATCAGTAAATTACAGTCACACATAAAACTAAAATGAGAGTAAAAAATCAGAATGAATAGGGAAATATGAATGAAATGAAATGTGAATTATTGATTTTTTTAAACAAAACAAAGATTTAGGGGATATCCTAAAAAGTGAGAACAGCGGAGGGTGTTGCATGCAAGCAGGAGATGCTTACTCTTCCTGGACACCTGGTCTCACTCTCAAATCGGGAGTCCGCTTCTTTTCATGTGGTGGAAGTTTTTGTTTGTTTCCTTTGATTTCTGTTTTATCCTGATTTTGTATGCCTTCAGTTTCTGATTTATCGATTTTGTGCTGTATACAGGGATATGGTCATTATCCATATTTGTCATTGACACGAAAAGTGAAAAAACATAGGGAGACAATTACACCATACTATATAAAACATGATTGACTACTTAAAGTTTAGTACCTTAGTGTAAGGAAGGAATTTACTTTAAGTGATACCTTTTTAATATCAAAGTAGCTAGAATGATATGAAAAAATAATGAGAGAAAAAAACCAGGTACATTATATTCGTCGTTTAATCAAAATCTTTAAGTTCAGGTTTCAGAAACGCAGTGCGCTATGACATAATTTTATCAAGATTTGCTCCGTTGAGCTACACATATTTTCGTCATCGTTATTGTCATGTATGGAATATTAGGATTTCAAGTAGAAAAGTAAGCTTAAGCATCAAGACGCATTGTGTACATCATTTTCATCTTGTAAAAAAATAGTTACATGTATTGATCAAATATTTTGCAAGGAATGCATAATTCTGCAAATTCTTCAGCGAAGCCGACATTATTCCGTAACATAATGTTACATAACATATCTATTTGTAAAGTCTTATTTTTAAGCTTGATTTCTTCCAACATACTAGTACTTCCTCCACAATTTTCATGCTTTTCCTTTTGGTAAGGTATAAATATGGGATGTGTTAGATATGAAGCTATCATTGAGAGAAATCAAGATGATGATTCTTACCTCACTACTGCTCTCTTGTGTCGCGGTTTACGTCACAGGTAATTATCAATTAATTTATTGAAGTACAACCTTGTTCAAACTTTAGATATCATAAATGTTAAACGTTTTCAAGTTCAATAGCATCATTTAATAACAGATAATTTTGCAGCATGGAAACCCTCGTTAGTGATCCTCAATCAAAACAATGTCACATTGCATAAGAATGTTTACATTGCTTTTCAAATGAACATGCTTTATTGACGCTACATACACCTAATCACGATGACAGTGAAAATACAAATTTAAAGTTTAATTATTGAGCTAAATCATGGACACAATATACACGATACCGTCATTTTTACATATAGCATCACATGAGATTGGGGAGTGGACTAGTTTGGGCCCCTATTGATAGATCATTGATTCCTGTATATTTCTTCCTTAGAATTAATGTTTAAAATTTCAATGCGTTCATAATCAAATATGATATAAACTAAACTGTATGCAAAGTCGGTACACGCCGTATGGCAGCTTCGCTTTTCATCGGAGCGCCACGGTGACAACCCTAAGGGTTGTTCCCTTCCATGCATATGTATACGACCTGCTTAAATTCAAATTATACATGCAATCAGTTTACCAGTGGTGTGTGTAATACCAAAATGGCTAATATTTTACCAACAGCAGCGAAAGTTAAAATATATCGGGTGCATCTTACAAGTTCATACCCTTCTTATGTGTTCAATACGATGGATGAAAAGAATTATTACCATGATCATAAATGAAACAAATATAAATCTGTAACACCTTATAGTTCTAATTTACCTTTAATGTTATAAATGTCTTTCCTTACTAATACATGTAATCAACAGATATAGGTGCGACTTGAACTCTGTATGAATTTTAGTTCATTATTCATTTGTCTAAAGAGGTATTTACAAAGAACAACAAGATTTGTTTGATTAAAATCATTGAATGATCAAAAAGGGCAAATTAAGTCAATTATATTTTTCTCAATATTTTGAGGAATAATGGTCATTATAGGATTTAATACCACTTCTCTGTGAAGACCAAAAAATTTCAGTAGCATGTGGAAATGACATGTCACCAATTTTAAGGTTTTTGGTGTGGATGGTGTATATGATGACCAAAATTAACTTCCATTTTACAAATAACGTTTCGTTGCCATGAAAACAATGGCTGAATTTTTCAGTATCTGGAGAATTCTGATAACGAGGCATTTTCACAAGATTCCATTCCATGGAAACAGACTGAAATATCCTTGATTTCTAAACGAGAAACATGCTTGCCCCAGCTATTTTTTTGTAAATTATATGGAAGTGTTCCAACTCTATACCACCTTGAAGAAAATTTCAGACCAATTTATCATGCACAAGACACGTTTTTCGGGTATTACATCCCCATCAGTGATGCTTTCAGCCAAAGTGATTTTAAGGAGCCGCCATAATTCAGTGGGAGTTTTTAAAACTTGTTTCTCTCCAAATATAGATATTTCTCTTTCCAAGATTGGTAACAAAATTGCATTTTGAGGAAGTCGATTTTAAGGGGCCAATTTCAATAGATACCACATATGGTCCTTTGATTCGGTATGATTCGGCTAATTCAAAGAAATATAAAAAATAGGGGTTTTGAAGATAAAAAAATTGACAATGGTTTCCATGGAAACATAACTTTCAAATATGACTTATTTAACCATTGTTCTGTTACTAAATAGAAAAACCTCGTTTTCATGGCAACCAGAATAGTTATTGTAAAAAAGAATGTTCTCTTTTTGTATTCAATGCATTCAACATACCAAGTATGGAGAAAATCATGAAAATCCATGACATGTTATTTTCAAAATATTTTGGTCCTTACAGAGAATTGATATTAACTCTTCATGTTTTGACATTTTGGGTATGACATGTTTCGATGAGACGACACTGATGAAATATGCAATGGTTTGATTGTATTAATTTGATTATCAATCAAGTTACAAATTTTGAAATAAGTTCTTTATTTCAGAGGAAAGAAAAATACACTAACCACACTTACATTCAAGGAACATGTTCGACCTTTGTCGAGTTCAAACATGACAATAGTTTTTGCACTTGATGAAAGCCTAACATTTTATGTTTTTGCGTGCCTGTGCGTTTTAAAAAATTAGAACGAATTTGAGTATCTTTAAAATGTTTAAGTTTTCTTTATACGTAGGTGAACCGGGAACTGCAAATTATCCTACATGGACACGTATGGGTATTTATCCTGGTCCAGGTGGTGGGTCATCAGGTGGACATGGAGGTGGATTTGTTAGTGGAGGTGGATTTGGTGGAGTTGTAGGTGGAAAGAAGGGAGATATTTATCCTCCTACCAAGAAAGGTGTTGTTTATCCTAAGAAAGGCGGCGTAATGTTTGGAGGTGGTCATGGAGGTGGATTTGGCGGTGGCGGCGGATTTGGTGGAAAGAAAGGAGTTGTTTATCCTCCTACCAAGAAAGGTGTTGTCTATCCTAAGAAAGGCGGCTTAATGTTTGGAGGTGGTCATGGAGGTGGATTTGGCGGTGGCGGCGGATTTGGTGGAAAGAAAGGAGTTGTTTATCCTCCTACCAAGAAAGGTGTTGTCTATCCTAAGAAAGGCGGCTTAATGTTTGGAGGTGGTCATGGAGGTGGATTTGGCGGTGGCGGCGGATTTGGTGGAAAGAAAGGAGTTGTTTACCCTCCCACAAAGAAAGGTGTTGTCTATCCTAAGAAGGGCGGTATGATGTTTGGAGGTGGTCATGGGGGTGGATTTGTCAGTGGAGGTGGATTTGGTGGAGGCAGCTTTGGCAAGAAAGGTGTTGTCTATCCCAAAAAAGGTGTTATCCCTGGTGGAAAATATCCTCATGGAAACGTTCAAAAAGTCGGAGGACATGGCTACTTCCCTGATGTTGCCCCTGGACTTAAAGGATACGGAAAGGGACATTACTACAAGCAAGTTGCCAATGTTGGTCCGATGGCTGTTAGTTGTCCTTATGGTTGGCAGTACTATCACGGATCTTGTTATTACTTCAGCAGAGAAAGGCTTACTTGGTGGCATGCCTATGTAAGTAAATACGTTTTGCAATTAAACTTTGCAATGTACCTTTTGCTAAGCAGTTATGAAATCTCATTCGAACTGATTAAAATCCCTTATGTGTTACTTGAACATAGATTTTATTTGGATATGCAACTGAGTCGATCCTACAGGAAATTTTGAACCACGTTATCTCTGTAAAGTGAATACGCAAATTTAAATTCTAAAATTAGAGGCAGAGGGCGCTACTGAAATGAATTTTTGCGCCTTATGAAAAGCACTTTGGCTAGAAGCATCACTGATGAAGATGTAATGTCCGAAACATGTGTCCGGTGCATAATAATTTCTTCAAGAAGGAATAGAGTTTGAACCCTTCCGCATTATTGCATTGAAAACTGACAACCAACAATCTGCTCGACCAATGAAATGACGCTGCATTTAACGATAATGTTTAGTCGTGTGAACTTCCAAATTTGACCCTCTTATGGATGCTTGTTAAGTCTCTGCAAACGGAACGCGTATTGAAAGCTAAGTTCTTATCAGATAGGTGTATGTTTATTACAGGCAAAATGTGGCTTTATGGGAGGATATCTGGCAATGGTTAACTACGCTCATGAAAACTCCTACTTAAAACTCATGTGCAAGAAGATGAAATGTAAGTGTCTTTCCCATTTAGACTATATTTCAAAACTACAGGAAAACATAAACAAATATTCTCGAAACCGTGTTTAAATTATACCACATGCAATGAATAGCAAAACAAAAGCAGAAAAATGGTGGCATTAAAAATTAAAGGAAATCGGTATTTTCTTAACTGATATGACATATACTGATCGTCAGTTAGCTTAATTCATCATTGAAATCAACATATTTGCTCTTTCAAACTGCTGATAATGATTCTCTGTATTGCATATGTTAAGTGTAAAATTCTATAAACGTTTGATATAAGTACTTTCTTTACAAAGACATTAATTTACAAATATATCTTCCTTTTTTTTAGTTGATGATGGTGCTTGGTTTGGTCTAAATGATATCTTATTCCCCAAAACTCATACATGGTACTGGGGATTTGGTAAGAAAGGGTGTAAATGGTTTGACTGGTTTGGAAAGGGACCAAAATACAGGGGAACAGACTACAATTGTGTTTGCTTTAAGGAAGATTACCACTACCAATGGGCCGTCAGTAGCTGCCACACAAAACTGTATTACATCTGCGAACTCAATCCCGTAAGCTCTACATAAGTTACATATATATAATATATATGTTTTGATAGAATTACTCTTCAAGAAAACACAAGCAACCCCCCCCCCCCTTAAATATAATGATTTAATTTTCTTTTTTGTTGTTGCAGAAAAAGCCATGCAAATGCGGATATTAAATATGCTATCAGCGAAGGCATTGACAGATTTTGAAAACCTTGTGTGCTTCTTATTCTCAATAAAACAATGAACAATATATTATTCTGTCTAGTTTGTATGTGTTTGTGTACAGAGTTATTCAGGACAAACCTTGGCGAGGCCTAGATGTACATATAATATAACAAAATTAAATGCATTTTTCTCAAACTAAAGGGTACCTCCCACAATTCATAGCTCTGTCCTTAGCAGGTTATCTGGCAGACACTTTATGTCAGTTTAGACATTTGCTCTTCATAATTAGGGGTTACCATGCGTGTGTTTTACAAACAATGACAGGGTATCGGCGAATCTACTGTCAGAAATTGAGTTTTACCGGTAAAACATCAAAATGGTAACCCTATTCTTATGCTTTGGTCAGTAAGAAGCTAGAAAACGCCTCCTTTTAATGACGTCGTCATAGCAACGCATGACCTCATAGCAAACACAACAGTGAAATGTGAATCTCCTTGCAGTTTTTTAATCGCTCAGCCAATCAAAATGCGCTTTACAAACAGAGTGCATTAGAATTTCATATCATTTGATTTCCTCTTTTTCGCTCTTGAGCATCACTGACTTGTTGAAATGGTGCAATCAAAAATATAATAGAACGTATATTCAAATATTGACGATTCTAAATAACATTAGAAGATAAACTTATTAATGATAAATCTTTCAAGTCTTCAAACAACAGTGTTTCGCACTAATTCTGTTTTTCTCATCAAAATATATTTTGTATATAGTGTTTCGCACTAATTCTGTTTTTCTCAACAAAATATATTTTGTATATAAAATATAAAATCATCTGTAGTAAGGTCTTGTAACAAGAAATCTTGCTCATATCGTCTAAACATCTGTATATAACGCGTAGCAAGGATTCAAACAAGATTACAAAATACATTGTACATTAAAAAAGCTAGAGGAGCATAAGCAAACATGTCGAGTCATCTGCTTGCTAACACGACTGTACTACCAACTGAAGAATGGTAGTCTTCTTTGTGTCTTCATTTTTTGCAGGGTCTGTTATCCAACTAAAGAATGTACTCTATGTCTTCAGAAAATGTAAGTAACCGGATGTGATAGTTCTACCAAACTGAAGCGGCGGATGTTGCACACAAGCAGGAGATGCTTACTCTTCCTGGGCACCTCATCTCACTCCCATATAGGGAGTTCGCTTCTTTTCATATGGTGGAGGTTTTTGTTTGTTTGCTTTGGTTCCTGTTTTATCCTGATTTTGTATGTCTTCTTTTTATCATTTTCTGAATTATCGATTTTGTGCTGTATACAGGGATATGGTCATTATCCATACTTGTCATTATGTCCCCTTTACACGTTTTCTCGGAATGAAAATACCGATTCAGGTTAAGGATGGTTCAAGCGCAGTGTCTTATAATGGAACCTTTATTTTGTTTACCTAAGTTCATTTACCTTTCTGCAGAAAATGCCGAAAAGTATGCTTTTGTTTTTCTCTCCAGACTGAATGTATGTAACCATGACAACTTGTTTTAAAATACTCGTCAAAACGTTAGCAAAGCTCATAAAAACGAACATGTTATCTGCAATCCTAGTGTCCGGAACTAGAGCTATCAATAGATAAATAATTGATCCAAGCAAATGAAAGGTAAGGAAAACGGTAGATATTATAACCACATTTACAGTGGCTTTCCTCGTTTGGACTTTCCTCTGATCGAAACTAGTCACACTGTCTTTGAAGTTCTTCATATGAGTTCTCAGTTTATGGACTATAAACCCTGTTGTACATAGCAGAATAACGGAAGGGATCAAATCAAGTGCTATCGTCTCGAAAGTTGTGAAAATCTCGGTAAAATAATGATCAACATTTTCCATACACCCTTCGCTCTTGACTATTCCATAATCCGTTACATTTTCTGATTCGAGATAGTCTTTGTAATTTACAGTGAGTCCGGACATGAAGAAAGTTGGAGCTCTATATCCCATGCTTACTAACACTGAGAAAAGAATAGAAATGATTGTAGTCTTTAATGATACATACTTCCTAAAGTCAAAAGGATATTTTATCATTATACATCTTTGTACCGCCAACAATATAATGAGAGCGCTTTGGAAACTGTCAAAAATAGCCACTATTTCATACAAGTACATGTAAACGTCACATAAAGGGTACGCAAGATGAAAAATCGAGGGATTAAGATCAGACTTTGTATCGAGCTCCGTAAATATGAAAAATTGGAAGCTGGTAACCAGTATCTCCTCCACTGAATAGGCGAAAACAGTACATAAAACAATAAGTGATGATGGAGTCAGGTGGGTTTGTTTTATACTGATGTACGATGTCATCAATAAGATCAATAAAGCGGTGCAGCATAGTACCGGCTGACAATAAAGGTATAGGACATTGTATTCGTAGACGAACCGTTGCCAACAGTATCTGTCACCAGGAATGCAATCTGTTTGGTAGTAGAAACTATTAGAGTCGTAGTATTCATAAGAGCTTTGATCTGATGTTTCATCATAATCCATCGTTGTAAGCTTCAAGGTAGACCATTCCGTATTCAATTCCATATTAAATCTCTTTTGAATTTCCCTGAAATCAAAAAAAGAAAAGTAATAAGGATGCCGAAAACTTGACAATGACGCTCAATTTTATTTTACAAAATTCCAGAATTCAAAGAATATGTCAACTTGTTCCACGGACTTATAATTTCATCTCCTTTGTGGAATCACTTCTTCCTTATTTGCAGAATGTTTCAGTCATTGTAATATATATCACAACTTCTGAAGGCAAGTGTACGTAATATCGGACCATTTTCTTTTCAAACCTTTACTTCGTCTGTTAATCAGGACACTTCAGGTCGATTCTCATTGGTCCAGTGTACCTCACACTGGAGCCAATGAAACTGGCGAATTCGAATTTATCGTGGCTAGCTATACATTTGTAGGGAAAGAGGGTAAAGATTTATTACAACGTTTGTGATTATTATGAGATTTCATAGTTGCTAGCAATACGTTTGAAGGGAAAGAGGGTAATGACTTGTTACAAAGTTTGTGATTATTATGAGATTTTGATGGAATATGTGATAATTGTTTAAACGGAAAGCTTAAAAATCATATAGCAAAGACGGTGTTGTCTGGAGGTGCAAGACGGTGTTGTCTAGGAGGTGCAAGACAGTGTTGTCTGGAGGTACAAGACGGTGTTGTCTGGAGGTGCAAGACGGAGTTGTCTGGAGGTGCAAGACGTTGTTGTATGGAGGTGCAAGACGGTGTTGTCTTGAGGTGCACAGACAGAAAGTGTAACAAGAAGATTTCCATACGTGAAGGGACTCTGTTTTAAGTATTGCACTTTCTTCTGGGACAAATAAACATCAAAGAAGTACCTTTCAGTTATTCAGTCTCAAAGTCAAGAAGGCAAGGCATTATCATTAGAATTTGAGAACCTCGGAATTAATGATACTCCGAAGTGAAACCAGGTGCCCTGGGGAGAGTCAGTGTCACCTGATTGCATGCAACATCCGTCGCAACAGCTCCGTGAATACTTGTCAAATTCGGTGATTGTCTCGATGTACATATTGATGTACAAATCAGGTGAATATTTCTTGTCTGGTGATGATGACAGCCATTTTGATCATTCTGGAAAGGGGGATCTGATATGCTCTTATTATATCCCCAAAGAGGGATTTCAGCCGTTGTGTAATATGACCTTGTGCAAGTAGCTTACATCAAATCCGTCTGGCTCTAACGATGAAATCTTCATATTTGGAACATGCCCTGGCATATTGTATCAGCTGAGAAACAAAAAAAAACCCTATAAGCAATGGAGACGGAATATTTCTACTAATTAGTTACTTATGTGGAGGCTGAAATCATCACGCTTGTCATAAAGTGAGGTGTTCAAATAGGCGTTTGCGTCGACAGATAGAAGTATATCCAAGGACGAAGCGGATCTGTAACTCTCGGTAGTGTCCTTGATCATGTATGGATATATTTAATGTAGATGATCCTTAAATCTCGGATTATTAATGGACAACACGTCATCTAGTGTATCTGAAGGTAAAATTCAACTGAAATGCGGAAGTGCTTTCGTCCTGTCGAGAGTAATGTCTGGACAAAGTCAGCCGAGTATGAATAGGAAAAATTGTCCGCAAGCGGCGGGGCACAATTGGTACTCATTTGGATTCCACCTATTTGATGCAATACGAATACTCTAAACACCACAGAAATGTTGTCAATAAATAACTCAAGCATATGGATGATGTAATCGTCTTCTGTATACTTTTCGTATGAATCAGAGTATTCCTTCATGAAATAAGTGTCCTCCTGTCCAATGACAAGGTATTTGAATCTCCTGTTCCCATTATTTGAAAGAAAGGTGTTGCGAATTATATTGGCCAGATGTTTTTCAGCAGAGCGTGGTGAAGTCGAAAGACTTTATGCTTGTAATGTGATTGAAATTGGTGGCTTTTAAATTTTCCAAAACACCCTTAGAGCTCTTTAGGATCCACATCTGATTGATTCCATTTCTGGAATATTTTGTCTCGCAGTATGTTTGATGCGATTTAATATTTTCGTAAGCAAAATGGATAGATGTTTTGTGGAGCACCTTGACGAGACGGCAATGAACCGGTGTTTGTAAGGATTTTTGTGAATTTGGGTAATCCAGTAGATATATCAGTTCAAGATCAGAGTCATCAGTATGAATATCAAAGGACTAAAGAACAAATTTGTGGCTGTCAAGTATTTCAGATACGGATAAATGTGTAATTGTGTATATTTGATTTGCAGTTGCTGAATATAACCCCTAGTTCCTCTCTCAGAACTTTGAAATGGTATGTCTTGCAAACGAAAGTAAAATTATTTGCCGCTTTGTCAGCAGGAACAATGATATATTTTTCATGGAGGACAGAAAGCCCTTTTGCAACAACAGGGTCATGATAAATGGACTCGTGTCTGTTGTTAACTGAATACCGAAGACGCCCTATTCTTCTTTTAAGTAATTATCCGATGGATTTCTTCCATTCGGAGAGTGTGTCTATTTCCGCGTCCTCAATCATAACATGCACGATCTACCTAATGATTTCATTACCCGCGAACTAAAAGTTGGAAGTGAACACATTTAAGTGGACTGGAAGAACTTTGCACGAGAAGTGTGCTTACATATACTGATTCTGGATAATGAGGAAATAGGGGGTTAGAAAGGCAGTTGAGATACTAGTAGACGAGAGTAAAGTCGGGAATGATAAATATCACAGAGGGAAAAGAGTAGATTGAGATTTGGTTTTCGGAGGCATAGAGAAAGTCGAAGAGGTATGTTTATTTCAAAAATTGTTCAGGATAGGAGTGCAATTACACCGATTCCTATAATTAAGAGGTACGTAAAACCAGGTAAGACCATAGATTTTGAGTTATTGGAGGGCATATTCTTACTTAAGGTCAAATAAAGAATCTTTTGTTATTATGTTGCCATGGAAATCTTTGTCAAAGTTAATTGGCATTAACAACCTATAATCTTTAAAACCTCTGTTTAAAAGAAATAACTTTTTGAAATTTCTTTCAATTAGACGAATCCTATCAGTCAAAAATTGGCATAAAATACAGTCAGAATTAAGGCCTAATATTGTCCAATATTTACCATTTTTAAGCAAAATAACAAAAAATGTCAGGCTGATTAGACCATCACTGTTATCGAAACAAAATATATTCTATCTGATAAATGTAATCACTGACAAATAAATGTCTGGTTGAATGACTAACCAAGTGGGGTTCTGTATCTAGGGTTGGAACAATGTCCCACAGACGAAAAACGAAAAATGGGGGATGGGCTATTTTAAATAGTCTGACTTAAAAGCGATTAGATATATAAAAGTTGCCCATTTCTTCTTGTTATAGAATTGAACAATCTATTCTGAGTGGATTCCAATAAAATATACAGCATACACGAAAGAAATAAAAAATATATTCGTCTATTTCTACAGTGTGTGTATTTCGCGCCTGAAAGCTTACAATGTGGCTCTTTAGTACAAAATATAACGGTTTTCATTTTCCGGATTGCGTATTTTACCTATTACATTGATATATTGTTTTCGAAGTTATTTTTTCTTTTCATTTTTAAAACAAGAGGGCATTAAAACATCAAATTCTTAATATTTATGTAAAAAATGCATTTTTTGGTATATTTTCGTTCGTAATTTGAAGTTAAATGATGCTATTCAATTTGAAGACGTTTACATTGTTACCCGTACCTACTCGAGCCGTAATTATCAAATTTACATCAATTTCTAAAAAATAAAACACTTAATATGAGAAATCTTCTAATAAATAATATTTTTATCCTGAACAACCTTTTCCTTCAGGAAAATGCACAAAAAATAATCGAATGATTTCAAGGCTACATGTAAATCAAGCCCTTCTCGTTACAGTTCCTTAAGACAAGTATACATAGTTTCAATTCAATATATAGCAGTAACAATTCCAGAAAACTTCTGAAACCAAGGGCCAATACTCTGCTAAAAACGGAAACTCGAACTGGATCTGCATTTATTTATAAAGAAGGCATATACCACTAAAAGTTTCAATTCATTAGATGCAAAGGCTGTAAAATAAATTCTGGAAAACTGTAAAATTGTTGAAAATTTCTATATACAAGGGATAACTTTGCTAAAAAAAGGTTAACGTTCCGAAATTTGAACTGGATTTCTAATCATTTATTCAATCCAATATCTTGAGAGGCTTCATTAACCTCATTTAATTTCGATGATATTTTTAAATGAAAAGACAAGTTTCCGAAATAGCTAAATGATATTTATGACTTAAAATTGATGAAATGCCAAAACAAAGCTTCCTTCAGGTGACAGAGCTGGAAAGAAGTAATTAATATACTTAAGAAACATCCGGGTCACATTTTAAATTTATTTTGATATGTTATGCAGCATATTATAATGGAAATGCCAAATCCAATAAGCATGGTCAAATTTGATTTTGTGACATCTTACGCAAAACTAATCTACAAGGTTTTCTCAAATAAGAAGCTTCATTTTCACATCTTTCTGAACATAAATAGAAGGACATGTAACACAGCTGTAGCGCATTCTTTTCTTACCTCCAAGGCCCCGGTATCGAAACCTTGATTCGGAAATAAGTTTTTATGTGGGAGGATATGGCGCTCGCCAATCCAGACAAGGAGGTTTTCTCCATGTACTCCTTTTACCTCCTGGTCCAATGACCAACGAAGAAATTGATTGGGGTGTTCAGGGGGTACCCCTCTTCCTCATTCTAACCCTCCTTCCCCGCCCGTTACTTCCTTTGATGGCTCCCGCCCTCTCTCTCCCTCCTCCTGCCCCTTCCTCCCTCCCTTTCACCTTGTCCACCCTTCATTGATAGAAGTTAATGAGTTGTTTGGTAAACGTCTTAAAATTACTAAATTCAAATCACTTACAAATTTTTCATGATAGATTCGAAAAGAAGTTTTACCAGTGTTTATTGATATGCTGTGAGACTCGGTTTTCTAGGATGAAGAAGGTATTCTGCCGATAGATTATCTCCAAAAAGGACAAAAAATCAATGTCACATACTATGCTTCACTTCTGACACAGTTACGCGAAAATATTAAACTTAAGCGTCGCGGAAAGCTCACTAGTTATAGGTGTGTCGATCCATCAAGACAATGCTCTTATTCGCAAGTTTTGTACTATCATGGCTGCCATTCATGATTGTGGCTTTAATGTGATTGAATATCCGCCTTATTTACCTGATCTTGCTCCATCTGACTTTCATCTAATCCCAAAACTGAGAGCCGCTATTTTTGGCACCCGTTTTCAGTCCGATGATGACGTCATACTTGCAGTGGATCACCTTCTTACCAGTAAAGATAAGGAGTTCTTTAAAAGTGGTATTGAGACCCTTAAACACCGGTGGCAAAATTGTTGAGATACTGAAGGAGGATTATGTACAAAAATAATGCAAAGTGTCTGATAAAATTCAAATCCATCAATACCAGGCTCATAACATATCAATCAGCCCTCGTACATTGCACTGCACATATAAAGAATTATATTTACGTACCTCAAAATTTGCTTTAATTATATATTTTTAAACGGTTGTCCTTGAATTTTGGATGTATTCCTTCTTAAAGCTGATATTTTGTCAACCGGAGTCCTACTGAACATGTATTTTCACCGTACGCTTTGTTCACAAGCCGATACTCTTCTTCATTGGATGTATATTTTAAATTAAAAGATCATCGGATTGATATGGAATACTTTTACAATTCCCATTGTAATAGAAAATGAGATTAAAAAGTCATTTATCAAACATCCCAATTAACACTTATGGGATTTTTTCATTACAGTAAATGGAAATGGAGACTTTTAATCCAATGTATGAGGCTCAAGTTTGTAGCTTGCCTTCAGCTTAAACAAATAAAATTCTGTGACCCTCTTTCCCTTTATGTATAGTTTCGACAGCATATGGCCAAAAACATAAAAAACTGAAATAAATATGAGAAAACATCTGTTATTCTTTATTTTTATCTAATTTTTCAAAGTATTTCTTACCCAGATAGATTTTATAGCTCACCTGCAACAATGTTAAACGTCTTCAAATTCAATTGCATCATTTAAGAACAGATCAATTTGCATCATGGACCAGAAATGCACGTTTCTGGTACTTAACCCTCACAATGATCAACAATCTAAAGACTGTAATACTAATATGGTAAAAGAGTGTGAAAGTTATTAAGTGCAAGACGTAGTGGGATGGGTGGGATAGATGCTCCAGTTAGCTATCGTCATAAAAGAGATTTACCAATAATAGACGGTTGTTGGCCGACAAAGTACGTCCGAACGAAACGCGACGAAACTCACCAAACATAAGGGGCCATGTATTAAAAAACATGATATAACTTTCAAAAACTTAAATAAAACTCTATTAAGACGAGTACATATAACTGTATAGGTATTTATTCATGTTTTTATTTTTTATTACTGACTGCAGCACTAATAGAGTTTTGTTTAAATTTTTAAAAGATAAATTATGTTTTTATACACGACCCCTTATGTTTGGTGAGTTTCGTCGCGTTCCGTTCGAACGTACTTCATCGGCAAACAACCGTCTGTTATTGGTAAAGCTCTAATGCGACGCCCATCGTCATTTCGTTGTCAAACACAATCTTTTAAACATACTTTACAGTAAACAAAGAACGGAGAGGATCTCCAGCCAGACTCGGTTGTATCACTCACAGCAAAGCAATGAAACATCCATGCGAAAACACAAAGTATACAAGCAAGGAAGAGACGCAAAAGAGACAATCATAAACATTAAACACAAAAGACTAACACGATCAATTTCGCTTGGTCTTTTCTTCAAACTCATTTGAAAATTTCTGTTTACAAAATTTTCTCAAATTTCTAAAACCTGGGTCCTGTAGTATCATATCCCAGCCATCTTGCTACGTATTTCGGTATATTTTGGACATACTTTGATGCTATTGAATAGACGATTTTCACATTACTGCATTTGACTTGGTTTTACGCATCTGAATTATGACGTCACAATTAGAAGTAACGTCAAAAGTAGTGAAGTCAGGTCTTGGAGTGTCTACCGGTAATATGAAGAAGGTCTATTTGAAGACGTTAAACATATTATACCACTAGACCAATAGGCAATATCAATTTTTTATCTTTTTTTTTTCTTATACTGATGTTCATGATTTGACCATGTCAAGTTCATGAAGCTTTTTTTGTTGACAACACATTATAGGTTTTCATCGAATTGCAAATCCAGAAAGTCTTAAGATTTTCAAAATGTTTTTAAAAGTAATACAAACCTATCTGTAAGAATAAGTCTTCTCAAGAATGACAGGAGTAGAGAATTCTCAGTTTATATAAGAAAAAATCTTAGATTAATTCTGAATCGTCTCAAGACACAAATCACAGTTCCGGATATTGAGAGAGTGTATCAAGAGGAAATCAGATTAGATATATTTGAAGTAATTTCCTTTATTTCTACGCTTTTTGTTATATTTGAAAAGAACACTCACGAAATTGTTCCTTCATTTCCTAATGTCACACACTGAAAACGAAAATGAACATTTCCGAAATAATTGTCCAATTTCCCTAGGGTAAGTACGAATGGTAATTGATTTTCTTAAAATGAGAAAGGTAAAATATTATAAATGTCAACACGATCCACTGGGAAAAAAATCTGAAATAAGCCATCTCATATAAAACAATGAACGGTAATGTCTTTACAAAATACCTTGTAATTGATTTGAAATTGTTTCCGATCGCTTTATAAAGTGTCGTACTATAAGAGATAGTTCTGAATCAACTTTTAACGGCAACTGGTATATGCCCTCAATTGTTTAAAGAAAAAGCTATTGTATTTTGAATAGCTTGCTTTAGATATGCAGCGATACGACTGTTATTATATTTCTGTGTGTGAGTGAGAAGACCTCATACAATCTTTAATTCATATTGTTGCAAGAGATGGTTTCAACAATACAATAAAACATTGAGGTAAATGTTCAAAAGTCTGTGTATTATTTTCATATCAGTGGCACTCGGAACCAGAACAGAGGTAATCAAAAAAGTAAATGTATAATTTAAAATTCGAAACATGAACTGTAAGTATACCAAATATAAATGAGGACATAGATATATTTATACTCTGATTGAGATGAATCTTAGTTCTATATTATTTTATCAAATTTTCTTACAGAGATGTTAAAGTTATATCGGGACACCTTTCATGAAAAATCAGTCATTAAAGAAGTTCGAGGATAGTTATTTTGACACTGTGGTAATGATCAAACTAACTTTCTTTCTTAATTTTTCTAAAGATCTACCTGAAATCATGTTAAATGTACAAAATTTGAGTAGAATGTAATAAACCGATTATAATCGGTAAAATCGCATCGGATATACCAACCGATTCTAACCGATTATCGATTATGTAATAGTAATGCATTATATTCACGGTATATTTATAAGCCTCTAAGGAAGCCTTTTTCCCCATTAACATGCATTCTTTTGATATTTTCAAATATAATCTTTGCCATTAAAAATTAATGTTTTGATAGAAAACTACAGCGAGCGAAGCGAGCCAAACTTTTTTCATATAAATTGAAAACTGTGGCGAACGAAGCGAGCCGGAAAATTTTCAGGAATTTTTAGCGAAATTTTTAAGGTAATTCTTCAAATTTAGACTACTTGTGAAAACGAAATTATTTTTTTCTGACACACCATAAGCAAATTAATTTTTTCCATCAAAATTCAGAGCAAAATTATTTTATTCGAAAAAAAAAACCCCAAAGCCCCCCCCCCCCCCCTGAATATCAAATGGACCGTGCCTTAGTTTTTCGAATTTTATGAAACTTTTATTGTATATATTGACATAAGTTTTGATATGTGAGTATATCTTAGATTTATAAAGATAGAGTTTTAGTCTTGATTCCTTTTTACATTCGAAGAGTACTTATTACATTCAGAATATTTTAACTTTTCTGGACTTTTTTTTCTTCATTATTGAAGCTATTGTACTACTTTTTGGTACTAGTATATGAATATATATGTCGGTGTAATTCAGAGGAAGTTCAAATTAGTTTCAACTGACCTATTTGTACAAGAGTTCTTGTTCTTGGACTTAGTAAAATTCAAGTTTTTCCTAGATTTGAGAATTCAAACCTTTTTTTACTGTTACATGTATCGCAAATGTTGAACTGTGTTTTGGTTTGTGATAGATCATGTTCAATATTTGCTGAAGCTGACCTAGTTTTAATAGAGTTATTACCCTTTGACTTTGTTATTTTCATTACAGTTTCAGATTTCTTGTCTTTTCTTTATTGATACTATTACAGATACCGAACTGGTATTTGTCTGCACATGCATTGAGTTCAGTATTGGTCTCAGATTTATACCGGTAGGGGATTTGTATCGCTTTGCGATAAAAAAAGGTTGTTGGTTCTAAGTAAAAATAAAATACTCCCAATATGTATAAAATATTCTAGTCCATGAGCGTGTATTTCCTACAGAAGCCAGTTCGTACCATGTCATAACTCGTAGTTGCGAGAAAAATTGTGGTAGTTACGAGAAAAAAAATTCGTAGTTACCAGAAACAAATTTCGAAGCTATGAAAAAAAAATCGCGTTGTTACGAGAAAAAAAATTGGAGATAAAAACTATTCATTTTTATGAAATATCGCTGAAAAAGGAAAAACTCAATAATTTCACCGTCTTTTGGACAAATTCACATCAGATTCTGAAGCTTTAGATATGTGTAAAATATAGTAGACTAACGTAATTTGAAAGTTAAAGTTTGATACTTGCACTTATCTTTGGAAATTTTGTATTTTTTTTGGAAATATGGTATCCCAATATATATCCGATTTCTTCAAGATACCCCAGAGTTGGAATTGCTTAAATTTTATTCAATTTGCAAAATTGAAATGTGATGACTGAAAACATTGATATGAGTACTTGTCCAAAGTATGTAAAGACTCCAAAAAAATTGAATAAACTAAAGCATTTCCAATTTTCAGCATTTTTATAAAATTTGTAATTTTTAACCCAAAATTTCCATGAAATACATGAGTTTGTAAAGTGTACATTTAAATCAAATTCATTCTTGAGTAGGGCCTTTATACTTTCAGAAAATACTTTCAAATCCCACAAACTATGGGAGCCCTTCCCCTCATTCTTGTGATTTGTCCAAAATTGCTTGGTTTTTTTTTTTCGTTTTCAAGTTGAATTTTACTATTAACCATATATATGCCCATATGGGGACACCCCACCCCTACACTGACAGTGACGACTTGGAACCCCCCCCCTGGAAAATGCATAGATCGCTTTAATTCATCAAAATAAGAGCCATTTTGATTTAGATGTAGCACTCCTTATTTTGTTCCAAACATAGAACATTAGGATAACGAAACTGTGATCTTACTTACTATTTACAAGACAAGTATTACTAAAGATCTAATCGAACACGCGGTTTTTTTCACATGCGTGTAAAATGGTAACATGTGTACCGATCATTTGTAATATAGGATTGTATTTGCTTTATCAACATCTAAGTAAAACCATGCAATGTGCAGTTTTTTATTCTGATATAATTTTAGAAGATTGAGACAATGGACTTGTTAAAAATAAATTTTGAAATTAGGAAATTTTTGTATTTTAGACGTTAGTAAACAGGTACAATGTAAATATATAATGTGGGTCACTAAGTGTATTTATGTAATTGTGAAAGATACAGCTATACTGAAAATGAATATTTCATAGGCAGACATAGCTAAGAAGCATTTCAGTATGTAAAAGAGTGTAATTTTGAATTACATTTGGAGTATGCATTACGTCCTCCCTGTAACGAGCACCCCCCTCCAATCCCCCCCCCCCCCCCCGCGAATTCGAAACCTCACAACGCTTCTTTTTCCCAGATATTTTTTTCGTCCGGATCTATTATGTAAATTACAAGCAAATAATATTTCGCTTCATATATATTATTTCAACGCTTTGATTTTGGGCTACCATTCGATTCCCCCCCCCCCCCCCCCGAACCCCGAACCTTCTTGATCTGTCCAAATTTTGAAACATTGAGTTCCCTACATGCATATGCATTGTGATAAGTTTGTGATCATGTTATCTTTGTAAATAATCATTTGTCATTTACTACATTTCATGATGATTTACTTGTAGCAACCCCCCCCCCCCCCCCCCAACTTTTCCAATCTGTACCTTAATTTTGATTTTTAATATAGTACTTGTGTATCATTATGCATACGCCATAATTTCTTTTGGAGGTGCTGTATATGTGAAACATGTACCGGAGCCCCCCCCCCCCCTCCCTCCCTCTATCACGTACCCGGGGCAGATCTCATTCATTATAACTATATACATGTATGAGAAAATAATTTTATTCTTATTTGAAAATTATATATTTTAATGTATGATTTTCTATGCAATTTACTAATTTCTGAACTCATCTTTACAGGTAGACGACATCTCATACTAATGACAATGTCCACGCGTCCAGGCTTCTTTATATACCGCTCGAGTACTCGAGGTAGTGGATTTTGGGTCACGATACATTAGTATGCAAAACGTCATCAGGGGGAAAGTTCAAATCAACACATGACCAAGTGTATTTTTAGCTAGGGGACGGAGATTGTTAGTTTCACTTCTAACAATTTCCGTTCCCTAAAAAAATTTACTACGTCATGGGGGTTTTTAAAGACTTAGTTCAGCTTTAACGCTGTACTTCAGTACAAAATCTCTTATTTTGCCTTAATTTAGTTAACACCCTCGAAAACTGAATAAAATGAATACACTATATTTGAAGTCTGCTTATCTTAACAAAAATTTTACGAATACCAAATAGACGAAATAGAAGATCAGACATTATAACATTTTGAAAATTAGCAAAGAAATGATAATAAGATTATTTGTTGTTGAAATATGGCATTTAACATGCCTTTTAATAATGATAAACGCCTAGCATAGTACTTTTATTCATTTTTTATGTTATTCAGGGAAAAATACATTATACCAGATGTTGAGGAAATTCCATAATTCCTATAAAAACTAAATACTGATTTTTGAATTTTTAGGTAAAAAAATCGCAAAAAAAAAACTTATTACAAACAAACAAAAAATTAAAATAATGAAAAGTTCCTTATTCAAACATGATTAAATTTTTTTGTCAAACATTCTATTTTCAACATCTGCAAAATGAAATGAAAAAAAAAATCATTGATCGAAGGTTTGATGAGATGACGTGACCTAGATTTTATCGAAGATATGATGAAATGGCATGACCTAAATTTGAACTTAATCCAAGAAATAAAATGATTCACAATAATGGTAAAATTTCCTTTAAATAAAGAAACCATAAGATATTGAAGTTTTCTAAGTTTCCAATGGATACTCTGCATATAATTGAGCGACATGACCCATATTTCGACTTGACCTGACTTCCTTTGTGAAAACCTATATCCAAGAAATTAATTGATTCTGTTTTCCTTAATGCTGGCGTCACACTGTCCCGATTTAAGCAGCCGATGGCCACACGATAAATGATTTTTTCAAATTCGGGTGTGATCGTAATATCATCGGGCTATTCGTAAGGCCATCTTGAGCCATCGTATAACCGCCGGCTTGATTTGTCAAACTTCGGGATCAACTTCGGGAGTGCTGTCAAAATCTTTGACATGCCAAAAAATTCCCGATGGCACTCCCGAAGGACCACATTCGAAACAGGTTCGTGCCCTTCGTAAGACCATCGAGAAGGCATCTTGCGTATTCGTAACATCTTCGTTTCTGCTTCGAATTACCATCGGGACCATCGGGGAAATTTTGCCATACGAAGACATTGCGAACGTGTCAAGAACCTCCCGATGGAGTTAGGAAGGTTATACGACTTCGTGACAACCTCGTAATTCCATCGAAATGACATCGTAATGTCATCGTACTCTAGTACGATGACGTTAAGATGGGATCCCGATACAAAAGATGACAGACACAAATATTAAACAAAACATTTCAAATACATAATATTCAAAGTCATTTTCAAAGTATTTTTCTAAGTTAATCCAAATTTATCAAAATAAAATCTTTTCTGTCTTCTTCAAATTTGCAAGTTCACAATCAATGCATTATAAAGCAAAATGACGTGCCTTGATAATGCATTGCATCTTTAAATGCATCTAAGAGAGCATGTACAGACTCAGTATTTTTGTTAATTACTGGTAATACTAGTATCTTGTTGTGACATATACCCATTTTTATCTTTCTTACATGGAATCATCACATCTTCCACTTGTTTCCACCAATGATGTTTATAAATGAAATTCGTGATATTTTAAGACGATTTTTTGTTGACAAAAATACATGTCAACTGCTACGCAAAGGTCACTGATAACTGAACCCGTTGTCTATTTATCCGTCTAGTAGTCACACTTTCACAAGAACTGTAATGATATGCCTTGTAAAATCAAACTTTCAAAGATGGTCGAGCATGATAAGAATCATTATTCATATATCTTTGCTAACAATGCTAAATAGACAGTGCGATTCAGATATTCGATAACATATATTTGAGTTACTTACTTTTGGGTATTTTTTGTATTTTTCTGAGACAGAAATAATAAAAGACGGAGGAAGAAACCATTGATACTGTGCTACTGATTTAACAAGAATTTTTAAACATCCAAAACGTGATGCATTCCTGGTTATAATCCGATGCATCGCATTCAAGATACGACGTCGTGAAGCAATCTAATAGCCTTCGTTAATACATCGTAAGCCTTCGTATGACCTTCGGATATGTTTTAAGATAAAATTCGTCACGTCGTGTTGTCATCGGGAGCGGTTCGGATACAATCGTGTAGTCATCTTTTAGCATCGTGCAATCATCTTTTAGCATCGTAAAAACATCGGTTGCTGAGCGGATCTTAACCATATTCGGGAGTAACTTCGCACGAAATTGAAAATTTCATATTCGTGTGTCCATCGGATATCATAATCGGGACAGTGTGAGGCCTACATTAAAAGTCCGAAAACCACATTTGTAACGGATACAAGGACGTGTACATCACAAAACTAAAATAAAATTTAGGCAATTCTACATAACGATAATATGGATTTCCTATTTCTGACATCAACTCTTGTTTAAAAACATCGAAAAGTCATTGTTTAATCATACACATTATATGATCATCATCGACATACATATAGTTCTATAACTGAGCTAATACTAACCTTAATATTTCTGTTTTTATCTATAATGTCCATTCATCGTTATTTCGTTCTCTCTCTTTAAAACATGACTTTAATGTAATATTTTTTAGTTTTTTTTTTATACTTTTTTTACAAGTATTGACAATTTTCTTGTGAAATGTTAAGGTAGTCGACCAAGCTCGCAATACGTTAGATTGTGACTTGTATTTTTCTAAACATTTTAAAATGTGCGTCTCAAAAAAGAAATATGAATTTTTCAACATCTATACCTTTGTGAAATCTCCAGACTTCCGATCCATATGATAAGATATTGTGTGTCAAAAACTGGACATTGCGTTTGTACATTAAATTTTCAATTTCGATCTTACAGCATACCCTATCTGCAACATGTTTTTGAGTTTTGGAAAATTTCCCGTTGAAAGTAAATAAGAGTCATTGATAATTGAACTAATCAACAATTTCCAAAGGATTATCTTTCTACGTCCATTTTTTTCATATTCCGTTTCAATTTAAAAAAGGAAGAATGAAGAAAAAATGCACAATAATACTTCATAGGTTTAGGTATGGCATTTGTATAGGCTGATTAAGAGTGGAATACTAAGAATAGAATCGTTTGACTTAACCCCTCTAATTGATGTTAAAGAAGCTTCGGATACAATATGTACCATATTTAAAGCTGAGGTCCTACATTAAAAACTGCACTATGGCAATATTTTTTTTTGGGGGGGGGGACGGAGATTGTTAGATACAGACTCTAACAATATCCGTCCCATGCCATAGAAACAAACTATAGCGACCTTTTACACCTGCTGACGTATGCATACTAATGAAGGTACGACCCAAAATCCAAGCACATCACTCTAGTCCCGGTATATAAGACGAGCTTCAAACTCGCCCACCGTGACATTCAGTGATTAGAAGTCTGGGAGTACATAACACCTGAAATGAGAAATTAATTCATTTGATAATTTAAAAAAAATGAATAATTGATTTCAGAGACATACTAAAACCCCTAAATCGATCGGTTCGAATAAAATAGCGAAAAAATTGTATATTGTACTTTTACAAATCACCTTCCCTCCCCGTCCAACCCCATCCCACTCCTCCAAAAACGGGATAAGATGAAACGAGAAATGAAGTCATCCGATAGAATTGTGAAGAAGTATATCTATTATGATTTATAGATGTGTTATATATGAATTTTCAATGTAGTTTAAAATTTTTTATACCAGATGCACACACCGCGTCTTGACCATGTCCCCCCCCCCCTGCAATCGAATATCCTTTGTCTTTTATACATCGATCGGTAGGAGTTTTACCTATAATTTTTCTCGTTGGTTCAACAAAATTAAAGAAAAACAAAACATTAAACTAAAGCATACATAGTAGTTCGAAATCATTTGCGGAAATGAGAAAGGGGGGGGGGGGGGGTATGTATACTTGAAGAATGTATACATTATTTAAATAGTTGTTTGCCTTTGTGGGAGGGAGGGGTTTTAGCTCTTTTCCTTTCTCGAGAGCTCAAATTTGACATGCTAAAAAGGAGGAACTTGCTTCTTTTCAACAATTCAAACAGTGCTGGATCCGCCCATATGAAGCCGCACTTGTCCTTTCATGATTATGCAGTATGATAAAAAAAAAAAAACCACGAAGACATGTGACATAAAGTTATCTATCACATGATACACCTTTTATTCTCTAAATTTATGAAACTCGTTGTGTGATTTTTATCCCCTCGCCAAGGCTCGGGGATGTGAAATTCACACAACTCGTTTCATAAATACCGTATGAAATAGAAAATCATTTGAAATACTAAATATATTGAAAATTATATTTAGGATGGAGGAACTGAAAATGGTGTATCTCACCTGTTATTAATCAAATAAATCCTGATGCATTATCAAACTAACACACATGTTCTGTCACTTCCGGTATAAGTTGATCGTTGAGAGTGTTCGATCTTTTTCGATGTAATATTATAAGAAAAATAAAAAATAAAGGTCAACAGACATATAAGAAACTTCTAGTTGAGCTTTTAGTGTGATTTTCTTTTTGCTTATCAATTCTTAAGAAATTCGGAGATTACTTGATTTAAAATTTATGCATCATCATATTCATAAATCACTTACAGTGAATGAGTATTACGTATGTTTTTTTTTCTTCCTGTATAATTTTGAACTAAAAGTCAAGTCTTCCTACACAATTGAGAACCACATAGAGAATAAGTGTCTTAATTTGTGTTTTGTTACGGGTATACAACACACAGCAAGTGCATTTATCGTACATGTAATGCGCGTTAGCGCATTTCATGCGATAAATGCACTTGCTGTTTGTCGTATACCCGTAACAAAACACAAATTATGACAATTATTCTTTATATATGCACCACAGTTGTCTATTTCATTCTTGTTTTCTGAAATCGCGTTTTCTAGGTAAAAAGATTCAGGTCACCGCGGGCTCAGTTTGCAGGTTAGAACAGCCGTCGTGACATGCTTCTTTAAATCTTATGCATTGTGACGTCACGAGTGTTAATACACGAATTGTAGCACGTTTTTTTCAATAGTAACATCTCGGGGAATTACATTGGTTGTGCATATATAAGTTTTTGGATACAATAAATACCGCACCCATATGTATTCACAAAACGCTGATTTCTTTATCAAATCTCTCTCGCTCTCTCTCTCTCTCTCATTTTTCATACCCCCTTTTTTGGGTCGGTTAACACACTGTTGCTGTATAATTATATCAATGAAATTGTATAAAAAAAATCAAGTATTATCATGGTTGCAATATTAGCTTTACAAGTGCAATTGCTTGATTGTTTTTCCATTAGACCATACCAACGTCGAAAAGGATGCGAGCGAACGAAAATATAATCATTTTATTTTTTTAAGTATTGAAGTTTTTAAGGATGCGCGCGAATGAAAATTTTTTTTTAGATTGAGAAGTTACTCCAGGAATATATTACATTCCCATTGTTTTCCTCACTCAAAAGAGAATTCCCATATGAATCTGGTGAGGAAGCCTGGCACACTGCAGCACAAATAAGATTTTCGAATATTTCCCCCTCTGGGACTTCCAGTGTCATGCATGGAACAACAAATTTGCTCCAAACAATTTTTCACACACAAGAAGTATCATTTTCTTGGAAATTTGCACAATATGAGTCTTGTAGAATTTTTAGCATTAAATTTTGCAGAAATCAGAACCGACCCTAAAAAATTTAGCCACAAATTTAGAGGCGAGCAATTTCATTTTTTGAATTCATCGAACATTTAACTAATTTGGTATGGCCTTATATTAGTGAACGTACAATTTATTTCCTAGTGGGAAGAATTTGTGAGCCGGATTTATTTCACAAAGGGCAACTTGAAATATTTAGTTCAACATTCAGAGCCGGAATACTAGTATTTCATTTTCAAACAACAAATTTCCTCAACACCCCTTCCCTCGCCAATGAAGAGATTATTTATTCTCACAGTCAGAGGGAAAATACGTTCAGTATCATTTTCGGCCCTGGATCCAGGTAAATGTACATGCTTGGATTTTCTATCCCTCTATCATCAAAAGTATCACAGACTTTGCAAGTTATACGCGAATAGGAAACGGACAACAACTTGAACAAAAGCGGATTCCTTGCCCAGTCCCGTCTAGCTAGAGTTTTCGATTGAATGATGAGCTATTGTCAAAATTTTTCAAAAATAGAATGCATTTCCTTTGAAAATATTTATTAGTCCACTACCGGCTCGCCGGAGGGGACTTATAGTTTCCACCCCGTTTGTCTGTCCGTCTGTCTATCACACTTCAGGTTTCCGGACTTTTTTTTCGCTGTCTTTGCAGATATTTATCTCATTTTTGGTATGTGAGTTTATCACCATGTGATACAGATTAAGTTTGAGTTTGGTTCCGATTAACCTATTTTTACAAGAGTTATGGTCCCTGGACTTAGCAAATTTCATGAAATTCTCCGTTTTCCAGACTTTTCTTCGCTGTCGTTGCAGATATTTTTCTCATTTTTTGGTATGTTAGTTTATCTCAGTGTGATACAGATAAAGTTTGAGATTGGTTCCGATTGACCAATTGTTACAAGAGTTATGGCCCCTGGACTTAGCAACTTTCATGAGATTCTCAGTTTTCCGGACTTTTCTGGGTTGTTGTTGTAGAGATTGAAATAATTTTTATATGTGATTACATCTTAGTGTTATACAGATCAAGTTCGAGTTTGGATCCGATTGACTTATTTTTACAAGAGTAAGGCCCCTGGACTTAGCAAATTTAATGAAATTCTCAGTTTTCCGGACTTTTCGTCGATGGTATTGCAGAAATTGAAATCATTTTTGGTAAATGAATATATCTTAGTGTGATACAAATCAAGTTCATGTTTCAATTTTATTGACCCATTTCTACAGGAGTTATGGCCCCTGCACTTAGCATTTTTCATGAACTTCTCAGTTTCCAGTCTTTTCATGCCTGTTCTTGTAGATATTGAGCTGATTTATGGCATGCAGATACATTATAGTCTGATAAAGAATAAGTTGAAGTTGGGTTTGATTTATTTGTTCTTACAAAAAGTATGGCCTAATAGCAAATTTAATTCAATTTACCTGTTTTCCAGACCTTTTTCTAAAACACATATTGAACTTATTTCGATGTTGGATTCATCTTTTAGTGTAAGTACAGGTCAAGGTAGAGTTGAAGGACATGGATTAATGCCGGTAGGGGACTTATATCGCTTGCGATTCAAAAAAAAATTTTCAACATCTTTTTTATGATTAGCATAACTCTCGAAAGCTTTTTTAGCTCACCCAAGCGAAACTCAAGGGCGCTATATTGTCATAGCGTGCCGTCCGTCGTCCGTCCGTCTTATGTATGTCGTAAACTTTTAACGTTTTCAACATCTGCACAGAATTTAACGAAACTTTACAGAAAGCTTGTATTCAAGTTCCACTTCCAAGTTTGTGTCTTTCGTGTCGATCGATAAACAAATATGACCGCCAAGGGCTCTGATTGACAGACTCAATCTGGACGCCTGCACATAATTTCGTGAACCCAGAGTCAGCACCAAATGTAGGTCAAAACACTTTCAATGTCAAGGTCACATATTTAGTGTCAAACATGAGAAAGGCGACATACCTGTTCTTGAACAGTGTTTTCAGAAGAAACTGCAGCATAGAGTTAAAAAAAAAAACCTACAGAAAGCAAGTACTCAAGGTACTCTACCAACTTGGTGACTTTCAGTCCTTCGTCGGCAACTCAGGTAAGCGATGTGCTCTCCTTGGGCTTTTTGTTGTTTTCTTTATAGATTTCAAATAATGCACCTTTCCTATGCAGCAATATATTCATTTTTCCTTGACTATAATACTGAGATATGGAGTAGAAATGGTATTGTCTGACCTCTTTACCTCAACGTCGTAAACTATGAATATAAAATGTAGATAAAAATCAATAATCAAGGACCAATGAGACGTTGTGAGATATCAGGTTATATTATATAAGTGATTTGTATCAAACAATCAGATTGCTAGCTAGCGGTTCCGTATTTTACGATATTGCACAGCTGTGCGCCTCGCTTTCAATCCTACATCTAGAATTGGGAGAAAATGAATGAATTATTCACGATTCGGTAATGATTCCGATAAATCATGAGACATAAAGATGTTTGATGAACCAAATTCGTGCAACAGGTACATTTTGATATGTTCTTGACTTCGTATGATCAATGACGCCAAATACGTCGCCAAATGAGATGCGACATTACGAGATGAATGTTTTCTTTTGTGATATGAAGTCTCTTAAAAAATACGGAGTGATATCGATTCTTTTTTTTCTTTTCTCCTTTTTTTGCACATAAGAAACATAGACCATCTGGTCTTCGTGTAAAATATTTTAAGCGATTATAGTTTGGATAGTAACACAGACCTCTTGTAAGATTTAGATTTTAACAGACGGATTGTGATTAATATATAATATAACAAAGATGGACTGGGTATGAGTTAAATATGCAAAAATTTTGCAAGGCTACGACACAGTATATTGACCCCGGCCTTCGGCCTCGGTCAATATACCAGTAATATGTTGTAGCCGTGCAATATTTTTGCATATTGAATTCATACCCAGTCCATATTTGTATAGTATTTCATTTTTCTTCTTTTTGATAATTAAACTATTTATTTATCTATTTACCTGTTTTGCTTTTTTTAATGTATATTTGGGAGTGTTAAAATTTTGGCCTATGAACTTTTGGACCCCGCTCCCCTATAAAAAAGCATTGTTCCCCAATGGGTCATTCATGGACAGTCGCGCTGAGTCAAAAAAAAGTAATCGTATTTACGAGATTGAACTCATCACTTTTCTTCTTAAGGCGTTTTGTTGGTTTGGTTTCTTTTTTTGTGGGGGGGGGGGTTGGCTTTTTTTTTGGGGGGGGGGGGGTAATTTTGTTCTTATGTGTTATTTTCATTTATTCATTTATTTATCAATTCATTTATTACTGCCTTGTCTTGTTGCAATAATTGTGCAGATAACAACTTTTTCTTATACATGTATGTGCATAAAGATGAAAAAAAGTCACGAGTCAAGAAGGATTCTATAACATGCAAATACCTTTTCCGCTTGGAACCGGCAATTATCCGAATGTTATTTCTGTTGCTTGTTTTTTTTTTTATTATTTTAAGCGGCCCATAAATCAGAAGTACTTCACAGTCTGCATCGATACTAAATACTTGATTCTTGATAATTTTTTATCAGATTTTTCCAAAAAAATGTAAAAGGGGTTGGAAATAAAAATGAAAAACGATCCACGATGGTTATGTCCTCCTGAAAAAAAGGAGGGGGATATATTGGGCAAAGATAAGGTTTTTTGATATTATTAATGTAGAAGATGGACGGCCTTATTTTCTGTTTTTTTTTCACAATGTTGTTGGTTTGGTTGGTTCTTTTTTTGGGGGGGGGATTGGTTTGGGGGGGGGGGTAATTTTGTTCTTATGTGTTATTTTCATTTATTTATTTATGTATCTATTCATTTATTTCTGCCTTGTCTTGTTGCAATAATTGTGCAGATAACAACTTATTCGTGTACATGTATGTGGATAAAGATGAAAAAAAGTCAAGAGTCAAGAAGGATTCTATAACATGCAAATACCTTTTCCGCTTGGAACCGGCAATTATCCGAATGTTATTTCTGTTGCTTGTTCTTTGTTTGTTTTTTTTTTTCTATTTTAAGCGGCCCATAAATCAGAAGTACTTCACAGTCTGCAACGATACTAAATACTTGATTCTTGATAATTTTTATCAGATTTTTCCAACAAAATGTGAAAGGGGTTTGGAAATAAAAATGAAAAACGATCCACGATTGTTATGACCTCCTGAAAAAAAATCTCCATCTGCTTAATATGAATAAATGGGCATAAAAAGGCCATCTTGTCTCTATAAGATCCGCGCCTAAATTATCTGTATTTCACATGCATGAAAAAAATATAAGTAATTTGTGACAACAGAGTTATGGGGAGACAAAATCGTGAATATTTGTCATGCATCTTTGGTTTTCGTTTACTTATTTATTAACCAATTTCTGTTTACCACCTTCTCTAGCTTTCACATATTTAATTTGAGAAAAATCAATTTCTGTGATGTGAAAACCACGAGTAATCAAAATCAACGAAAAGATAATTTCTTATTACACGTGTCTGGTGCATGGAAATTGGTTTGGAATTTTCTTCAAGAAGGTATAGAATTGGAACCCTTCGACATTATTATCATCTTTTCGCAAGAATATATGTTTTACTATATAGCTAGTCAGAATTTTCGCTATCCTATATGTATAAATTACTATCTAGTATTTACTTAGAAAGAGATGAAAGAAACAAAGGGAAGGGCTCCTCAACCATCTGAAATATGGTCAACGATACATGTAGATCTACACCCCCCGGGCCCCTTCCGTAATCGAACACTCTCAAAACGCTATTTATGCCGGAAGTAATGAATTTGTTTTTTGGCAGAAATGGAAAATAGTCAAATTATTGTAAAAAGGTAAGACAAGGCGATATTATTTGTCACATTTGTTAGATTTTATATTTATTAACTATCAACGAGACCGTATTCAAAAGCAGTATGAATGATTCAGAGATATTTGAGCCGGTGTGCGTGCAAGTATATGTTTGTGATTAGTGTTTGGAGGGGGGAGGAGGGGATATATTGGGCAAAGATAAGGTCTTTTGATATTATTAATGTAGAAGATTGACGGCCTTATTTTCTGGTTTTTTTTCACAATGTAGGTAAATACTAAAACATAGATCTTATATTTATAATGAACATTTTAGAAGCGAGGTAGGTATGGGGCTGGGAGGGTAGCATATTCTCATGTGTACAATGAAAATTGATATTCTTTACGCAATTCTATTCGAACTGGTAGATTTAGTGGGGTTTTTTTTTTTGCACGTCTCTGAAATCGATTATTCATTTTTTATCAGATGAATTCATTTCTTATTTTAGGTGTAATGTACTCCCAGACTTCTAATCACTGAATGTCATGGTAGGCGAGTTTGAAGCTCGTCTTATATACCGGGACTAGAGCGATGTGCTTGGATTTTGGGTCGCACCTTCATTAGTATGCATACGTCAGCAGGTGTAAAAGGTCGCTATAGTTTGTTTCTATGACATGGGACGGAGATTGTTAGAGTCTGTATCTAACAATCTCCGTCCCAAAAACAATTATTTCCATAGTGCAATTTTTAATGTAGGACCTCAGCTTTAAAGACATTTAATATTTGAAAACTTGGTGTCACTGGTGGACCAGGAGTCCCCGAGGGCACATGAAGCCAAGATCGATCAACTTCAGTTGATCGTTTCTTCAAAGAATTCGAAAATTTTTGGTATCAAATTTCTTGAAATTTCTAAAACGTGGGTCCTGTAGCATGACAAATATGGATAATGACCATATCCCTGTATACATCACAAAATCGATAATTCAGAAAATCAGAAACCGAAGGCATACAAAATCAGGACAAAACAAGAACCAAAGCAAACAAACAAAAACCTCCACCACATGAAAAGAAGCGAACTCCCGATATGGGAGTGAGATCAGGTGCCCAGGAAGAGTAAGCATCTCCTGCTTGCATGCAACACCCGCCGCTTCAATTCGGTAGAACTGTCACATCCGGTAACTTCCATTTCGGAAGACATAGAGTACAATCTTGGCTTGGATGGTTCAAATGGTCTATGACAGAATATCACCCACCATTCTGGAGAGTGGGACATCATAGTGTATGACGAGTTCCCCATATCGACCGTAGAACTTCCTCAGTGACGATGTTAGTCGGTCACAAACATATCCCTGACTGAGAAGCTTATCTGAAAGACGCCTAGCTCTCAGAACAAAATCCGTATATTTCGTACTTGCTCTGGCATAGCGTATCAACTGAGATATGAACACGCCATAAGCAGGCGATGAAGGGATGTTGCTACTCAGAAAAGGAAAGTTTGTAATGCTGAAATTGAAGTCGTCACGTTTGTCATAGAGTGAGGTATTCATGTGACCATCAGTGTCGTAGGACAACATTATGTCCAAATAGGATGCTGAATTATTTGTCTCTGTAGTTTCTTTGACTTCAAGCTCTGAAGGATAGATTCTGCTCAGATAATCTGCGAATTTCGGATTATTGATGGACAAAACATCGTCTATGTATCTATAAGTGAAGTTGAAGTCAGAAGCTAAGTATCTTTTCCCTTCAGAGACCAAAGATTGAATGAATTCAGCTTCGTACGAGTAAAGGAAAATGTCGGCAAGGAGTGGGGCACAGTTGGTCCCCATTGGAATTCCGACAATTTGCTGAAAGACCTTTCCTCCAAACACCACAAAAATGTTGTCGATCAAAAAGTTTAACATCTGAATAATATCTGTTTCAGTGTACTTATTTTCATATAATATCCCATTCATTCTGCTACGTTCTCCTCTACATTCTTGAACATAGTATCTTTACACTCTTTGGCCATATAAGGCTGAAGATCACTGACGAGGGTTAAGTACCAGAAATGTGCATGTCTGGTCCATGCGGCAAATTTGTCTTTTCTAAAATGTTGCCAAAGAATTTGAAGACGTTTAACATTTGTACCACTTGGTGAGTGTCACTGCTGGTGGACCAGGAGTCCCTGGAGGCACATGTAGCCAAAGATTGTGAAAGTTATTATGTCAAAAAATGTACCGAAAGACGTAGAATGATGAATGGCATATGATACTACAGGACCCACATTTTAGAAATTTCAAGAAATTTTGATAACATAAGTTTTCGAATGCATGATATGCAGCTGGTTTATCAAAGACATTAGGAATAAACAAAATGAGTATATTTTTTACATTTATTGGCATAGCTCTGTCATGGCATATTTTGTATTTATATGCATTGTATCAAAACTTTCACGACTTTTCGTAATAAGTCAAATGTCAAAAGCAATGCGATTCAAATAAATACAGCAGTTTCCATTGTCCCAAGCAAAACATTTTATATTTCACAACAGTTGATATGTTTGAAACTTTTATAACTTTTGGAATAGTTTTAACATAATAAGAAACACGACAACCACAAATTTATTAACAAAATAGATTTATTTCGAGAAATACGATGATCAAGCGAGACTGTTGGATTTCATTCAAACACGGATAGAGAACGTCCTTTATATGTAAGGAAAGTAGAGACAGAAATTCTTATGGATCGATGGCATCGAGCTATAACATACCAATTAATTCCAATCATAACATTGTCCTCAATGTTGCCATGATTATTACCATATTAAATGCAGTTTCCTTTAAAAAAAAAAAGATACATTATCGCAGTCAAGTTCTTTTACTTCAAGTACAATTTTTTGACATATAAAAGAAAACTCCAAAAGTTACATCTATCCCACTATAACTTTATATATTGGGAAAAAATCCACTTCTGATATCACCAATTGTATACGACATAATTATACGTTGTATTTTGTACGAACGAAGTTCGTTCGTTCGAAACCGTTGCTTTAAAAGAAAGGAGGGGATCTCCAACAACACAAGGTTACAGCACCCACAGCAAAATCCCAAAACACCCAATGCAAAAAACACAGGACAGACACCCAAAGACAGAGACGCAAAGGGGACAAGGAACACCAACTCACACTTAAAAGAAATAGCTCTATTTCGACACAGATATATGCATTTTCTTCCATATTTTGTTTTTTTTTTAAATGTTGTATCTCTGATATTTTGACCTTAACTTACTGATTTTCGATATTTTTGTGTAAAATTGAGAAAAGGAGAAGGTTCGGTAAGCTGGAATATTGACCCTATTTTTCAAGTGGTTCAGATTTCGATTATATTCAATATGAAAGATTTCAAATGTATGGTTGTTTGAAATACCACATAAACTTTTCGATTCTGAAGCATTACACTGAAATATACTGCTACAAAAAATACCCAAAATTCGTAAAGTGATGCAAAATGCCAAGAAAGAAGTCAAATTTTGGTACAAATCAATGAAAAGAAAAAGGGCGCGCAACGCCAACCAAAATAATTCCTACACTAAAAGATAGCTATGAAATTTATCTTTCTATCTATATAAAATCTATTTTGGTTGAGGGTTCCCGGCATACGCCGTTTTTTCTTCATATTCCGTTATTCAGAATATGACGTCATATCTTATGCTCGTGACTTTTAAACAACTACTTGAAATATGGACATTATATATATTCGCACATATTCTAATAAAATTTGAGAGACAGAAAACAATAATTTTACAAAAAGTGATTTTCCACGAAAACTACAGGGCCAATTTTAGGGACAAATAAACCTTATCCTTTTAAATGCTTGGTGAATTTGGTACCTACGATTAAACTTTATCAAGTTAAAGTTTTATTATAATACAATGTTTCTAATCTGTTTTATTGTATATGAACAGAGAAAACTAAAATAAAAATCAAACGAGTGCACTTCAACCTTTTTTGTATTTTCTTTTCAAATGTACTATTTCTAGCTACAAATTTCCAGCATGTATTACCCTGTTTTTGACCTATTAATTTCTTCCTTAAAATAATTTACATGAATCCTATACTTTCATATGGTTTTCATAGAATCGTTTAAATCCATTTATTCGGGAGTTACATTCCTTAAGAACACCTAAACGAGTACCCATATCCTTTAATACCCTAGAAAAGATGGGCTATATCTGTCAGATACAGATGCATCAAATTTAAACACATGTAGGGGGTGGGCTTCGCTTTATCACAAACCCAAGATAGGGAATAAGAGGTAATATTTTACTATAGTAAATTATCCAATATGGTAATTATCTATATTTGTCATTCAATGCTACAGAACGTAGGTATTGTATTACTAGAAAATATTACTAGCCAAAGGCCAATCAATAAAACATTCTCATCATTATTTATATGGACAAACTTTCAAAGTAGGAACAGACAATGGCTTTTCGGTATGGCTATTAAGATATAAAATCCCGAGGGCCAGATAGCCGTATGACTTGAAACTTTATCTTCCTATCAATTTATTATACACATGTAGAACATAGACCAGGTAGGTTACACGGGAACGTAGATGCTCTATGCAGAGGTAGATTGTAGATACTGTACTAAGGTGGAGATGAAATGTTTAGCCGAAGAGACTGGAAATAAACATGTTCTAAAAACCAAGCCTGAAAAAGAAACCATTATATTATATGATTAAGTGGGTTCAGGACGGGACTCAGCCCGACTGGAACGATATCTTCTATTTCAGTGAAACTTGTAATTTTACTGGGTAAGATCCGAGTCATTGAAATACATATATAATTCACTCAATTGTTTGACAGAGGATAACATAAATGTAAATTATTGTTTTGTCATCCCAAAATCTTTAGTGGGAAAAATCTTAGCCCTTCGATCCCCAGATAGCTTGTGTATGGATTGCCGGTGGTTAGCGTTGACATGTTAACGTTGGAGTAACATTGGCCCAACATGTATAATTGTCGGGCGCCGGGCATGCAACTGGACAATAGCAACTGAGTTCCTTGCTTTTTAATATTTTCACGGTTTCTTTTTTTTTTTTCTTTTTTTTTTTTGCAATATTGATATGATTGGGTTAAAGTTGGGCTTACATTGGACCTGCGTTAGACCTAAGTTAATTGTTTTAAATACTTTTAAAAATATCATGTTCTTGAAGGTCTTGAACTATGAAGTTTTAAAGAATTGTCATTTGCGTAACAAGTCTTTAGATAAGTGATTTGCGTCCGACGAAAGAAGATATTTTGTGGTACTGAGAGACGTTGTGTCAACGTTTTGCCAAGATAGACATTGCTTCGACATTGAAATGACGTCAGTGCTAAACGTTGAGGTGATGTCGAGTTTTGATTGGATCTGATAGTTGATTCAACAATGAGTTTATAACGGTACATCAACATTGAACAGTCGATGTTGATACAATGTTAAATTGCTCTGTTGAAGAAACATTATATTTTCAACATTATAGCAACGTTGAATTTGGATTGTGTATGAATGTTGAAACAACGTTGCACAACAACGTTGGTTTAAATAATGCGGAAGGGTGAAAATAAGATATAAACTTTCCAAAACTGTTGAAACGGGGCACCGATTTACACATTATTCAATTCTTATAAATAGATACGGTAAATCAATTTTACATTCCTAATTTAAACATGTTCTGTGAAGTTCCACATTTACGGACAAGAATCAAGGTCCATCACAGAACGGAATGAATGTTATCCGAGTATGACACTGTTAATCTCAAATTTCTTCCATAATCTATCATTTTATAAACCAAGTTTCATCCTCGTCCCTGTTTGTTCTGAATAAAAAGAATAAAAATGATAACAGTATATTTGATAAAACAAAATTAACTTTTATCGAATTGTTATCGTAATTCATCAGATTAAAAGTTGTTCAAAATGGTTCATGAAAATTCAAGAAAATAAGTACCTTTTACTTCTGATCTGTTATAAATTATGTTTGAATCAAGTGCCAAATTGTTCTGAGCCTGCCTTCTTGTGTTCTGATTTTGAATGTAGAATGACGCGGAAATGGTAATTTATTCAGGATGGAAAGGTCAGCACAGAAAGAGGCCATTCTCAGTATGCGAGAGCTGACCTAGATTATTTACCAGATCTTATCTCGCCATCATGAACGTGTTATTGTAAGTCTGCAGATGCGTGTAATACGCTTACCTCATTTCTATATGCACTTACACCAGATAATAATTCAGAAATTTATTTGTAACGTTTTAAGGTGGGTCCCTACTCATAGATTTAACAGATGAAATTTGTATTTAAGGCTTTTTTCGTAAACAAAATGGTCCTAATGAGAAATAAAACACAGACATAGGCATGTAATATTTTGTTCATCAAAGATACAGTACATTATAGAAAGGTACTCTTACACAATGAGACTGAGGATTATCAAATATACAGATGTGCTTTTGGACCCTCCAAATTCAGTAATGATAATAGTATATTTATTTATTTATTTTGTTTTAATTTATTATAACAAGTCATATAAAAGAAATATTACACATTAGATGATATTCTAATACAAATCTAAGTATGATATGTTTCCAAACATAAGGGTACCCCCTTATGATTTATCACATTTTTTACCAATATCATATACTCATTCCAATTTTTTGCAAAAAGAAACAGATGAATTTTTTTCGGTTTGGAATATTTCATGATATTATGTATGTTGATGAAGACAAAATAGCATATATGTACACAGTCTTATAAATGATCAGGATATGGCTCCAAACATAAGGGTACCACCTTATAATTTCATCACATTTTTGACTAATAATAGGTAGTACATCCGAATTTTTGCAGAAAAGAACACATAGGATATCTTCATATTGCATCCATTCATTAAATAATGTATATAGATGGTGAAAAAATCACATACACATTGTAAAGTCGCACCCACGGGCCAAGCGAGGTAACTCTTGACCAGTGCGTCTCCACTGTAATAGTTTGAGTTCGTTTGACGGATTGTATTGACTTTGACTGATCTACCTATAACAAGAGCATGAAATTAGTTTATAAATATGATTTATTAACAATAAAATACAAAAGCAATGAATCGCGATCTTTGTTACTGGTAGCGTAGCCCTCTGTGAGTCTGTGCGTGAGAGTGATGACGACC
Organism: Pinctada imbricata; assembly: GCA_033119305.1. Classification (NCBI taxonomy): domain Eukaryota; kingdom Metazoa; phylum Mollusca; class Bivalvia; order Pterioida; family Pteriidae; genus Pinctada; species Pinctada imbricata. The sequence continues at coordinate 28,103,504 of VSWD01000008.1, read as the reverse complement.
CTGCATGACTGTGTGTCCGAAAGAGGATGGCCTATAGCCAGTGTTTTGAATGTGATTCTGGTGTTGATTTACAGAACTTCACCGGTGACGGTGGCGATTTTACAGTCACAACCGGGAAGTTAGTTGCAGTTTACAACCTGGCGATGAATTCCACCACCGGATCCGGTGGTCATTTATACACCACCGATATGGGTGGTAATTATTTCTGTACTAAAATAGTGGCGAAAAGGTGCCTTAAAGACATAGAATTGGTAGATTTTACTGGTGTTCAGCGTACTAATATTATTCAACCGGTTCCGGTGGTAAAGTTCACAACCGAAATCGGTGGTAAAGGTTGTTCAAGGTCACTGCTTTGGTTGCAGTTTAATTCATAGGTGCAACCGATCTGCTAACCATAATAGGTACTTGAGTCTTGAATATCTGCTTCACAACCGGGATCGGTGGTAAAACCTGTGCAGGTTGCGTCTTAAAGACAAAGAGAGAACGTCTGTCCTATAGACAATCAATGGCCAGAATGACAGCATGCTCTGGAATCAAGCTGCTTTTATTACTTTGATGACGTCATGAGATACTGAGAAGAATCTGCACGCGCTGATTCGCGGCAGAGTACACATGAAGAAAGTATGTCATATGCTGTATTACGTCATTACTTCTGTGCACAGAACATGGCGGCCGACAGGTAGTTGAAATGTGTTGATAAAACAATTAATTCAATTTGGAATTTGCAATGGCAAAACATAATAATATGCTAATAAGTCGAACGTTATATACAGGTAAGTTGGGTATTTAGGACACTGCGCATATTATGATTCTGTCGTTAATGTCCCGCTAAACTGTACACACACTTTGACAGGTGTCTAAGGGGGGATGTTTCATAATAATATGATCGTAACGATGATGCGTTGAACATTTTCCGTGTACCGTGCATGCATGATCGTGATATCGCTGCATCTTTTATGCTTACTGGAGGTGATTTTAGCAAAGCAATGACCAACTGTAAGGACAAGGTGTAACATTGCCCCCTGCTTAGTCTGGCTTTGGTCCCCAAAGAAGGTGAGTACAGCAAAGACAAAAGATGCATGTATATGTAGAACATTTCATTGAATTTGAATAATTGTAAGAACTCATGAATGAAATACATGTATAATAAACGGAATAATTGATTAGATCTATAAGGTACACATAATCAAGATATCAGCTAGCAAACATTAAAATCAAGCTTCTCAAGATGATTGTCATATAGACATGTACAAATCCGTGACTGCAAAAACTGGTCATAATTATCAGTGATACTTCACTTCCTATCGTAAAAACATTCTTTTGTCTCTTCATCATGCAATATATACGGAGAAATAATCAAAACCATTGGAGTCCTGCAGGTTCTTTGAATGTCCTTCCCACACAGGAAGCATCCAATTTCAACATCCACCCCCATTCCAAGAAGAAATTCCCATAATTACAATGAATTTAACCGATGTATTTATATTTTACAGATGTCATCTCAGAAACGGGCAACGTCAAACAATCGAGCAAGCCTGGCATCAATGGTGGTCACCAATCCTGCCAGCTCGTAAAATTCAGCCTCAACCCTCATCTCATTCAGCAATCTTAGATCTCTGGGTAACACCTCCAATGGCAAACATCCTCCATTTCTCAGAAAATTTAGAATTACGTCAAAATGCTTAAAGTCTCTGTCTATGAAGAACGTTGGTCTGTCTTTAAATACTCGAAAGTATGGCGAGTCCTCGTGGAAGATTTTGCTAAAGAGACTGTCACGTACTCCTTTTAGGGTGTTCATGCTAGTATGAAAGTACTTTCCTCCTATCTTTAAAATGATCTTACTCTCTGCGCATTTTCTAAGATTAGTCAACTTGTCCCTGTCCTCTATCGTCAACCTTTCAGATGCAGATTCCACTACAGTTGCAAACTTCCTTAGCTCTACTGGAATTTCGGATTCTGGCACCTCAATGGATGCTGTTGCAACAACGGTAGGCACTGATGAAACGAGGCCATCCAGAGTTGGAAGAAGAGATTCTGCTCCATTTGCCATCTGAAGGTCGATGCTAGGGTCCTGAGTGGAAATTGATGTGAAAGAGGATATAGGAATTGGCGTCTGGATGGAATCTGTTTACTTTCAGGTAGGATCTGATGTTATAGTTGATGAGGGAACCGAAATTTCTAACTGTTTGGAGGATTTTTTTGTTGCCAAATTTATATTCTTGTCTGTTTCAGGGAGTGATGCAGAAGATGAAGAGGACGAAGAACTGGAAGAAGTTGTGGCTGTGCTCAAGGCAGAAGCTGGTCTGGGTGGTTGTGCAGCTGCTCGGTGGACAACCTGTCTTGTGTCGCTTTTTGACGCTTCTGTCTAGTAGAGGTCAACTTGAAGGGCTGGTGATGGCGGAAGTGGGCTGATTGGCTTGGGTGGAAGCTCCAAATCTATCGCCTGTTTGGCCTTAAGTTTCCTAGGGGGCTGCTGTCATCCCTCTGCCGCTTCCTGCTCTCCTTACGGGGAGCATCCCTGGATTTCGATCTGGATCGCCTACCCTCCTTAATAAGCTTAATCCACTTATCAGCCTCATTGTTCTTGAAGTCCCGTAACAAAGCCATGGCCTCCTCTCCATAGCGTTTATCAAAGGTACCATTACCGAGTGGCTTTGAATACATGGCCTCAATTTTCACAGCCTCCCTTCCATAGCGCCTCACGCACGAATGTCCATTATTCACCCTATTTAGCAGGACCTTGCAGCGGGAGCATTGAAACTTTACGTAGAAATGCATCTCTTGTACGTGCCTCCTGACCTTCTACAGCATCTCCATCGTAGCATTGCATCCGAGGCATTCATACGTTCCCTCAGAGGGTAGCTTGGGGATTCTGTGCTGAGCCTGGAAAAATTGAAGACTGCTGAGTAACTATTCAAACGCATGAAGTCAATATACATTTTTATTGACCTTACTGCTGTTGCACAGGTGTATGGCAGACAAAAGGCTTTAGCCTATCATGGTACACAGTTTTCGGCTGGCTCTTTGAATTCTTGGTAATCTTGAAAACCACATTATTGAATATCTTGATGATTGTGTATGGTCCCTCCCATGGTCTTTGTAATTTTGGATTGCGTCCTTTTCTACGCCTGGGGTTATGTAACCACACCAAGTCACCTACGCTGTAGTCATTGTATGAAATTTTGTAGTCGTAAGTCTTTTTCATTCGATTTGATTCAAGATTCATTTTTGTTCTTGCATGGTCATGTATTTTCAATAATGTTTCCTCCAGGTCAATACAGTGTTGAGTCACATGGACTGTGGTTTTGTTGATTGGTCTACCAAATATCAAGTCAACGGGCAAGTTTACCTCACGGCCGAACATCATCTTATTCGGTGACTGACCTGTGGTACTTTGTACGGAAGAGCGATATGCCATGAGTACCAAAGGCAGATGTTCATCCAAATCATTCTGTTGTTCGGTTACATATTTCGAGAGCATTATAGCTAGAGTACGGTTTGCACGCTCTACTAGGCCGTCAGATTGTGGTCTAAGCGGTGTTGTTCTTGTCTTTTCAATGCCCAACAAAGCACAAACTTTTTTCATTAGCTGAGACTCAAAGTTAGTACCCTGGTCAGAATGTAACTGCAATAGTACGCCAAAAGTACACACAAACCGTTTTACAAAACTATCTGCTATTGTAGCAGCTTCTTGATTAGGTATTGGGATTGCATCCAACCATTTTGTGAAGTAGTCACATATGACTAGTATGTATTTGTTGCCCACTTTTGGTGACTGGAAAAGGGCCTAAAATATCTATTGCTACCCTATCCATAGGTGCCCCTGTCAAATATACCTTCAGTGGAGCCCTTTTTTTCCTCTAAGGGTTTCGCTTGCCTCCACACATCTCGCATGTCTCGACCCATCGTTCCACATCGCTCCTCATATGTTGCCAGAAAAATCGATTGATCACTTTCTCAAATGTTTTCTGTACACCAAGATGCCCACCTGTAGGAGCATCATGCAACTGTGAAAGGACTACACTAATAAGTGACCTTGGTATTACTATGAGCTTGTTCATTTCACCTTGAGAATCATGATTCATGTACAAGACACCATCCTCTAATGACAAACTTCCAAATCTATTCAAGAAGAATTTAGCTGTAGTTTTAAACCTTGATATTTCATTCCATTCAGGTCTCTTGCCATCCAGCATCCAGCTCAAGATTAGTGCGACATCCGGGTCTTGCTGGTGCGTGTATCAAAATCAACCAAAAGTGGTATACTATTCTGGCTTACTAATGTGCCTTCGGTATCGTTGCCTTACCCCGGGCCCTGGGCTCTGATCTGAACCAACTTAGTTTTCTAAATATACAAATAACGGGCTGCCACTTGTACCTAAGGCACGGTCCATTTGATATTCTGGGGGGGGGGGGCTTGGGTTTTTTTCGAAAAAAATAATTTTGCTCTCAATTTTGATGAAAAAAATTAATTTGCTTACGGTGTGACAGAAAAAAATAATCTTGCTCTTACAAATAATCCGAATTTGAAGAATTACCATAAAATTTCGCTAAAATTCTTAAATTTTCCGGCTCGCTTTGCTCGCCGCAGTTTTCAAATTGTATCCAAAACTTTTGGCTCGCTTCGCTCGCCATACTTTTCTATCAAAACATTATTTACTATTAGCATTTCAAGTTCAGATATTTGAAGATATCAAAAGTTATACATGTAAGTGAATGAAAAAGGGCTTCCTTAAAAGCTTAAATATATTACCAAATTATCAATATTTATGTATTGCTGTTAATACATGTTGCATGTATCCCATAGAGTCATGTTCTTGTAAGCTTGGAAGGAGAACTTCAGTTATTCACCCATTTACAATTCTTAGTCTCATTTAAAAAAATTGTCTAGGAGACCTTCCCGTAAGACCCTCTTATACATGTTATATACATGTACCTAATATGAAATATTGAGAATTGTATTGTAAAAATCTTTTATCTCTCTGTTTAAAAGTGAATTGAATACTTGCATAAAAATAAACTAATTCATTAATATTTAGAGTTTTGAGTAAAAATATAAATAATACCTATTGATAAAACACAAACATTCTTAATATGCGCATCACTTTGTTAAAAAAATTTCCTCGCTCCAACTTTGCCAGAAAAAAATAATTTTGCCCCGGTCCGGGGCGAAAAAAATAATCTTGCTCCGACAAAAAACCCAAGCCCCCCCCCCCCCCCCTGAATATCAAATGGACCATGCCTAACTCAGCGCCGATACCCGCAAGTTTGGCCAAACTGTTGGGTGCGCTTTGACACCAACCAGAGTGAGCGCTCGTACCTTTGTCAGCCTTTGGAGCTACATTCTCACAATACCGGATCTCTGATTCCGAACAGTGTCTACAATTATTGCAGGGCCTTCTTGACAAGGCATCTGCATTCGAATGCACCCTACCAGGTCTATGCTCAATTGTAAACCGGTACATTGACAAAGTCCCAATCCATCTGGCCAGTTGACCTTCTGGCTTTTTGAAATTGAGAGGCCACCTGAGGGCGCCATAATCACTGCGGACCAGAAAGGGACGTCCATATATATAATTGTGAAAAGTCTTCACCGCAAGCACTATAGCCAATAATTCCTTTCTTGTAACACAATCATTTCTTTCGCTTTTGGAGAAACACTTGCTGTAATAGCTTCCGTCTTGCTTTTGGGACAAAACAGCCCCCATACCTACTGCACTTTCGTCAGTGTCAAGTATAAATAGATCTTCTTCTCTCGGGTAAGTTAATATTGGTGCTTCTGTCAACAAGATCTTTAACGTTTCAAATGACTCTTGACATTCATTGGTCCATACAAACACAGCTTTCTTCTGTCAGTCGATGGAGTGCTTTTGCAACCTTTGCAATATCCTTGACAAACTTTCTGTAACAAGAACAGATTCCGACAAAACTTCTAACTTCTCTAACGTTTGTAAGCACCGGCCATTCTTTTATGGCCTTGACCTTGTCTTGGTCCGTTGACACCCCATCCTTACTCACAACATGACCTAGGTAGTGCACTTCCCTTTGCATAAGCACACACTTCTTTGGACTCAATTTAAGATTTGCTTGCTTAAATCGAAGGAAAATTTCACGTAAATTCTGCATATGTAGTTCAAAAGTTTTGGAAAAACAGATTATATCATCACGGAAAACCAAGCATTTTGTCCAAGATAGCCCTGATAGAACTCTTTCCATCAATCGTTCGAATGTGGCGGGTACATTGCACAAACCCTAAGGCATGACTGTAAACTGCCAGAGCTCCCCGCCACATGTTGAAATACTGATTTCGGTCGGTCTTTTTGTGACAGACCTACTTGCCAGAAACCACTTTTTAAGTCCATAGTGCTAAACCATGCCGACCCATACAATGCATCAAGGGTGTCGTCAATGAGAGGGAGTGGTTTGCTGTCCTTAATTGTAATTGAATTCAGTTTTCTAAAGTCAAGACAAAATCTGACTGATTCGTCTTTCTTTGTCACCATAACAATTGGTGAGCACCAAGGGCTCGTTGAAGGTTCGATTATCCCTGATTCTGCCATTTTTCTTATTTAAGTTTCGACATGTAAGCGTTTAGCTAGAGGTATACGATATGGTCGTTGTTTTATTGGTCTAGCGTCACTTGTATCGATTTCATGTACTACTAGGTTAGTGTGACCTATATCATCAGATGACCTTGAGAAGAGATCCTGATGTTCGTAAAGCAAGTCTTTCAAAACAATTCCCTGCTCTCCATTTAAGTGTTCGCAACTTGACTAATAAATCTTGTAAATAAGAAGGGATCTGTGTATGTTGTTGTCTAGGCAAGGTCAAGGTCATATAGGTTTCTAAAGAATTCAGTCTAGCTGGTTCGGCAATTCCCTCTAAATAGGCAATGACCGTTCCTCTATATACCTTGGCTTCTTTTCTATTGAAGTTTACGATCCTTAAAACAAGATTGTCATTTTCAGATGTTTTAACCAATGCTCTTGCAACCAATAAACCATTTCTCTGTACCAATTCAGGTGACATACTTATTAGTCCAGAGCATCCTATACTATGTTTGTCAATAATGGATCCTTCGACCATTACCTCGGTCTCTGGTGGTACCTCTATATCTTCCTTGATAACCACCCTACAGCTCAACCTGTAAATCAGGCTATCATCATAAAAACAAGCAACACGTTCATCATCAATTTTGATACATCCTTCTGTTACTAGTATGTCACAATTGTGACGCACAAGAAAATCCACCCCGAAAATTCCATCATTCTGAATGTCGGCTATCAAAAATTCCTGGTCAAAAATCATATCACCAACAGATGCCCTTAAATCTGTTATTCCTCAAAATGGTTGTACTTGACCTGTAGCTGTGACGAATCTTTTGCGTACTGGTGTAATTTCGGGCTTCAATGAGGTTTTGAACTTTTTCAGAAAATGTTCGCTAATAATTGAGACACTTGACCCTGTGTCTATCAACATCGCAATTTGCATTTTGTTTATTGTAGTTTTGATGAAGAAACCCTCAATGTCGTCACGAATAAGGTAATTTTGAGTGGATCCGGGCCTCAAATTTATGGTCGAGCCGTGGCCCCTGACTCGACTGTTGCCTGTTTCCCTGATGTTGAGCTGCCGGGTTAGGTGGCCGGACATTCTGGCCATTTTCCATCGTAGGTCGACCACCCGACGGTCGTTAGGTCGGTAACGACCCCTAGAGTAGTTCCAACGCTTCATATCTCTTACTTCCAACATCAGTTCTCTAACTTGATCTCCAAGCGTCGGGTCATTATAATTTGAAATTTCGCTTGTGGCAACTTCGATCACCCGTACATTTTTCTCGCGCTGTTTATCAGCCAGACTTAAGGCTTCTAATGTAACGGCAAGTTTTTCGGCCTCCATTATAGATTTAGGATCTTTTTCTTTCAGTTTTATTCTTAGGTCAGACTGTGGAAAAGCATCTATAAAATGATCAATCGCCAAAACATCGATCATTTCGGGACAAGCTTTTGGATAGGCTTTCCTAGCAAGTTTGACTATGGCTTGCGCTAACTCGGGAATGCTCTCATCTTTCCTTTTAAGCCTAGTTTGTAACTGTGATTTGAAGACTGCGGCTCGATTCACATTACCGTAGCGGTGGGTGAGCGCTTCTACTAATTTGTCGTAATCTTCGAATTTATGGGGGTCAAGGTCATTAAGGAGTGCCCTCGCACTATCTGTCAAGCTCCCTGCCAAATGTAGAGATTGGGCCGCTTCTGATCAGCCGTTCAATTTGGCAATGATGTTAAAGTGCGTAAGATATTCGTCTAAGTCTTCAGTCCCGTCATATGTTTGTGGTTTCATTTTCCGAAGCTTTTTAGATTCTGAATTAAAATCTGATTTGCTTTGCATGTTATTGTTGTTTTAAGATGATCCCCCGTCACCACAAGTAAGATTTGATATCGGTCTGCTTCCACCTGGAAACTGCACTAAAGGCTCTGTAAAAGGCCGTTCTAAAGACGCTAAATTTGTTCTATCTTCATTTATGCTAGAGTTTAAATTTTCAACTGCTTGTCTAAACTTATTTATTTCGTTACACATATTTGCCATAGCTTCGCTTATTCCATCAGTTATAGCGTGTACTAAGTTTCTCTCTCTAAGAATTTATTGATCTTCAATTTCTTGGTCATGCAAGGAGTCATCCCTCTCTCGTCTCTCTCCTTCCACTGTCTCTTCAAAATTTTCATTATCGCTGTTTTGTTCATCTGTGTTAGCACCTCGGAACGTAACTGTCCCCGAATCGTCCCTTTTTATTTTTAATTTCGAATTCAAATTCAAACTTCTTTTTTTATTTAGAGGCAAATCAAGTCAATACTAAATATTCGACGTTTAATTTCTGGATTCAACAAGTGGTCATAAAGACCTTAGAGGCGATCGTCTAGATCTAATATCCCATCACTGCCACCAAATGTAAAGTCGCACCCACGGGCCAAGCGAGGCAACTCTTGATCAGTGCGTCTCCACAGTAATAGTTTTAGTTCGTTTGACGGATTGTATTGACTTTGACTGATCTACCTATAACAAGAGCATGAAATTAGTTTATAAAAATGATTTATTAACAAAAAAATACAAAAGCAATGAATCGCGATCTTTGTTTCTGGTAGCGTAGCCCTCAGCGAGTCTGTGCGTGAGAGTGATGACAACCCTGCACGACTGTGTGTCCGAAAGAGGATGGCCTATAGCCAGTGTTTTGAATGTGGTTCTGGTGTTGGTTTACAGAACTTCACCGGTGACGGTGACGATTTTACTGTCACAACCGGGAAGTTAATTGCAGTTTACAACATGGCGATGAATTCCACCACCGGATCCGGTGGTAATTTATACACCTACGATATGGGTGGTAATTATTTCTGTACTAAAATAGTGGCGAAAAGGTGCCTTAAAGACATAGAATTGGTAGGTTTTTACTGATGTTCAGCGTACTAATATTATTCAACCGGTTCCGCTGGTAAAGTTCACAACCGAAATCGGTGATAAAGGTTGTTCAAGGTCACTGTTTTGGTTGCAGTTTAATTCATAGGTGCAACCGATCTGCTTACCATAATAGGTACTTGAGTCTTAAATATCTGGTTACAACCGGGATCGGTGGTAAAAACTGTGCAAGTTGCGTCTTAAAGACAAAGAGAGAACGTCTGTCCTATAGACAATCAATGGCCAGAATGACAGCGAGCTCTGGAATCAAGCTGCTTTTATTACTTTAATGACGTCATGAGATACTGCGTAAGAGGGAATCTGCACGCGCTGATTCGCGGCAGAGTACACATGAAGAAAGTATGTCATATGCTGTATTACGTCATTACTTCTGTGCACAGAACATGGCGGCCGACAGGTAGTTGAAATGTGTTGATAAAACAATTAATTGGAGTTTGCAATGGCAAAACATAATAATAGGCTAATGAGCCGTACGTTATATACAGGTAAGTTGGGTATTTAGGACATTGCGCATATTATGATTCTGTCGTTAATGTCCCGCTAAACTGTACTCACACTTTGACAGGTGTCTGAGGGGGGATTTTTCTTAATGATACGATCGTAACGATGATACGTTGAACATTTTCGTGTACCTTGCATGCATGATCGTGATATCGCTGCATCTTTTATGCTAACTGGAGGTGATTTCAGCAAAGCAATGACCAACTGTAAGGTCAAAGTGTAACAATATACACAGTTTTATAAATGATCAACATATAACTTCAAACATAAGTGTACCCCCTTATAATTTCATCATTTTTGACTAATAATAGAAAGTATATCCCACTTTTTGAAAAAAAAAAACCAGATGGAATTCCTTCATATTGCATCACTTCATACGAAAATGTATACAGATGGTGAAAAATCACAAACATATATACAAAATTTTATAAATGATCAAGATATGGCTCGAAACATAAGGGTACCCCTATGTAATTTCTGAAATTCATCACATTTTCAACTAAGAATATGTATACTATATAATGGGTGTGGACATTGATAGATTGTCCAATCTTTTGTCTCTTTTGGCATTTTTAAAAGACCTTTTGTCTGTGTTTTACAAGGTGCTGGCTCGTCCGCCACCAATTTTTATAAAACGTTATACGCAGACTGCTTTGTATTAGGAAAACCTATAACGGTCCGAGTAGGGACCACCCTTAACATAAAAATTTAAGATATGATTTTTGACTTGTCGAAACACGCCCTCTTTCTTTATTCGTTTTTAATTCGTTTTTTTTTTTTTGCTAGTTTTTCAATTCGAAGGGACTATACAGAGATTTCATCTTAACAATGATATTTTAATTCAATACTTTTCTTCATAATTGATTATGGTACATTGTGCACGCAACTCGTTCATCTCAGAAAGTCGTTTGACCGACGTTGACATAACATTGATTGTATATGGAAAACAATATTAGCGTCGATATAACGTCGATGTTTAGTTGAAAAAATGACTTTGAAGCAAGTTTTACAATAAAGAGTAGGCTTTCTTTAAAAAACAAATGAGCAAAGAACTTCTCAGTATATTCTGCCTTCAATATTTAAATACATGTTCTATAGCACATATAACAATTGTATTGTACTATAGACACATGTTTCGGATATTAAATCCTCGGAAGTAGAACTAAATGTCAAACAGGTTGAATAAAGCCATTAAAACTGAACTATCCTCGTGCCGTCTACAATACAGACTGTAAATTTCCTCATGCCAAAAATGAAAATACATCCAGTTATAAAAGGAGACGTCTACACAATGTTTGTATTTCAATATTGAAAAAAAACCATCGATATATGGTTGTTTAACGTCCCGACTAACATTCAACCAGAATTACAATATATAACAATATATGTCTGACCAGTTCCTAAGGCAACGGAGCTAGATTGCACAATCTTGTATCGGACGTTTCTTTATTATCTGGGACGCAAAATGCAGTATCTTTAACAACGGTATTTGAATAAGAATGAGAGTGGTCAAGTGGACGCGTAAGGTTTGTAAAGTGTAGGAAGTTAAAGTAAGTATTATTCATGCTTTGTATACTTGTAAGGTATGGTTTTATGACAATATACATCATGTTACAAAACAAGAGATTTGATAAAAGCGAGGAAAAAAATAAATTCCATCTCGTGAATCGAACCCGGTAAGTTCTGTTTGTAAGACATACATCTCGACCCCTTATGCTTACTTCGCAGTGTAAAAATTAACGTAAACTTTTATATATCCCAACATACATCCATCAAAAGCTTGTCTATTTTTTCATTTTTGTATTTGAAAGGCGAATTCAAAGTTAATCTTTGCTTTATTGTAAACAAACGAAAATTCTGGGAATTTCAAAATGATTCATCATAAAATCTAACGGTACTTGATCTTTTGAGAGAATTTTCCAAAGGGGGCAAACATCAGAAGCATCTTTGACACCTTTCATATGCATGACATACCTCCATGTGTTTTTTATTGTTTTGCTTTTGTCAATTTGTTTTGCGTGAAGATTGCAAACTCTCCCTGTATCTGTTTCCAAAAGAAATCATTCATAATTTTGTTATGGTGGTTCCCTACTCGAACCGTTATAGGTTTTTTCCTTATATGCAGCAGTCTGCGTATAACGTTTTACAATGGCTTGTGAGGGACGTGCCAGCGCATTGAAAAACACAGACAGAAGATCTTAAATGCCAAAAGAAGCAAAGATGGTGCAATCTATCAATGTCCACACAAATCATATAGTATAATTTCTTAGTTGAAAATGTGACGAAATTATAAAATTGTATACCTGTATGCGAATTTTTCACCATCTATATACGTTATCGTATAAAATGATCCAATTTGAAGAAATTCCATCTGTTGTTTTTTGCACAAAAATGTAATATACTATATATTATTTGTCGAAAATATGATAACATTATAAGGGGGTACTCCTATGTTTGGAGCCATACATCGATCATTTCAAATACTGTGTACCTGTATGTGATTTTTTCTTTATCTACATACATAATTTTATGATATATTACAAAATGAATAAAAATCAATTGTTTTTTTTATGCAAAAAGTTGGATTTAGTACATATTCTTGGTAAAAAATGTTATGAAATTATAAGGGGGTACCCTAATGTTTTGAGATACATGTATATCATACTTAGATTTATGTTACAATATCATTTTATGTGTTGTATTTCTTCTCTATGACTTGTTATCATGAAATAAAACAAAAGAAATAAACATATTCGTATCATCACTGAATTTAGAGGGTTCAAAAGCATATGATGGATATTTGATATTTTTCAATTTTTAAGTGCTAGGGTACCTTTCTTTAATGTACTTTATCTTTAACGAAAACAAAATGACCTATATATGTCTGTGTTCATTATGTCATTTTGACTATTATGTATAGAAAATAACAATAAAATACAAAATTCATCTATTAGATTCACGAGTAGGGACCCACCTTAAGGACGTAGGAAAGGGCTTCCAGAGGGTAATCCTTTAGGGGGAATTGGAAAGGTGGCATTATATTTTATCACTACGATTTGAGATGGAGACAAAAGAAGATCGGAGAAAGATATGACATTGGATAGAGAGAAATGAGATTGGGGAGCAAGCAGCTATATAAATAAGCTCTTCGTCCTATAAAAGCAAGGGTTGCTTGTCAAGTCGCAGGTTTTCTTACTTCACCAATACACATTGTGATCATATGATAAGATTAATAGGAGAAAAATTACGTTGACTTTATCTACATGTATAATTCTTTTAATACAAAAGTATTGTTTAAGAATTAAAGAAAGCAATTGCCATTTTTGGATTGGATTTATGATCAAATTATAATTGTACTGCTTCATTTTCTCCACTCCATTCAAGAAAGAAAATGATATCCTGAAAACTTATCAACATTGAAAGTTTACATGTTTTTCCACTGCTAGTAGGAATGATTTCCTTTTACCAGGTATTCTCTAAAGCGTTTTCATCTCGTAATAATTAATACCGTTTGTTGCACGGTGTACGTTGTAGACGGTAATTAACACCTTTCCAGACGGTGCAATATTATTCATTGTGAAGAAATGATTAAATTAATGATTGAACCGTTTATTGTCCTTAACTGACCAGAAGTAAACTGTCTTCAGTTTTGAAAAATGGAAACGCATTTTTCCTTTAGAATTATAAGAAACATCCCTAAAAGCGCATTTATAAGTATGAGAATGACATACCGCGACTCACAGGTTTGAATTTCTTTCATCAAAGTCACGGGCGGATCTAGTTTTTTTCCACAGTGAATGGGAGGAGGGGTCCAGTTAATTGATTGTGAAAAAAGGTAATTTGAAAAACGGCAAATTCTAGGGATGGGGTGGGGTCCTGAACCGTTTAGCGCCCTCTAGAATGGCACTTTTATGAATAGGATCCGCTACAAACGGAGCCATATAAAACTAAGATTTCGACCGAATAATTTTGTACTGACCGGGATCCTTGGATAGATTTTAAACAGAACACAAATAATAGCGGAGGATTCGAACGTTTCGAATATTTTATTGGAAATTGTACAGAAAATCCCCGACCCCACCTCCTAAACTTCGCTTGTTAGGTATAGTCTCATTAGTTAGAATATATATATTAGTTTCTTCTATTGTCTCTCATTCAATTCAAATTATGGAAATTATTCTTTTACTTCTTTAATGTAATTTTCTTTAAAATCAAGTTTAAAAAAAACATGCGTAAAATTCTTATCTCTCTACGATGTATCTTGTCATTGATTACTGACCATGAGTAGTTTTCTCTTACCGTTACGAACTAGGAATGACGACTTATAATTACTCAATTATTGATGATTGTAGAGGGAGGTTTCTCGGGGTTCAGAGAAATTACTGCGGGGGTTCCTCAGGGGTCCATTCTTGGCCACCTGCTATTTCTAATTTACATCAATGATATTGTGAAAGACATACATACACATATTTAGGCTATTTGCGGATGACACCTCCCTTTACATCGTCGTTGACGATCCAAGGACTTCGGCTGACTTGGTGAACACTGACTTACAAATGATACATAACTGGTCTAAAAAGTGGCTTGTAAAATTCACTCCAGATAAAACCGAGGAATTACTTGTATCTAGAAAAATTGAGAGACGTGCTCATCCTCCATTAGCCATGAATAACATAAAGATTAAATCTGTAAATACCCATAAACACCTCGGTTTAACTTTGAATAAGACGAACTTGCATGATCATGTTTCGGATATTACAGCTAAAGCATGGGAAAGAATTTATGTATTTAGATCTCTGATGTATAGATTAGACCGAAAAATTTTGGAAAGAATACACTTTACATTCATTCGACCCACACTGGGATACGCGAGCGTTGTTTGGGATAACTGCATGTACTGGTTTAGAAAAACAGAAAATTGAACAAATTCAGTATGAATCGGCATTAATAGTAACTGGCGCGACTAGATACTGTTCAAAAAATAAATTAGCCAATGAAACTGGATGGGAAAATCTTGATAATAGGAGATATAAACATCGATTAATCACATTCTATAAAATGAAGAGAAACGAAGCTCCGATTTATTTATAAAATTTAGTACCACTAAGCGTTCGCCAGGTCAGCCAAAGAAGCCTAAGGACTGGTGATAATCTCCATCCTCGTAGATGTAATACTAAGGCACGGTCCATTTGATATTCTGGGGGGGGGGGGGGGGCTTGGGTTTTTTGTCGGAGCAAGATTATTTTTTTCGCCGCGGACTGGGGCAAAATTATTTTTTTCTTGCAAAGTTGGAGCAAGGAAATTTTTTTAATAACAATTGATGTGAATATTAAGAATGTTTGTGTTTTTTCAATAGAAATTCTTTATTTTTACTTAAATAATAAACCAAACATTATTTTTATGTAAAACTTGTATTCACTTCTAAACTGAGAGAGATAAAAGATTTTTACAATATGCGATATATAATTTTTAGTAAACAAAATGTATATAAGGTCATGTAAGATGTAAGAGGGCCTGATGCAAGTTTTTACATGTAGAAATGAAAACTAGTGAAAAACTTATTTAAAATCTCCTTCCAAGCTTGTATATGAAATTAGACACTATGTTGATACATGTATCTATTAATAGTAATAAATGATATTGATAATGTATTTAAGCATTTTAATTGTTTCAGTCACACGCATTCTTTTGATATTCTGAAATATGAACTTGCCATTACAGAAGAAAACTATGGCGAGCGAAGCGAGCCAAAACTTTTTATAGAAAGTAAAAACTGTGGCGAGCGAAGCGAGCCGAAAAATTTTCAGGAATTTTAAGCGAATTTTATGGTTATTCTTCAAATTCAGATTACTCAATGTAAGAGCAAGATTATTTTTTTCTGTCACACCGTGAGCAAATTAATTTTTTTCATCAAAATTGAGAGCAAAATTATTTTTTTCGAAAAAAACCCAAGCCCCCCCCAGAATATCAAATGGACCGTGCCTAATATCTATCAAAATTCTTTTTTTAATCGTACCGTAAAAGATTGAAACGACTTACCCGAACATGCTAAATCTTTAACTTCCCTAACACAGTTTAAGCAGTTCCTGGATCGCAGCAAAACAATTAAACAATCTTATTTTTATTTCGGTGATCGGAAAATCCAAATTCTTCACATGCGACTTAGACTTGGCTGTAGCTCCTTAAATGCAGACCTTTTAAAAATCATCTCAGAGACGATGAGAGGTGCGCTTGTGGTGCCCCTGAGACCACTACACATTTCTTTTTCAAATGCAGAAATTATGCCCATATTAGAGGTCACCATCGAAAAACTCACTGTTACAGTTGACACTCAATTACTCCTGTACGGTTGCCCAATTTATGACGACACTACCAATACAGAGATCTTCAGCGCTGCTCACACATTTATTGCAAATTCAAAGAGATTCAATTGATCTACCTTCTTAACTCTAATTTTTTCAACTCTCACAAACTCCATCTTTCTCTTTAAATCTATTTTTTGATGTACAAGTACATACTTATTTTTTCTGCTAGATTTCAGTATTCTTCATTGAATACTTAATCATATTTAATTCTTATTTTCTAGTTTTATTACATATATTTCATTTGTCAGTACTATCCTTCAATTATTTTCACTTTTTCACTATGAACTACACGTATCATATATGTATTTCATATTTTCACCAAGTACTATTAAATTTCACATATTCATTACGTGCTATCATACTTCAATTTTCACAAAATACTATTTCCTATTAATTATTTTCAATACGTATTATCAAATTTCATGTTTAGTTGTATGCTAAATTCAATTTCCTTTCATTTATACATTTCATTGACTTTAAAATAGTATTTGTAACATTCTCATCTCGGTAATTATCATTTCTATTTTCTTGTCTGTTTATGGGGAGAGAACTTTATATAAGTTTTCAGCTTTTTGTTCAATCCCTGAATTACCTTTGTTGTAATATCATTCGCATATGTAAATTCTAATAAATACTGTTTAAACTAATTATCGATGATAATTCTTTGATGGACTACGCCCTCGGAGACAGTAGTATAACCCTTACTTACTATAGGGCCTTTCTGGTGTAGTGGTTAAAATACTGACCAAAGATCAGAAACCGTGACCAAAGAAGGGTTAAGGTTAATGATTCGAATCTGACGAGGTACTTCGGATGACAAGACCAGAGCTTTTTCGTATTTTTTGTATTTTCGTAATTTTTGGAATGAACTCCTTGTGAATGTACAGATAATAATTTCAAATTTGCAATGAGGACGTGCATTTTAATCATCTCGGATTCCAATGTAAAATCGACATTCAGTATGGAAGAGCTATGCCACTCAATCGCATAAATTCGGCGCCTTGTGAATTCAAATCATACAACTCATTCTACAAAATACAAGTCATGCAAATCATGGACATGTAGCGACCTGTGTAGTGCATTGTCCTTCCTCTTGGACAACATTTATGTAAGATTTGGTGAGAATCTCTACAAGCAGGTTGTAGGGATTCCTATGGGTACAAATTGTGCGTCTCATGTTGCAGATTTATTTTATACACATATGAAAAAGAATTTATCAAAACTTTTCAAAAGCAAAGAAAACATGATGATGTGAAATGTTTAAATGGTACTTCTAGGTACCTGGATGATATTTTTACTATCGATAATCCTGTTTTTGAAAAGTACAAAGATATTATTTATCCACTAGAAATAACTCTAAACAAGGCAAACGTTACAGACACAGAAACACCATTTTTGGACCTAAATATCAAAATTGTCCACCATGGAGAAATTCATACAAGACTTAGTGTGTATGACAAACGAGATGATTTTGGATTCAACATAGTAAATTTCCCTTGGCTTGACGGTGATGTCCCTAGATTACCGTCATACGGTATCTACATTTCACAGCTCATCC
Source organism: Pinctada imbricata (assembly GCA_033119305.1). Taxonomy (NCBI): domain Eukaryota; kingdom Metazoa; phylum Mollusca; class Bivalvia; order Pterioida; family Pteriidae; genus Pinctada; species Pinctada imbricata. The sequence continues at coordinate 28,085,615 of VSWD01000008.1, read as the reverse complement.
GGTATACTAGAGCATGAACTGATATTTTGGATTTTCATAGTAGAAATTTACAAATTACAAAGAAACTTTTAGGTCAAGGTTTTTGCTTTCACAAACTAGTAAAGACTTCCTGGAAATTTTACAATAATTATGATCAACTTCTTTTCAAATTATGATCCATACATGCAACAGAGTATATTACTTTAGGTATTTCACAACCTGCATTTCATGGTGACATAATTAACAAAATAAGAAGGATCAAAGGTAGACAGCATAACTATCGAAAATGCGTCAGAGTCATCAAACGCCTTTTATACCGTGGATATGATATGATATTATACCGTGGATCCTTATGTCACCAGACAGACACTAAGCTTGGTACTTGACCAATCTACAGTCTTGTACGAGCGCATTCTTTAGACTTGCACTCTGACTGAATGTGACGACGGGACTCCATGACCAAACTTCTCTAGAGAAGACAGGGCCCAGACCACCTGTCCTCTCTGTCCTGTCAGTCGGACTCCTCGGGTGATAACATATATAAGCTCGCTACAGCCGGCAGAGCACGGACTGTATTACATACGACCTCTTTATATATCCATTCACATATTCATCTGTGTTGCTTGGACCCCTGTATTTTACGTTCTTGTTTGTGTTTGGTCATCTAACGGTGAGGAGGTTGTTTTACACCATAATTGTGCGTTATTCGAGACCTCTGGGAAATCGGAATAGTGGGAGGGTTGTGCGCACGTAATCCAGGATAAGCACAACGTCTGCTATTTACGTGGCAGATGGCCGTCCTAAGTCGGCACCGGTTGCCCATTGATCTCGTTGGTTTATGTGTGGTCTTTTATGTTCTATGTTTCTATGGTGTGAGTTGGTGTTCCTTGTTCTATTTGCCTCTCTTTCTGTGGGTGTCTGTTCTGTGTTTTTTTGCATTGGGTGTTGTGCTGTGGGTGCTGTTACCTAGTGTTGTTGGAGATCCCCTCCTTTCTTTCAAAATATTTAAAATGAATACAAACAAACAAGGGAATACTGTCGCACTATGGTCATTGTATTTTTAAAACTCTTGTAAGAAAACTTCTAAAATATATTCTGACTACCAATCCATTTCGGAAATTTTTCATTTTATACAAAAACATCATCGAAATCAAAGGAGGTTAACTTTAACCTTCCAGTACTATTATGGGCATAGATTGTATTTAACTGTGCTACTGAATCGACCCTACAGCAAATTTTGAGCCGCGTATTCTTTACAAATTGTACGAATTTATATTCAAAAAGTAAAACTAGAGGGCGCTACTAAAATACATTTTGTCGTGTCTGAAAATCGTCACGTCATTCTAATTAAGTACCAATTATGAGGATTTACTAACCGAAACACGTGTCTGATGCATTTTGATTGGTTTCAATTTTCTTCAAGAATGTAAAGAGTTGGAAAACTGCTGATATATTGCTAAAATTTTAAGAAGCACGTTCTGTTGTAGGTGGCGCTGCTTAACTGAATTTATTTCGGCGATAAACAAATTCAATACCTTCTGAGAAGATTAAAATGTACGCACTTATGGCAAATTTGAAATTATTACATACATTCACAAGGTGTTCATTCAAAACATAACGAAAATACAAAAAATACGAAAATACGAAAAAAAAATCTTTTCTGGTCATCCAAAGTACCTTGTCAGATTCGAACCTTCAACCTTTACCCTTCTTTGGTCACGGTTCCTGATCTTTGATCAGTATTTTAACCACTACACCAAGAAGGCACAATAGAAAAAGGTGTTAATTATTACGAGATGAAAACGCTTTAGATAATACCTGGCAAAGGGAAATCATTCCTACTAGCAGTGGAAAAACATGTTAACTTTCAATTTTGATATGTTTTTCAGGATACCATCTTCTTTCTTGAATAATGTAGTGGAGAAAATGAAGCAGTACAATTATAATTTGATCATTAATCCTATCCAAAAATGGCAATTGCTTTCTTTAATTCATTAACAATATTTTTGTATTAAAAGAATTATACATGTAAATAAAGTCAACGTAATTTTTCTCTTATTAATCTAATCATATGATCACAATGTCTATTGCCAAAGTAAGAGAACTTGCGTCTTGTCAGGCAACCCTCACTTTGATATGACGAAGAGTTCATTTTCCCCAATCTCAACACAGGACATTTCTCTCTATCTAATGTGATATCTTTCTCCGATTTTCTTTCGTCACAATCTCAAATCTTAGTGATGAAATTTACACTAACATATCCCACCTTTCAACCCCCCAAAATCCTGTATAAATGACGAAAGATATAGGAGATGCACAATGGAAGTAATTTTCACCATCCGTAACAAACTTATATGAATGTGTTTTATTGGAAACAGTTACAGGGGGAGGGGGGAGTTGGCAATCTTCACACACAAAAAAAAAACAATGAAAAAAAGTAAAAAAAAAAAAAAAAAAAGTAAAAAAAAAAACCACTTGGAGGTACAAATTAAAATTCAAACACTCAAATATTTTCGGTCCTTTGACCTATAACAAGTGTATAAAAGGTGTCAGAGATGCATCTGATTTTTTCCTCCTTTGTAAAATTCTGTGAAGATCAAGTACCGTTCCAATTGATGATTACTCATTATTTTAAATTCCCAGAAATTCCATTTGTTTACAATAAAGCAAAGATAAAATTCGAACTCGCTTTTCAAATATAAAAATGAAACAGTAGGCAAGCTTTTAGATGAATGTATGATGGATTATATAAAAGTTTCTGTTTGCTTCAACACTGCGAAGTTAGCGCAAATGGTAAGAGTGTCTGTCTTACAAGCAGAAGGTAACGGGATCGATTCACGAGATGGAACTTATTTTTTCCTCGCTTTCATCAAACCTTTTTTTTTATAACATGATGCACATTTTATCCTGCGGATTTTTTTTTTTTTTTTTTTTGTTGAAAATATTCAGAGGTTGACTTGACATGATGTTTATCTTGTCAAAAACTGTTGTTTTGCAAAATTTGGCAGATGCTTTTCCTTTTCCTCCTAAAATGTCAGGCATCACCTTAAGTATTATTATCATTGTTATCAAGTCTTAAGTGTTCACTATGTCCAACTTCCTTTTTGCAGCACGTTCATATAGAAATTACTATGTTTGGCAAACTTAGTAATAACTGGTTTTGCATTTTATTCAAATTTCAGTTTAAATCTTCATAAGCTGAAATAATACAAAATCATACATCCCTGATCAATCGGAAACAAGGCGGTTATCACTGTTTAATGTTAGGTATTAAATTTGTATATCGCCGCAATAAATTTGATTTCGATGATGTTTTTGTATAAAATGAAAAGTTTCCGAAATGGTCATGCAAAATTAATTTTTTTTTTTGTATCACATAGAGATGCACAGTTGCATTTCCTCGACGGATCACATCCTCTGCATTGGTTCTGCGCAGTCAGAATATATTTTACAAATGTAAAAGTTTTCTTACAAAAGTTTTAAAATCAATGGATGACCATAATGCGACAGTATTCAATTGTTTGTTTGTATTAATTTGTAACATTCTGAATTCACGGGGCGCCGAATGTATTCGATGGAGGTGATTAGCTCGTCCATACTGAATGTCGATTTTACATTGGAATGTGAGAAGATTAAAATGCACGTCCTCATGGCAAATTTAAAATTATTACATACATTCATAAGGTGTTAATTCGAGAAATTACGAAAATACAAAAAAAAAAAAAAATACGAAAAAAAAATCTTGTCTTGTAATGCAAGGTACCTTGTCAGATTCGAACCATCAACCTTTCCCTTCTTTAGTCACGCTTCCTGATCTTTGATCAGTATTTTAACCACTACACCACGAAGGCCCAATAGTAAAAGGTGTTAATTATTACGAGATGAAAACGCTTTAGAGAATACCTGGCAAAGGGAAATCATTCCTACTAGATGTGGAAAAACATGTTAAATTTCAATTTTGATCCGTTTTTCAGGATATCATTTTCTTTCTTGCATAATGTAGTGGAGAAAATGAAGCAGTACAATTATAATTTGATTATAAATCCAATCCAAAAATGGCAATTGCTTTCTTTAATTCTTAAACAATATTTTTGTATTAAAAGAATTATACATGTAAATAAAGTCAACGTAATTTTTCTCTTATTAATCTTATCATATGATCACAATGTGTATTGCCGAAGTAAGAGAACTTACTCTTTTCAGGCTACCGTTGCTTTGATAGGACGAAGAGTTCATTTATATAGCCGCTTGTTCCTCAATCTCAACACAGGACATTTCTCTCTATCTAATGTCATATCTTTCTCTGATTTTCTTTCGTCACAATCTCAAATCTTAGTGATGAAATTTACGCTAACATATCCCACCTTTCCACCCCAAAAAGCATGTATAAATGACGAAAGATATAGGAGATGCCCAATGGAAGTCCTTTTCAACTTCCGTAAAAAAAATATATGAAAGTGTTTTATTGGAAACAGTTACAGGGGGAGGGGTTGACAATCTTCATGCAAAAAAATGACAAATAAATGATAATAAAAAAAAAACACATGGAGGTACAAATTAAGAACAAAAACACTAAAATACACACATTTTCGGCCCCTTGTATAACAGGTGTCAGAGATGCTTCTGACTTTTACCTCCTTTGTGAAATTCTGTGAACATCAAGTAGAATTGATGATTAATCATTATTTGGAATTCCCAGAAGTTTCATCTGTTTACAATAAAGCAAACATAGAATTCGAACTCTCCTTTCAAATATGAAAATGAAAAAGTAGGCAAGGTTTTTTTCTGATATAATGTCAGATAGTGCATGGACGTTATATAATGTTTTCATTTTCGTGCTTAAACATCGACGACGGGTGCGGCTAGCCAACAGGGGATGCTTACTCCTCCCGGGCACCTGGTCCCACCTCTACCTTGCTAGGGGTCCGTCGATGCTTGTTGAGATTATCCTCAGGATCTTCTTTTACTCCTTTGTGTCACACTTATGCCCTTTGCCGTGTGGAACTCGTAAAACATTTTCCCGCGAGGGGTTTGACAGTAAGTGTTTTGAATGTATTTCCTTGACATTGTCGCCATAGTACTTTCTTTATAGACATAACATCAGACAGTACATGGATTTTATATAATGTTTTCATATTCGTGCTTAAACATCAACGGTGGGCGCGGCTAGCCAACAGGGGATGCTTACTTCTCCCGGGCACCTGGTCCCACGTCTAGCTCGCTAGGGGTCCGTCGATGCTTAATTTTATGCTCTATTGTGAGTGCTATTGAGATTATCATCAGGATCTTCTTTAATTCATTTTAGATAAATGTATGATAGATTTTATAAAAATTTATGTTTCTTTCAACACTGCGAAGTTAGCGCAAATGGTAAGGATGTATGTCTTACAAACAGAAGATACTGGGTTCGATTCACGAGATGGAATTTATTTCTTCCTCGCTTTTATCAAATCTCTTTGCTTTATAAAATAATGATCATTTTATCCTGCGGATTTTTCTTTGTTGTTGTTGAAAATATTCAGAGGTTGACTTGACATGATGTTTATTTTGTCAAAATTGTTATTATGCAAAATTTAACAGATGCTTGTCTTTGTCCTAAAATGTCAGGTATCACCTTAAGTATTATTATCATTATTATCAAGTCTTAAGTGTTCACTATGTCCAACTTCCATTTTGCAGCACGTTCATGTAGAAATTACTATGTTTGGCAAACTTAGAAATCATTAGTTTTGCATTTTGTTTTGTTTCAGTATACATCTTCATAAGCTGAGATAATACAAAATCATACATTCCTGATCAATCGTAATTAAGGCGGTTATCACTGTTTAATGTGAGGTATTGAATCTATATATCGCCGCAATAAATCAAATTAAATAAGTTCGTGTTTCTTAAGATTTTAGCAGTATTACAGCAGTTTTCCAACTATATACATTCTTGAAGAAGATTTCAAACCAATTAAAATGCATCAGACACGTGTTTCGGTAGTAAATCCTCGTCATTGGTACTTGATTAGAATGACGGTGTTATAGAGTAGTCTTTCCCCCGGGGTAGTTTTCCCCCTGGAAATACTACTCTAGAGTAGTTTCCCCCCCCCCCCCCTAGGGCCATATGGGGGGGGGGCTGCTCCAGAGCCATATTTCCCCCTTACATTTTGAGAGTAGATCTTCCCCCTAAGGGAAAAGCTACTCTAGAGTAGAGTTTCCCCCATATCAGGGGATGGGGAAAATCTACTCTAGAGCAGATTTTCCCCTCTGTAAATTCCGACAGATTCTTCGCTGATTGTTTCTTTTTTTAGCTTTCCTGAGCCAAAGGCTAAGGTAAGCAATTGTTAAGCCCATCGTTCATTCGTTCGTTCGTCCGTCTGCCGTCCATCCGTTAGTCTAAAGCTTTGCATTTTCGATTTCTGCTAAAAAACCATTAGGAGAATTTTGAAGAAACTTGGTGTGCGTGAAGTTTATTTCATATGATTTTTAGACTGCAAAAGGGAAGGGGGATTGTCATTTGTAAAATCTTCAAACTTTCCCCCCTAAATTGCTCATTTACCTCTCATCATATTTATTGTAAGGAATGTATTTGTGAAAGAATTGTTTCAAAATCACATCTTTTGGGTTTTAAGTGATTTTTAAAGAATTGCAAATAGGTGTCTTTTCTGTGCACATTGACCCATTGGTTGTTGTTTCGCTGCAGGGACCAAAAATTTTTTTTTCTACAGAAGGTACCAGGTTCGATTCACGAGATAGAATTTATTTATTCTCGCTTCTATCAAATCTCTTTATAACATGATGCACATTTTATCTTGCGGATTTTTTTTTTTTTTTTTTTTGAAAATATTCAGAGGTTGATATACTTGACATGATGTTTCTTTTGTCAAAAAATGTTATTATGCAAAATTTGACAGATGCTTGTCTTTTTTCCCCTAAAATGTCAGGTATCATCTTCAGTTTTATTATCAAGTCTTAAGTGTTCACTACGTCCAACTTCCATTTTGCGGCACGTTCATATAGAAATTACTAAGTTTGGCAAACTTAGAAATCACTGGTTTTGCATTATGTTCAAATATACATCTTCATAAGCTCTAATAATATAAGATTATACACCCCTGATCAATCGGAAGTAGGGCAGTTATCACTGTTTAGTGTAAAATCAACATTCAGTATGGACGAGCTAAGCCACTCCATCGAATAAATTCGACGTCCTGTGAATTAAAAGTGTTACAAATGAATACAAACAAACAATTGAATACTGTCGCACTATGGTCATGATATTTTTTTAAAGTTTGTAAGAAAACTTCTGAAATATATTTTGACTGCGTAGAACCAATCCAGAGGATGTAATCCGTCGAGGAAATGCAACTGTGCATCTCTATGTGATACAAAAAATGACTTTTGCATGACTATTTTTGAAACTTTTCTTTACTGATTGTCTGAATGGTATCTAAATAGAGAAAGAATTTTCATTATATATCAATACATTTATCATGTTTATTGATATGGCCCATTCATCATTGAGAGCATGATATGCAAATAATATTGCCCCCAACACTCGCTAACTTATACGATATATCAAAAATGACTTCACTTCTAGGGCTTTGACATAATTCATATTAGTTTATGTTATTGTTTCTGTTAGAAAAGATCGGGACTAGTAAATTTTTCTATCTATTTAATGGTGAATTTCTGTGAATTTCAAGCTATAATTTCTGATTGAAATGGTAATTTTACTTGGTTGAAAGAAGTATACAGTATCATTGGGTAAGGACAAAATCTCACAATAAAAGTTATGATCTTGAAAAATAAATTCTACCGACATTTTTGTTTCTATTTTTATTAAGCAGCTTAGGTTTAGTACCCGAAACGTGCATGTCTGGTCCATGTTGCCAATTAATCTGTTCTTAAATGATGCTATTCAATATGAAGACGTTTACATTTACACATAAAGTAAAATAAGTTTCAGGTGTCGAACAAAATTTTGCCCTCATGAGTAGTGCAATTATCATATTATACTAATCAAACTTCCTAACTTACCAATTAACGAATATTATTATTTGCAGAAATCAACTGTTTATCTATAAATCTATAACAATAAGCAAAATTTCTAATAAATAACAATGAACACTCTATATCCACAAATTTTCGGCCATATATATATGGAAAAAAATAAGCAAACTGGTGGCATCTGATGCGTATTTGAGCTGAATTTAGAAGGACTAAAACGTATATGATTCGATGTCAGCAAACGATAAACTATATATCTAAGATGAAGAAAACTTTCTTTCGATGAAATGCTTTTCCCCCAAACATGTACGTCCATATACAGAAGAATGTACACCCTTTCCAATCGACCGCTCCAACCTGAATTGTTTTTGAAAAATGTATTCAAATCGGTGATTTCTGGGCGGGTGTCTCTTTGCATTTTTCTAGGCCGCAATTTACTTGTAACCATGTCTTCTTTTGTAGAGGGAGACACCTTCTCTTTTTTTTTTAACGTCTTTTATTTGCGAAAAAGATGTGGACATTTTTGCGTACAAAAGTACGCCTGGCTACGCCCCTGCCCGGAATGCATGGATGAAAAAAGGGGATTCGAAACGGAAACATGTACAATGTAATACAAATCTGCACGGGTCAATTGTCAACATAAAATGTGTAAATAGAAACAATAACTGGTTTGTATCAAGAAGTCCGATTCAAACATTTTACTTTCGTCACTAGTGCGTATTACTTTCAAAAAAAGAATGTATGATTTTGTTATATAGATCTATACATTTTTTCCCCGAATATTCAATCAGTACGTTTAAAAAATAATTATTTCCGAGATCAAGATGCTGGTTTTGGGAATTGTAAAATTGTATAAAGCTAGTATATTTAGTAGCACGGAAGGGATCTCCAACAAGATTCAGTTGCAGCAACCACAGCAAAACTTGGAAACACCCTGTGTAAGTGTAAAAGTATTCATGAGAACCAATGTACATTATCCCGGTTATTATCCCCGGGTCTGTTGTCCATCCAATTTGATTGATAAGCTTTTTAAAAGTATTTCTTGCAGAAATAAGTGCATGGTAGCTTGAAAACGAACAAATCTTAAATACTATAGAAATACTGATTAGCTGCACACTTGAAATGAGTCACGTAGTTTCAAATGCCCACACAATAAGAACATCATTACGTCAAGTAACTTTGCGTCTTAGCAAGCTACTATACTAATTTCAAAATCTGTTTTGATAGATTATTTCTTTCAGTATAGTTATATATTGGGTATCAAAATGATCGGAAAAGAACATATTTTTTGAAAATGTGAAAAACGAAAATTATCAAAATTTTGCCATATTGTTGGTTTTCCCATGGGACGGCTCATATATATATATATATATAATAATGATTATAATAGTAGTAATTGAAAAATTAAGAAAAAATATTTTCATATATATATATATATATATATATATATATATATATATATATATATATATATATATATATATATATATATATATAGACAGCACAAAAGAGGTGAAAACAACCACGTTCACTATTCAGACAATGTCGGATCAGCCCAACAAAGGGCGAATGCACGTCGCTTGGAAAAAAAAGATATAAAAGCACAAAAAAGGTACAAAAACGTACTGTCCCTTGTTCCGTCTGGATGCAAGTACATATTCGTGTATCCAGAGGGCTCAAGGGATGTACTGTCCCTTCCGCTGGGTTTAAACACGTTTAGTGTCGTGGTCGCTTGTACCTTTTTTGTGCTTTTATATATATATATATATATATATATATATATATATATATATATATATATATATATATATATATATATATATATATATATATATATATAAAAGCACAAAAAAGGTACAAGCGACCACGACACCAAACGTGCTTTTATATCTTTTTTTCCAAGCGACGTGCATTCGCCCTTTGTTGGGCTGATCCGACATTGTCTGAATAGTGAACGTGGTTGTTTTCACCTCTTTTGTGCTGTCTATATTATTTTTTTCTAGAAAACAACATTGCATTCCTTTTTTGGGATCCGTTCCTATTCTTGTGAATATGGTGTATGCTACTGTGTGTATGTATTGTCAGTTTAGTCGTATCATGAACTCAAACTTGTCGCACCGGTCCTCTGAGACAGCTCTTTCCATGTTTTATAGCTATGTATCAATTACGTTAAATATATGAAAATTCGGATCGCCGTTGTACATTATGATGTCGGGTTTTGAGTGCTTTCAAGAAGTTTCAGACTTCTGTCAATTTTTAGAGTCTTTACTTGCTATGTTTATGAGATAGGTTCTGCTTGATCTTCCCTCACGGGTACTATTTCTTAACACGCCCTATTTATTCTGATTGGATACGGAGGTCAATCTCCGAAACCGACGACTGTAGCTAGATTCGTTCTTTACACCTTATAATTTTTAATTTTTACAGTTTGTATTTTTAACCTCCTTTATGTGGGCCTCTCGTGATATGACTTTCTATTCACACTGACCCGCGCGTTGTCAGTTTAGTGAGTATCTCTCTTCAGGACGGACGTGTTTTTAATTGGGGGATTTTTCGTTTCATTTTACTTAGTCAATCAAGTCCCTTACGTTTATATAGAGTGGGGGGAGGCGGTATTTTGTTTGATTTTACTCACTTGATAATATGTTACTTAATCAATCAGGGATCATTTTTTCAGTTTTTTTTTTATTTTGAACCTATAGAAGTCTTGGACGTGTTTCTATCGATCAGTCCGTCCAGACTTTTTGGCAGCGGGTGTTGCATGCAAACAGGAGACGCTGACTCTACCTAGGCACCTGGTCTCGCCCCTCGCGGGGTCTGCTTTGGTTCATGAATTGAGAATATTACCCACCTTGCTACTAGTTATAGCCTTTCGAGCTTCAGTATAGTACAGGTTCTGACTAGCATGAGAGTGCGTGTATGTTTTTTTTTTATGTACTTTGTGTCCGAACGGAATGAGGGACGTACTGTCCCTTGTTCCGTCTGGATACAAGTACATATTCGTGTATCCAGAGGGCTCAAGGGATGTGCTGTCCCTTCCGCTGGGTTTAAACACGTTTAGTGTCGTGGTCGCTTGTACCTTTTTTTGTGCTTTTATATCTTTTTTTTCCAAGCGACGTGCATTCGCCCTTTGTTGGGCTGATCCGACATTGTCTGAATAGTGAACGTGCTTGTTTTCACCTCTTTTGTGCTGTCTATATATATATATATATATATATATATATATATATATATATATATATTAATAAAAGGGATGGGGAAAAAATAGATAAAAAAAAAAGATTGCGCGTGTGACTTAGTGTGAGTGTTATAAGTATTGATATTTGCATATATACTCAATTTTTTTACGGAGGGGAATCTTATAGTCATTTTAACTTAGAACTTAATGTTATCGAACACCCTTATAAATTCTTTGTTGGATTATTTTTGTTGTCTGTCACCCATTTGACTTAGGGGGTTTTCCTCCGGGCATTCCGATTTCCTCCTTCTCTCTTTCTTATCAGATACTAATTATCAAAGTTTGTGAATTAATATCAGTATTGGCTGTAATGCTAGTGTTTTACATTTTTGTTAGTACACATCTCACAACCTTTATGTACAATTACCCTTAATATATACATATTTAAAGTCAATGGGTGGTGTTCCCTTATTTATTCATATAATTTATACTTTTCAGTGGATAGAAACTTCTGTGCATTTTATTGATATTAAATTTTCTTTTTTTTTTCTGATTGCGTGCTAGCGTAAGTGAGAGTATGGAAGTGTAATTTTATACCCATGGTTGTCTTGACTTTCTAAAGGGTTCATTTTGTCTTCACGTCTGTTGTTCGGTATTGGTCTGAATCGTCTAGACGTTTTGCTCCGCTTACTCAAGCGGAGTAGGGCGTCTGGATGATTCGGACTAATTCGGTATTGGTTCGGCAACAACAACAACCCCTTATTTATTTATTTATTTATTTATTTATTTATTTATTTATTTATTTATTTAATTTGTTTATTTGTTTATTTATTTATTTTATTTATTTATTTATTTATTTATTTTGTTTATTTATTTATTTATTTATTTTGTTTATTTATTTATTTAATTATTTATTTATCTATTTTCCCCTTCCCCTTTATAAATATTTATATATATATATGAAAAAAAATTGTTAATTTTATAATTATCATTATTATGATTATTATTATATATATATATTTGTTTTATTTCATTTATCTGTTTAATTTTTCGTTTATTTAGTTATTTATGCTATTGAATTTAAAGAGGTTTAACATTTGAACTACTTGGTGAGTGTCACTGCCGGTGGACCAAGAGTCCCCGAGGGCACATGTAGCCAAATTCGATCAACTTTGGTTGATCGTCTGTCTCTTCAACGCATTTGAAATTTTCTGTTACAAAATTTCCTGAAAATTTCTAAAACGTGGGTCCTGAAGCATCATATCCCACCCATTCTGCTACGTCTTTTGGTACATTTTTGGACATAAGAATTTTCATACTTTTTGGCCATATTCCACTGTTTAGACTGAGGATCCCTGACGAGGGTTTAGTACCCGAAACGTGCATGTCTGGTCCATGCTGTAAATTTATCAGGTTTTAAATGATACTATTGAATTTAAAGATGTTTAACATTATTTGTTCTATTATCGATTTTCTGTATATTTGGATCTAGTCTAGTTTTCATATTCATAGTTCAAACATGTATCTTGTCATTTTATTTGTTATGACTTACTAGTTTTATAGATGTTAGAAAGGACGGCGGTAGGGGACATACCAGCCTCTAACCTCCTGAATTTTTATTTGTAAATGTAAAAATCTCTAACTTAAAAAAATTAAAGAGGGCGCTACTGAAATTATTTTTGGTGGCTCCACTGAAAGCATCACTGATGAGAATTTAATATTCGAAACACGTGTCTGGTGCATCGAAATTGGTTTGAAATTTTCTTCAAGAAGGTATAGAGTTGGAACCCTTCGACATTATTAATATAGACACTTCTTTCGCGTTGCAGTGTGGAGCAGTTTAAATCGTTCCCCGTGGCCTGATGTTTGTCAAGTGTATTAATTACTTCTTTCCAGCTCTGTCACCTGAAAGAAGCACTGTTTTGGCCTTTTATCAATGTAACATCAAAGATATTTTTTGCTATTTCGGAAACTTGCCATTTCACCGATAAAAAAAGGGAGGAGATCTCCAACAAGACCCCGTTGCAGCATCAACAGTAAAACACCAAAACACCCGATGCAAAAACACAAAAGACGAGTACAGCACGAGACGGAAAAGAGACACACGACATGTAAACATCAAACACAAAAGACTACACATAAACCGACGAGACCAATGGGTAACCGGTGCCGACTTTGGACGGCCATCTGTCACGCAAGTAGCAAATGGTGTGGTTATCCTGGATTACGTGCGCACAACCCTTTCACTTCTCCAATTACCCAGAGGTCTCGAAGAACGTACAATTGTGCTGTAAAACAACCTCCTCACTGTAAGATAACCACACACAAACAAGACAGCGAAACGCAGAGGCCCCAGAGACACAGATGAATATGTAAATGGATATAAAAAGAGGGCATGCGTAATACAGTCTGTGCTCTGCCGGCTGTAGCGAGCTCATGTATGTAATCACCCGAGGAGTCCGACTGACATTCAGAGAGGACAGGTGGATAAATATCATCAAAATCAAAGGAGTTTAACATCTTAGCAACATCCCTCCAATGCTATTTTGAGCATAGATTTTATTTGGATATGCTACTGAATCGACCCTACAGGAAATCTGGAGCCGTGCACTCTCTGTAATGTAAATGTGAAAATCTAACTAAAATTAAAGTGGGCGCTACTGATATTATTTTTGGTGGCTCCGCTGAAAGCATCACTGATGAGAATTTAATATTCGAAACACGTGTCTGGTGCATGGAAATTGGTTTGGAATTTTCTTCAAGAAGGTATAGAGTTGGAACCCTTCGACATTATTGTTAATCATCAATCTTATAATTTTGTTAACGGTACAACTTAAATGAATTCTTTTCTAACTTATTTACGTTCGATAACGGTACGCAGATTTAGCGGTTTTATGTGACGTCGTTTTGGCGCTTTACGCATTGTTGATTGTTATGTGTGACGTCATACCTTGTTCATTTTACGCTGGGCTTTGTTTACCAGCAGTTATGAATATTACGTAGAATTCTTTTGTATTCGTACTTTTCCACTTGATAAAGGCCGAGTGGCCGAAAATTTGTGGATATAGAGTGTTCATTGTTATTTATTATATTAAATTTCCCAACGGAGGACACTACTTCATTCTTTGAAGCAAAATTTTTATTTTTCAAAAGAATCATCCATTAAAAAATTTTTTTGTTCATTCCACCAATTTTTATTAAAAAAATCGACCATTTCCGGTTTGATAAAAAAAAGTTTTTTCATGAAATGACTTCATTGGTCGATGATAATGTTGTTTCAGTGAAATTCCTTCACAAAATTTTGTGATGCGTGACGATTCCTTTGCACTTTCGGTACAACTGATATGCTGGGTTAAGATTTTGTGTCGAATAGTGTCCTGCGAATGCGTTAAGGTTGTTTTTCTGCGTTTTGTGAATTTAAATTAAGCCTTAAGAGAGACATGCATTCGACAAGCGATAGAAATTTCGTGTATCCCTCATAAGAAATTATGCACAGGCAGTAATTATGCGCCAAATTCCTTCATTTTAATATGCTTATTTTCGCAGTTTCTACAAATCACTTTGGTTTCTTTTGTGTTTATCATAAAAAATACAGGGTATTGTGAGTTTTGTGGTGTTTGGTTTTAATCTTTAGAAAGACAACTCAAAGTTGATGAATTATGCTAAGAATTCAAAATCCGTCACGCTCTGTTACCTTTGAAAGAAAATAACATTTGCCATTGATCATGAACATCTTTTAAATTGAGAAATGATAAAACTTTTTATCATCGTAATGGTAAGTCAGAAATTTTAACCAGTATATATATTCTATTGGATTAATTTAGTGTACCATATACGTATTGCAAAAATGTATCATCGGCAATGTTTCAGGACATATCCGGCACTCAAAATTTTGAATCTTCACATCGAAGAGTATTCTGTATTTCTGACGTACAAAGAAAGATAACTCCAATTTCCATTATAAAGTTTTTTAAAAAATATTCTGAAATAAAAGTTTTTATGTTATTTTACTGAAAGGTATGTACGGAAAGGTTTCAAATTCTTCGCTTCAATCAATTAGTAGAATATCCAATATATTGTATTCCAAATATGAAGGTAAATCATACAACAATAAATAAGTAATTGAGTATAATTTTGAATTTGCCATTTTTGGCAATGGAAAATTTCTGCATGGGTCTAATTGGGAAGTACTGAGAACTTCAAAGTTTCCTATGGTAACCTCATCAAGTGTCACTGCACATCACTTTTATATACAATAAGATGAAATTGATTCAAATATAAAGGATATATATCCTAAAACTGAATAAACAATATATAGATGTCCTTAGGGTCGAAAAAGTGGAGAGCCATTTACTGAATAGTTATTTCAACGGTACAGTCCTAGTGCAATTCTCCCAGATTCTTTCTTAGACAGTCCTCTAATAGTTGATGAAAAATGTCAATATTATGAGCAAAATAACCCCTCCATATCTTTGTCGCAATGATAAAACAGGAGTTGGTGAGTCTGTGGAACATTTTTAAATCTAAAGCTGACAAAAACTCTACCGGAATTATCGTCTATGCAAATCGTCGAATACTATCGCAGAGTACTAATGATGTATGTAACAATATCTTTGCATGTTGTATGTTGCAATTATTAAGGAAGCATGACATAAACAGCTAGACACATGGGGCAAAGCGTCCGTCGAAGGACGCCGGCAAAAAAAGCGAGAAGTATAACAGGTCTAGCGGACAACTGAAGCTTCCGGAGCTGTTTTAAGCTCAAAATTAACTGGAATTTTCGTCCCCTTGTCATGCAAACATCACTCGCTTGATAGGCATATATTTTCGACCATATTCGGTAGTTAAAAACGAAGTGCCACGTTAGGAAGTGTCAAGTCGTTAACATTTTGCAGAGAAAGTGATACCCAAAATGTATGATGAATCTAAAGCACAAGTTGTCAAAAGTTTGAAAGTTGCCCCCTTTATTGCTCTAACCACTGATTCATGGACAACAAGAACCACTGAATCTTACAACACAGTAACCGCATACTTCCTAAATGACTGGAATTTGAAATCGGTTATCCTACAATGTTAAACGTCTTTAAATTCAATAGCATCATTTAAAACCTGATAAACTTCCAGCATGGACCAGACATGCACGTTTCGGGTACTAAACCCTCGTCAGTGATCCTTAGTCTAAACAATGTAATATGGCCAAAAAGTATGAAAATTATGTCCAAAAATGTACCAAAAGACGTAGCAGGATGGGTGGGATACGATGCTACAGGACCCACGTTTTAAAAAAATTTGAGAAATTTTGTAACAGAAAATTTCAAATGCGTTGAAGAGACAGACGATCAACCGAAGTTGATCGAACTTGACTACATGTGCCCTCGGGGACTCTTAGTCCACCAGAAACTAGATGAAGGGACGCAGCTCACACTAGAGAAAATCTCTCGCAAATGTTGTGTCAGGCAGTGAGGGAATGGGACTTGAAAAGGGGTGATAAAATGCCGTCCCTGACAACTGATAATGCTGCCAACATTGTTAATGCTGGTAAGACGGCAGGCTTCTTCCCACATTTAAGATGTGTTGCACACACTATTAATCTGGTAACACAGCGTGGACTACATGTCTCTCAGATGGACATATTCTTAGGGATATCCGCAGAGTTGTAACTTTCTTTCATAAAAGTACTCCTGCTATGGCCATTTTACGAAACAAGCAGGTGATTTTGGAATTACCACAACATAAACTTATTCAGGATGTAACCACCCGATGGAATTCCACTTACGGCATGGTTTCTAGGTTTTTAGAACAGTATCCGGCAATTGAAGCAACATTGCGGATGAAGGAAATATAGAAAAATGCAAAGGAGGTGAACACTTTATCAAATGATGATTTGGCTAATGCAGAGAGTGGTATGTCTGTCTTAGAGCCTCTAAAACTGCAACAACATTACTTTGTGGTGAAGTTTCTCCCACTGTGTCTCTCATCCATCCATTAAAGCACAAACTTATCCAACAGCTGAAGGTCAAGGACAGTGATAATTCCCTAGCTAAAGCTGTTGAGGAAGCTATCAGGAAGTAAAGACATTGAGCCTAGGTAAAATGTGAAGTACTGTTTTTTATACAAATTTTCATGTACATTTGTACTACATTTGTATCATGACTAAATAGTACCTGTTTGAAATTTTCAGTCATTAAATTCAAAATAAGAGAAAATAAAAGACATCAATCTTTTTCAATAGTGAAACTTTATTTCTATTCTTAAATATTTTCAGATATACAGAGTCTACTTTTGAGCGGTTCCTCTGGCAGAGTTCATCTTCAAGTCCATACCTTACCTTGACAAAACCGAGGCTCAGCAAGTACTCAACATGCTCACTGAAAAGGCTGCCACACTAACAGATCTTATGGTATTAATGTAATGAAAAATGTAATTTTCTCAAATTTCACAAACATGATAACTTTATCAAGATAATATAATTGATTTAATGATTTACTTACCTTTTATCATATAAGTACTCTGTATTAACTATTTTTACAATAAATATAAGTGTGTCAGTTGATATGTCATAAATATATTAATTTCAATGATTCAGAAATCAATAATTATTCAGGAGGTCAACAACAACCAGGATTCCTTGCCTTCCTTACCTGCACTTCTTCCTGATGATGGAATATCTATGGATACAAATGCCACAGAAAGCCAGGGAGCCTCTGAAGCAAGAGATTCCTATGCTAAAGAACCATCCTTAAAGAAAGCTAGATCAGCTATGTCTGAATTAGCCATTCGAAGTGAGATTTGAACAGGGAATTCTGAATTATAAATCCGAAAAAAAAACTGTTCCTCTAGAATCAGACCACCTTCAATTGCGGGGGGAAGTGAAGTAAAATATCAATTACTATCAAATGTTTAACGTCTTCAAATTCATAAGCATCATTTTAAAGCAGAGAAATTTACAGCATGGACCAGATATGCACGTTTCGGTTAATAAACCCTCGTCAGTGATCCTCAATCTTAACAATGTAATATGACCAATATCTGTGAAAATTATGTCCTGAATATACCGAAAGACATAGCAAAATGACTGGGATATGATGCTACATGACACAGGTTTTAGAAATTTGAGAAAATTTTGTAAACAGAAATTATCAAATGCGTTTGAAGAAACGAGCAACCGAAATCGATCGAACTTATCTACACTATATTCATAGTGTAGCCTATACACTATATATCATCTAAAGCTAGCTAAACTATATTTATGTTTCCCAGCAACATCAGTTGCAAGTGAAAGAATTTTCTCTACTGTAAGAGACCTTGTGACTGCACAAAGATCATGCCTTAAGTCTGACCAAGTGGATAGGCTTATCTTCTTAAAGAAGAATTTCAAATAGATTAACTGTCTGTACTACCGCACTGTTACTATACTGATTTGAGTGATAGTATCACTCCTCAATTTTTTACATTTTAGTCATTTTCATGTGACAGGATCACTCTTATTTTAATCTTTTCATTTTGCTGTCCAGTGCTCACAGTGCTTTAAAGTATTATAGATATTTATGTTGTCATAATGTTGACATCTTCAGGTTTTAACTTTGATAACGTTCATGTCTACATGTGTATTGCTTGTGTAAATAACAAAATCCTTAATTAAAGGATCTGGCATCTGAAATTTTTGTTCATTTTCATGTAAATTAAAATGTAGTAATCATGAACCGCTTCGAAAATAATCGAATCGAGAGGTGTTGAACCGAAACGAATGAAATCTGAATCGTCCCAGCCCTAAGAAAAAGTATGTTTCAATTAAACATTTATAATTTTTAGGAAATTAAACGAAAGAAACGTTATTTAAGTCTGGCTGTCCTGAACCTCCTTAAATACTACTTCTTTGTAGTGACCTGTGTAATGCCTTGTTCTTCCTCTTGGACAATATTTATGTTAGATCTGGTGAGGATCTATACAAACAGTTTGTAGGAATTCCTATGGGTACTAACTGTGCGCCTCTTGTTGCAGATTTATTTTTATACACTTATGAAAAAGAATTTATCCAAAATCATCAAAAGCAAAGAAAATTTGATGATCTGAAATGTTTCAATAATACTTCTAGGTATCTGGATGATATTCTTACCATTGACAATCCTGCTTTTGAATTATATAAGAATGAAATGTATCCAAAAGAATTTACACTTAACAAGGCAAACGTTACAAATACAGAAACACCGTTTTTGGACCTTAATATCAAAATTGTAAACGGAAAGATTCATACAAGTGTATAAGACAAAAGGGATGATTTTGGATTCAACATAGTAAATTTTCCCTGGCTTGACGGTGATGTTCCAAGATCACCGTCATGCGGCATTTACATATCACAGCTCATCCGGTACGCTGGAGCATGTACTGATATTTTGGATTTTCACTGTAGAAATTTACAAATTACAAAAAACTTTTAGGTCAAGGTTTCCGCTTTCATAAACTAGTTAAGACTTTCTGGAAATTTTACAAAAATTACAGTCAACTTCTTTTAAAATTCGGATCTATACACGCATCAGAGTACATTACTTTGGGTATTACACAACCAGTCTTTTATGGTGATATGATAAACAAAATTAGAAGGATCAAAGGTAGGCAGATAACCATCGAAAATGCGTCAGAATCATCAAACGCCTTTTATACCGTGGATATGATCCTAATGTCACCAGATGGACACTTGGCTTGGTACTTGACTAATCTTCAGTCTTTGAGACTTGCACTATGACTGACTGTGACGACGGGTCTCCATGATGGGCCCTGTCCAAACCTCTTTAGAGAAGACAGGGCCCCGACCACCTGTCCTCTCTGAATGTCAGTCGGACTCCTCGGGTGATTACATACATGAACTTGCTACAGCCGGCAGAGCACGGACTGCATTACGCATGCCCTCTTTTTATATTGTTGTGGGTCATGTATTGTTTTGGTTTTACTTTATATGTAGGTACACATGTACTTAGTCATGTTAATTAATGATTTCATAATAATTCTTTAAAATAGATTGTACTATGTCATGTTTATTTCTTTAGAGAATATTCCAGTATGTTCTTTGTTACATCATTATCATCACATGACTGTGATTTCTAGAATTTACTCTATTGTTAATCATTTGTAATGAGTCATTGTTCTAGAAGCTTCTGGTAGTTCTAGAAGCTTCTGGTAAATCCATTGGTATTAAGTATAAATACCTCTGAGGAACTGTGTTGAGTAAGCATTCGTACACATTCGTAGACACGATTCATTCATCTATTCTGATATACTGGGACACTTTATTTGTTGAGACTTTAATCCATTTAACAACGTTTGGACACCGATCTTTCGAGAACGTTTGTGATTACCGGAAACCATACATTCGATAGACTTTGTGGACCGTAACGGACACTTTGATCCGGACATTGTATTGTAAGTTGTAATCATTTTGAATATATATATTTTGTACATAATTAAACTTGTAAATTTATATTCTGTCTTTGTCTGATTTTTGCTGGGGTTTTGGGGTATTCTGACCCATAACAGAATTGGGGGCTCGTCCGGGATAGTAATCTCTGCATATTTGCATTTTTACGTAAAGTTCGTTTTTTGAAAAAAGGAAAATTCTCAAAACTTTTGCCAGCAGAAATCAATCATGGTATTTTCGGTCACTGAATTTTTGAAATCGCCGACTGTAGATGAGTTCGAATCATTGAAAAAAAGATGATTTGATTGGTTTAGGTCTTCACTTGAAGTTAGATGTAAAATCTTCTATGAGAAAACAAGAAATTAGAAATATTGTGGCTAAAGAGCTTTTAGCTGAGGAAATCTTTTCGTCATACGATTTTCCTGTTGAACCTGTTTCAAGCGAAAACAAAATGTCAAAATATGAGTTTGAATTAGAGAAAATGAAAATACAATTACAATTTGAAAAAGAGGAAAAAGAAAGACAATTTCAAATTGAAAAAGAAGAAAAAGGAAGACATTTACAATTTGAAAGAGAAAAAGAAGAAAGAGAGAAACAGGAACGTATGCACGAGAAAGAACTACAGTTTGAGTTAGAAAAGTTAAAAATAGAGAAAAGCGCTAAGGAAAATCCTGTTTCTTCGCCTGTCAAGTCTGAATTCGACGCCGCCAAAAACATCAGATTAGTACCAAAATTTCAAGAAAAGTCCGTGGACAAATATTTTCCACATTTTGAGAAAATCGCGGCCAATCTGAAGTGGCCACGCGATTTTTGGCCAACTTTATTACAAAGCGTACTTATTGGCAAAGCGGCTGAAGTGTACTCGGCGCTCAGTATTGCTGAGAGTTCAGACTATGACAAGGTCAAGGACACGATTTTGAGAGCATATCAGTTAGTACCTGAGGCGTACAGACAAAAGTTTAGAAAGTACAAAAAGTTTGAAAATCAAACATATGTTGAATTTGCTCGAGAAAAAGAAGATTTATTTGATCAGTGGTTTCGATCCAAGAAAATTCCCAATTCATTTGACAATTTACGTCAAATAATTCTGATAGAAGAGTTCAAAGAGTGTGTACATCAAGATTTAAGAACTCATTTGGAAGACAAAAATGTTAAAACTCTTGAAGAAGCCGCTGTTTTGTCTGATACGTATGCTCTCACTCATAAGAAAAATTTTGTGTCAAAAACTCAATCTAGCGATAGTGCAAAAACGTCAGATTTTCCAAAGAAAAATTTACAAGAGTCTCAGTCGTCCATTAGTTCCCAGTCACCATCTCAAGGTGGTTCTACGTCCGGTCCTAGGTCCGAGCGTTCTGAGGCATCCCCAGGGGTGGGGTCGCTTCCTACATGCAATTATTGTAAGAAAAAAGGTCATGTTATTGGTGAGGGTTTGAAGCTTAAGAAGAAAAAAGAACTTAAGTCACAGGCCTGTGCGTCTGTGAGAAATGATAGGAAAGCCTTAGATTCGATATGTTCTGACACTCCTGAGATTCAGGGTTCTAAGTCCAGTTCTGATGATTTTGTGGAGGATCATTATAAGCCCTTTTTGTCACAGGGATTTGTTTCACTCAGTGATTCTAGCGAAGCGTTGCCTGTTCAGATTTTGAGAGATACTGGTGCTGCCCAGACTTTATTGTTAGAGGGTTCATTGCCTTTGTCTGAGCACACTTTTACTGGTAGGTCAGTTTTATTACAGGGTGTGGAGCTAGGCGTCATTGATGTTCCCCTTCATGAAATTTATTTGAAGTCAGACTTAATTACTGGACCTGTTATCGTAGGTGTTCGACCTACTCTTCCCGTTCAAGGCGTTTCCTTGTTGCTTGGCAACGATTTAGCTGGCGGCAAAGTTGTAGCCGATCCGATTGTTTGTGAACAAATCACGTCCGATGTCGTGTCCGATGATGAAGACGACGACTTGTACCCAGCCTGCGCTGTTACCAGGGCGATGGCCAGGAACAGACTAAAAGAGGCTGAAAGTACTTCTGCACTTAACGAGGACCATCCCTCCGAAGATATAGACCTTTCTGACACATTCATGTCTACCATTGATAACAACGTACCTGAGACGTCAGTACCACTTCATGTTGACAAATCTCCGACAGTACCTGGTGATGATTCCCATCCGCCATTAGACAGAGATACAGATGCCTTAAGCCGTGAGCAGCTCCTCTCCGAGCAAACTAAAGATCCGGAGATCATCCGACTAAGCAAGAGGGCCCTTCCCCGAGAAGAAGCGGACAAAGTCGGAGAGTGCTTCTACATACAAGATGGCATCCTTATGCGGAAATGGAGACCACCCGATGCACCCCCTAATGAAGTGTGGCGGATCGTTCACCAGATAGTGGTTCCAGTAGCGTATCGCGGGGACATCATGAGTTTAGCTCACGACACACCCATGGCAGGTCATTTAGGTGTCAATAAGACTTATAATAGGATTTTAAGTCACTTTTACTGGCCTAGGTTGAGAAAAGATGTGTCTGAGTTTTGTAAGTCTTGTCATAGTTGTCAGATGGTAGGTAAACCCAATCAAGTTATACCACCTGCTCCCCTCCAACCCATTCCAGCCTTTGAGGAACCTTTTAGTAGGGTGTTAGTTGATTGTGTAGGTCCTTTGCCTAGGACTAGATCAGGTAATCAGTACTTACTGACAATTATGTGTACTTCGAATAGGTTTCCTGAAGCCATACCTCTTAGGAATATTAAGGCAAAGACCATAGTTAAGGCCCTTACAAAGTTTTTCAGTTTCGTAGGTGCTCCCAAGGCTATTCAGTCAGATCAGGGTTCGAATTTTATGTCAGGGTTGTTTCAGCAGGTTATGCATGAGCTAGGTATCAGGCAGTATAAGTCTTCTGCGTACCATCCTGAGTCCCAGGGGGCACTTGAACGCTTTCATCAGACCCTTAAAACTATGATGAAAACATATTGTCACCAGTATGAAAAAGACTGGGATGAAGGGGTTCACCTCGTGTTATTTGCGGCACGAGAAGCGGTTCAGGAGTCCCTGGGGTTCAGTCCCTTTGAGCTAGTTTTTGGGCATACGGTCAGGGGGGCATTGAAATTATTGAAGGAAAAATGGTTGACTGAGACTAGCGATTTGAATCTCTTAGACTACGTGTCTAATTTCAAAGAGAAATTATATAATGCTTGCAAATTGGCTCAAGAAAATCTCAAAACCTCACAAATGAAAATGAAAACATGGTATGACAAAGATGCTAGAAACAGAGTTTTTAAACCAGGCGATAAAGTTCTTGTCTTTTTGCCTATCCCTGGTCATCCTTTGCAAGCTAGATATTTCGGTCCTTATGAGACTGAGAGTAAAATTAGTGATGTTAACTATGTGGTTAAGACACCAGGTCGGCGAAAAGAAAAAAGAGTGTGTCATGTTAACATGTTGAAAGAGTATTTTGATAGAAGTGACCGAAATTTTGTAAAACCAGTTTCCACTTTGGCCAATGTAAATACATTTGAAAATTGTGTTGAACTGGAATGTAATGAAGAGACTGTTGAAAAAGACTTCGCTCAAAGTGTCCGTTTAAAGATTTCTTGAAATTCTAACAAGTCCAGAAGTGAAACTCGGACATCTGACCGTGCATCAAAAAGAGGAAGTGCACCAATTAATGCGGGAATATACGACCATCTTTCCGGACGTTCCAAAAAAGACGAATGCATCTCATCATGACGTCATTGTAGGTGATGCGTCACCTATCAAACAGCATCCCTATCGGTTAAACCCGATAAAGCTTCAATACATGCGGAAAGAAATTCAATACATGCTTGAAAATGACATTATTGAACCCAGCAATAGTGATTGGAGTTCCCCATGTATTCTGGTTCCGAAGCCAGACGGAACTTACCGATTGTGTACGGACTTTAGAAAAGTCAATTCAGTCACCAAAACTGACTCTTATCCGATCCCACGAATCGATGACTGTATAGATAAAATTGGCAGTGCAAAATTTGTCAGTAAATTTGACTTGCTTAAAGGCTATTGGCAGGTCCCGCTTACCGAGAGAGCCAGAGAAATATCGGCATTTGCGACTCCAGATGGGCTATACCAATATAAAGTAATGCCCTTTGGTATGAAAAACGCACCAGCCACATTCCAGAGGATGATTCATTTGCTCCTAAATCATCTCGAAGGATGCGAGGCGTACATCGATGACGTCATCATCTACAGCGACATCTGGGATGATCATCTCCGAATCATGCGTACCTTCTTCGACATACTGGCGAAAGCAAACCTCACAGTGAACCTTGCGAAAAGTGAATTTTGTCATGCGACTGTAGAATATTTGGGTCACAAAGTAGGTCAAGGTTTTGTTACTCCTATCATGGCCAAGGTGGAAGCTATTTCAAAGTTCCCGATTCCTACCAATAAGAAAGTGATAATGAGATTCTTGGGAATGGCAGGATTTTACAGAAAATTTTGTCCAAATTTCTCGTCAGTTGTTGGTCCACTTACCAATCTGTTACAAAAGAACGTGAATTTTGCATGGACCAATGACTGTGACGAATCTTTTAAGAAAATCAAATGTGTTCTTATGAATAGTCCTGTCCTGTCAGCTCCAAATTTTGATAAGCAATTTAAGCTTACTGTTGATGCTAGTGACGTAGGAATCGGGGCGGCTTTGTTTCAAGAAAATGATGATGGTGTAGATAGAATTGTTTGTTATTTTTCAAAGAAATTGACAAAATGTCAAAAGAATTACTCTACTATTGAAAAAGAGTGTCTTGCATTATTGTTAGCTTTACAACATTTTGATGTTTATTTGAATGTTACTTTACATCCCATTCTTGTATTTACTGACAACAACCCTCTCACATTTTTGCACAAAATGTCAAACAAGAATCAAAGACTTACAAGGTGGAGTTTATTGTTGCAAGAGTACAATATCATTATTAACCATATCAAGGGCAAAGACAATGTGATTGCAGATGCACTATCGAGAGTTTCATGAGTGATTTTTGCAGAATTTACCACCTAAGTTTTCATTGACATTCAAACTTTTTTAAGGGGGGAGGTGTTGTGGGTCATGTATTGTTTTGGTTTTACTTTATATGTAGGTACACATGTACTTAGTCATGTTAATTAATGATTTCATAATAATTCTTTCTAGATTGTACTATGTCATGTTTATTTCTTTAGAGAATATTCCAGTATGTTCTTTGTTACATCATTATCATCACATGACTGTGATTTCTAGAATTTACTCTATTGTTAATCATTTGTAATGAGTCATTGTTCTAGAAGCTTCTGTTAAATCCATTGGTATTAAGTATAAATACCTCTGAGGAACTGTGTTGAGTAAGCATTCGTACACATTCGTAGACACGATTCATTCATCTATTCTGATATACTGGGACACTTTATTTGTTGAGACTTTAATCCATTTAACAACGTTTGGACACCGATCTTTCGAGAACGTTTGTGATTACCGGAAACCATACATTCGATAGACTTTGTGGACCGTAACGGACACTTTGATCCGGACATTGTATTGTAAGTTGTAATCATTTTGAATATATATATTTTGTACATAATTAAACTTGTAAATTTATATTCTGTCTTTGTCTGATTTTTGCTGGCGTTTTGGGGTATTCTGACCCATAACAATATCCATTTACATATTCATCTGTGTTTCTGGGGCCTCTGCGTTTCGAGGTCTTGTTTGTGTGAGGTCATCTTACAGTGAGGAGGTTGTTTTACACCACAATTGTACGTTCTTCGAGACCTCTGTGTAATTGGAGAAGTGAGAGAGTTGTGCGCACGTAATTCAGGATAACCACACCATTTGCTACTTGCGTGACAATTGGCCGTCCAAAGTCGGCACCGGTTGCCCATTGGTCTCGTCGGTTTATGTGTAGTCTTTTGCGTTTGATGTTTACATGTCGTGTGTCTCTTTTCCGTCTCGTGCTGTACTCGTCTTTTGTGTTTTTGCATTGGGTGTTTTGGTGTTTTACTGTTGATGCTGCAAGGGGTCTTGTTTGTGATCTCCTCCCTTCTTCTTTCGACAAAAATGACTTACATATAACTTAAACCACCTGATGAAAATTGTGTTTCATTGGTTGATTGGTAGATATTGGTTGATTGGTAGATACCTTCATTCTAAGCACACTTACTTGGTAGTCTTGATCCGAAAACCTTTCAAATTTGCAGATACGCAAGAAGGGAACCAATGCCGTTCTTGAAAAGATCAATTCACTTGCTGTAACAGTAAGAGCTTTTTGCATTGAATATCATTCGCAAGAATCTATTACTTTTATTACATACGGGGCACCTTTCATCTTTCTTTTTTATTAGCTCACCTGAGCGAAGCTCAAGTGAGCTAATGTCATAGCGCGCCGTCCGTCGTCCGTCCGTCGTCGTCGTCGTCCGTCTGGCGTAAACTTTTAACATTTTCAACATCTCCTCTGCAACCACTGCACAGAATTTCATGAAGCTTTACAGGAAGGAAGTACTCAAGGTCCTCTACCAAGTTTGTGTTTTTTGTGCCGATTGGTCAACAAAGATGGCCGCCGAGGGCTCTGATTGGCTGACACATTTTCGACATCTCCTCTGCAACCGCTGCACAAAATTTCATGAAACTTTGCAGGAAGGAAGTACTCAAGGTCCTCTACCAAGTTTGTGTTTTTCGTACCAATCGGTCAACAAATATGACCGCCGAGAGCTCTGATTGGCTGACACATTTTCAACATCTCCTCTGCAACCGCTGCACAGAATTTCATGACACTTTACAGGAAGGAAGTACTCAAGGTTCTCTACCAAGTTTGTGTTTTTCGTGCCAATCGGTCTACAAATATGGCCGCCTAGGGTTCTGATTGGCTGACACATTTTCGACATCTCCTCTGCAACCGCTGCACAGAATTTCATGAAACTTTACAGGAAGGAAGTACTCAAGGTCCTCTACCAAGTTTGTGTTTTTCGTGCCAATCGGTCTACAAATATGGCCGCCTAGGGCTCTGATTGGCTGACACATTTTCGACATCTCCTCTGCAACCGCTGCACAGAATTTCATGAAACTTTACAGGAAGGAAGTACTCAAGGTTCTCTACCAAGTTTGTGTTTTTATCCTGCCGATTGGTCAACAAATATGGCCACTAAGGGCTCTGATTGGCTGATACATTTTCAACATCTCCTCTGCAACCGCTGCACAGAATTTCATGAAACTTTACATGAAGGAAGTACTCAAGGTCCTCTACCAAGTTTGTGATTTTCGTGCCGATCATTCAACAAATATGGCCGCCGAGGGCTCTGATTGGCCGACACATTTTCGACATCTCCTCTGCAACCACTGCACAGAATTTCATGACACTTTGCAGGAAGGAAGTTCTCAAGGTTCTCTACCAAGTTTGTGTTTTTCGTGACGATTGTTCAACAATTATGGCTGCCGAGGGCTCTGATTGGCTGACACATTTTCGACATCTCCTCTGCAACCGCTGCACAGAATTTCATGAAACTTTACAGGAAGGAAGTACTCAAGGTCCTCTACCAAGTTTGTGTTTTTTTGTGCAGATTGTTTAACAAATATGGCTGCCGAGGGCTCTTATTGGCTGACACATTTTCGACATCTCCTCTGCAATCGCTGCACAGAATTTCATGAAACTTTACATGAAGGAAGTACTCAAGGTCCTCTACCAAGTTTGTGTTTTTCGTGCCGATTGTTCAACAAATATGGCTGCCGAGGGCTCTTATTGGTTGACACATTTTCAACATCTCTGCAACCGCTGCACAGAATTTCATGAAACTTTACAGGAAGGAAGTACTCAAGGTCCTCTACCAAGTTTGTGTTTTTTGTGCCGATTGGTCAACAAATATGGCCGCCGAGGGCTCTGATTGGCTGACACATTTTCGACATCTCCTCTGCAACCGCTGCACAGAATTTCATGAAACTTTACAGGATGGAAGTACTCAAGGTCCTCTACCAAGTTTGTGTTTTTTGTGCCAATTGGTCAACAAATATGGCCGCCAAGGGCTCTGATTGGCTGACACATTTTCGACATCTCCTCTGCAACCGCTGCACAGAATTTCATGACACTTTACAGGAAGGAAGTACTCAAGGTCCTCTACCAAGTTTGTGTTTTTCGTGCCGAACGGTCAACAAATATGGCCGCCGAGGGCTCTGATTGGCTGACACATTTTCGACATCTCCTCTGCAACCGCTGCACAGAATTTCATGAAACTTTACAGGAAGGAAGTACTCAAGGTCCTCTACCAAGTTTGTGTTTTTCGTACCAATCGGTCAACAAATATGACCGCCGAGAGCTCTGATTGGCTGACACATTTTCAACATCTCCTCTGCAACCGCTGCACAGAATTTCATGACACTTTACAGGAAGGAAGTACTCAAGGTCCTCTACCAAGTTTTTGTTTTTCGTGCCAATCGGTCTACAAATATGGCCGCCTAGGGCTCTGATTGGCTGACACATTTTCGACATCTCCTCTGCAACCGCTGCACAGAATTTCATGAAACTTTACAGGAAGGAAGTACTCAAGGTCCTCTACCAAGTTTGTGCTTTTCGTGCCGATCGGTCAACAAATGTGGCCGCCGAGGGCTCTGATTGGCTGACACATTTTCGACATCTCCTCTGCAACCGCTGCACAGAATTTCATGAAACTTTACATGAAGGAAGTACTCAAGGTCCTCTACCAAGTTTGTGTTTTTCGTGCCGATTGTTCAACAAATATGGCTGCCGAGGGCTCTTATTGGTTGACACATTTTCAACATCTCTGCAACCGCTGCACAGAATTTCATGAAACTTTACAGGAAGGAAGTACTCAAGGTCCTCTACCAAGTTTGTGTTTTTTGTGCCGATTGGTCAACAAATATGGCCGCCGAGGGCTCTGATTGGCTGACACATTTTCGACATCTCCTCTGCAACCGCTGCACAGAATTTCATGAAACTTTACAGGAAGGAAGTACTCAAGGTTCTCTACCAAGTTTGTGTTTTTTTCCTGCCGATTGGTCAACAAATATGGCCACTGAGGGCTCTGATTGGCTGATACATTTTCAACATCTCCTCTGCAACCGCTGCACAGAATTTCATGAAACTTTACATGAAGAAGGTACTCAAGGTCCTTTACCAAGTTTGTGATTTTCGTGCCGATCATTCAACAAATATGGCCGCCGAGGGCTCTGATTGGCCGACACATTTTCGACATCTCCTCTGCAACCACTGCACAGAATTTCATGAAACTTTGCAGGAAGGAAGTTCTCAAGGTTCTCTACCAAGTTTGTGTTTTTCGTGACGATTGTTCAACAATTATGGCTGCCGAGGGCTCTTATTGGCTGACACATTTTCGACATCTCCTCTGCAACCGCTGCACAGAATTTCATGAAACTTTACAGGAAGGAAGTACTCAAGGTCCTCTACCAAGTTTGTGTTTTTTGTGCAGATTGTTTAACAAATATGGCTGCCGAGGGCTCTTATTGGCTGACACATTTTCGACATCTCCTCTGCAACCGCTGCACAGAATTTCATGAAGCTTTACATGAAGGAAGTACTCAAGGTCCTCTACCAAGTTTGTGTTTTTCGTGCCGATTGTTCAACAAATATGGCTGCCGAGGGCTCTTATTGGTTGACACATTTTCAACATCTCTGCAACCGCTGCACAGAATTTCATGAAACTTTACAGGAAAGAAGTACTCAAGGTCCTCTACCAAGTTTGTCTTTTTCGTGCCAATCGGTCAACAAATATGGCCGCCGAGGGCTCTGATTGGCCGACACATTTTTGACATCTCCTCTGCAACCGCTACACAGAATTTCATGAAACTTTACAGGAAGGAAGTACTCAAGAACCTCTACCAAGTTTGTGTTTTTCTTGCCGATCGGTCAACAAATATGGCCGCCGAGGGCTCTGATTGGCCGACACATTTTCGACATCTCCTCTGCAACAACTGCACAGAATTTCATGAAACTTTGCAGGAAGGAAGTACTCAAGGTCCTCTACCAAGTTTGTGTTTTTCGTGCCGATTGTTCTACAAATATGGCCGCCGAGGGCTCTGATTGGCTGACACATTTTCGACATCTCCTCTGCAACCGCTGCATAGAATTTCATGAAACTTTACATGAAGGAGGTACTCAAGGTCCTCTACCAAGTTTGTGTTTTTTGTGCCGATTGGTCAACAAATATGGCCGCCGAGGACTCTGGCTGACACATTTTCGAAATCTTCTCTGCAACCGCTGCACAGAATTTCATGAAACTTTACAGCAAGGTCCTCTGCCAAGTTTGTGTTTATCTTGTTGATAGGTCAACAAATATGGCCGCCGAGGGCTCTGATTGGCCGACACATTTTTGACATCTCCTCTGCAACCGCTACACAGAATTTCATGAAACTTTACAGGAAGGAAGTACTCAAGAACCTCTACCAAGTTTGTGTTTTTCTTGCCGATCGGTCAACAAATATGGCCGCCGAGGGCTCTGATTGGCCGACACATTTTCGACATCTCCTCTGCAACAACTGCACAGAATTTCATGAAACTTTGCAGGAAGGAAGTACTCAAGGTCCTCTACCAAGTTTGTGTTTTTCGTGCCGATTGTTCTACAAATATGGCCGCCGAGGGCTCTGATTGGCTGACACATTTTCGACATCTCCTCTGCAACCGCTGCATAGAATTTCATGAAACTTTACATGAAGGAGGTACTCAAGGTCCTCTACC
The DNA here is from genome assembly GCA_033119305.1 of Pinctada imbricata. Lineage (NCBI taxonomy): Eukaryota > Metazoa > Mollusca > Bivalvia > Pterioida > Pteriidae > Pinctada > Pinctada imbricata. The sequence goes on along the minus strand of VSWD01000008.1, from coordinate 28,054,354 downwards.
AAGTTTGTGTTTTTTGTGCCGATTGGTCAACAAATATGGCCGCCGAGGACTCTGGCTGACACATTTTCGAAATCTTCTCTGCAACCGCTGCACAGAATTTCATGAAACTTTACAGCAAGGTCCTCTGCCAAGTTTGTGTTTATCTTGTTGATAGGTCAACAAATATGGCTGTAAAGGGCTTCGATCTGTAGAAGTATTTTTGTGACTTTTTACCCTTTGTCTGCAACTCAGGTGAGCGATGTGGCCCCCTTGGGCCTCTTGTTTTAGTTTACACTCAGACTTGTCGATGTACTTGAGATTACTTTTCTCATCTTGCCAATTAAAAATATCGATAGATCAATCCCCTTCGATGTGTTTCTTCTGTAATAAGTACTACTCTGCAAATGAAACGAAAGGTCAGCTACTCCTCTTCTCAATTCCAATTAATTATTCCTGCGGAGCAATGAAACCACAGGAGATAGATGCCAACAACCTTAAATGACACCCGCCCCTTCCCATTATTTTTTGTACAATTACTTAACAAAGAATATGGACATTATAATAGGAAATGATATATGACACAAAGAAATCAGATTCGAGAGATAGGGAAATTTCCTCTGTATCTATTTGTAGACATCCGGTTTTCTTTGACGTAACAGAGAAGAAAATGGCTCGAACGGCCTGTTTCACAGAGTTTTAGGGTGTATTGCGTTGATATATTTGAAAGTTTTATAACTTTTCGGATAGTTTTAACATAAGAAGAAACACGACAACCACAAATTTATTTGGAAATAGATTTATTTCTCGAAAAATTCGATGTTCAAGCGAGACAATTGGATTTCATTCAAATATGGATAGTGCAAGTCCTTATATATAAGGAAGGTAGAGGCGGATATATGGCACATACTATTCTTCACTTCTGGTGGATATTCTTGTGGATCGTTGACATTGAGCTCCTGTGAATCAAACAGACAAATTTACAAATTCTCAATATTTCCTAGAAAAAAAGTGTAGATTTATTAGGATCAGAATCTTATCGCCTAAGTAGGATTAATATATGACAAATATGGATAATGATCATATTCCCGTATACAACACAAAATCGACAACTCAGAAATCGGAAACCGAAGGCATACAAAATCAGGACAAAACAGAAACCAAAGCAAACATTTAAAAACATCCACCACATGAAACGAAGCGAACTCCCGATCTGGGAGTGAGACCAGGTGCCCAGGAAGAGTAAGCATCTCCTGCTTCCATGCAACACCCGCCACCTCAATACAATTTGTCTCGTTTGAATAGGATGAAATAGAGTCAAATTAATTTCTCTGGTTTGTGACAAACTGTACCTGTAGGCTGCGCTTGTTTTGCGCTTTTTTCTGCACGAGAGTATTCTCTCCATGTAGTCCGAGTTTCCCGACACTTTGTCCCAATTTTTACTTCGGATGGTTGTAGCAGAGAAACATACTTAATAGGAAGGTAGATTATAATAGCGACACGCTGGGTATCGCTCTTTACAGACCTAGTCCAATGAAATGATCCTTTGCATTTTGTCATAACAATGTTTCTAGATAACCGATAACTAAGAAGCTTTATAGCGGCCTTTTTATCATTTAAAACTGAAAATTTCATCGTCTTTTCCTCCGTTGTCAACATCATGGCATCAGCTCTTGAAACTTTCAAAGAAATATTTAGGTGGCTACATTTTCAAATTTGATATATTTGTCATGTGATGTACGAACGTAACTTGTTTTCACGATATTAAAGCAATATTTACAATTCTTACGAAAGCGAGGAGTAGTTTTTTCAAACTAGATTTATCAATATATATATATGTTACAGGGAATAAGTGTAATCAGGGATTTCATGTAATTCCTGGAAGGTTCAGTGATTACGTGTAATTCCTGGTCATTTTAGGGATTACATGAAATCCCCACAATCTTAGGGATTACATGTAATACCTAAAATATTTAAGTATTTTTACACTTATTTCCTGACGTCCTAAATTCATATAAAAGTGATCAAATTGCGACATGAAAGATATTTTACATGTTTACAATATAAAATCCTATTACAGAAAGAGAAAAAAATGCCAGTTATGTACATGTATATAGATATGTGTTTAATGCTGATTACGTTAATTTAAAGATGAAACGTAATGCAATTAAAAATCTTAGTATCTAGATATACACAAAGGATGGGGGATCCGATGTCCAAAATTCTTTATCGGGAAATAGGAATAATGTAACGTCTTTAAATTCATTAGCATCATTTTAGAGCAGATAAATTTACAACATGGACCTGACATGCACATTTCGGGTATGAACCCTCGTCAGCGATCCTCAATCTAAACAATGTAATATGCGAAAAAAAAACCCCGTCATTTTGAATAATTCTTAAACCTAAATAATAAACAAATAGTTGAAATCAGAAAATTTTTATCATTTCTTCTTTGTCCATTAACAATAACACGGAAGTGTTCCATCTCTATACCTTCTTGAAGACTAATTTTCATGCACCAGACACGATTTTCAAATATTGAATTCTCATCAGTGCAGATGCTTCCAGCCGAAGTGCTTTTCATGAGCAGCCCAAATTCATTTCAATAGCGTCCTATAGTTAATTGAACGTAACAATTTGGTTGCACAGATAGATTTTGGTCCCCTGATATGTTAAATTGTCAAGATACACCCTAGTTAATTGTTTCGCCCAAATCAAGATACGTAAATGAGGGTTATATTACTAATGTTGTCGATTGAAAATTTCCATATATGTTTCATAGTACTTTGACCATCAATTTTATTCGAAAAGTTATGTTTCTTCGCGCTCATGCGTTTGTTTTATGTCCATTTTGCATATAGATAAATTAACTTCAAAATTTGAGGAATATTTTGATAAAAATTACCTACTCTAGTCTGAAAATTTTCATTTTTCTAGGATAAACATTTCTGGGTACTTGACAGATAGTATATTCAGCATCAACAGAGCCAAAAAAATAGATTTTAAAGAATCAAAATAAGGAGAAATTGAGATCAGGAAATAAGTGTAAAAATTCAAGAAAAAAATCAGGAATTACGTGAAATACCTGAGCAGTTTCAGGTATTACATGTAATACCTAATCGAAACAGGGATTACACGAAATCCCTAAATTTCAGGAATTACATGAAATCCCTGATTACACTTATTCCCTGTAACATATACATATTTAACTCTCTATAAATGACAACAAAATCTATTCTGGAGAACTCAATTTTAGGGGGCCACGTTCTCTACTATATAAACTATATATACTCCTTTGCCATATGTTATTTGCATCTCTCCATGTAGTCCGAGTTTCCCGACACTTTGTCCCAATTTTTACTTCGGATGGTTGTAGCAGAGAAACATTCTTAATAGGAAGGTAGATTATAATAGCGACACGCTGGGTATCGCTCTTTACAGACCTAGTCCAATGAAATGATCCTTTGCATTTTGTCTAAGAATAAGATAACTAAGAAGCTTTATAGCGGCCTTTTTATCATTTAAAACTGAAAATTTCATCGTCTTTTCCTCCGTTGTCAACATCATGGCGTCAGCTCTTGAAACTTTCAAAGTAATATTTAGGTGGCTACATTTTCAAATTTGATATATTTGTCATGTGATGTACGAACGTAACTTGTCTGTGATAGTAGTTTAATTCTTACATACCTCATGTAGAATTGGAATTGGTTGAATATCCAAATATCATCTGTTTAGAGTAAAAGATAAATTTAGTAACCGAATCTAAACCCCACTCAAAATCATGTTTCAGCATTTGAATTTTGCCATGTAGTGTAAACCATTGCTTTTTCTATAGATGGCAGTAAATAGATAATATTAATTTACGATAGATTTTCGTGCAGATTATGGCTGTTTGTCGGTTCCTTATCTGTGCATCCAATACAGATATGCAAAAATCTCCATGAGTTCCGAACTCCAGTCTTGTTTTGATATCAGAGGGAGATTATGAAACATTTACAATCTGCAGTTAAAAGTATTTTAAGTTAATGCCATGTATTCTCTCCTTGCTCTGAAACTATTAGAAATCAAATTTTACATAAACATCTCCATCCCATGCAGAAAAAGTCCATAGAAGGGAATGCTGCAACATTGCATAAAAAGTCCGGAAAATGACAGACAGGAAGGAAAGTACTTTTGGAAATTATTTATTCGAATAACACGAAAGTGCTATCAAAACTCAATTCACAATAAATCTTTGGTGTTAGTCCTCGCCAATGCATCTGAACCTAGAATATATCCCAATCCGAGAATGCCAAACGACAAGACATAAAATGAGTGAAATAAGACCAGCATGCCTCGATCCTGTATAATGTGCAAAATTCCCACACAGATACGACAAGCAAAGAAAACGACGTTACACATAGTAAAAATTAAAACACTGAAAAGTATATTCCCTAAAACACAATATCAGATGAAGTACATTTACAACAAACACATGAAAATCTCATCCCATTGTAAAATGTAAGACAGTATTTTAAAACAGCATAACTGAATACACCTCAAAATAACTGCACATAAAAAAACCTCGGATAAAAAAAAAATGTGTTCTACAATCAGATAAACAGTCCCGAAGACTATACATGCCCAAAAGAAAAAACAAATCGACCCACCAAATTGGGCAAAATAGCATTGACTAGGGGAGCATACAAAATAGATAAAAGTGAAACAGAAACTGTACAAGAACGACTTTAATGTTGTATGATAAAGCAAATGTGTGATATTAGTCACATGGATAAGCAATCCTTCAACTTTTAATGCCTCACGTTTGTGTTTATATTTCATACGATAACAGAGATTCCACCAACCAATTTAAGTCCAAAAACTGCAATACCAAGTGCGTTACAAGCGTTGTTGTCAGAGCTAACATTCACGTTCGTTCGGCTTATCCATTTAAACTGAAATACAAGTACTAAACTGACTTTCTCCACGTCTTCGTAGAGTTAACAAGTGCATGCAGATTTATGATGTTAAGCCTTAGAACTGCACTATTTTCAGAACTGAAATACCTAAAGCTGTGTTAAGTATTTTTCTGCTGACAAACCATCTTAATCACCATAAATTATGAATAACCATGGCAAAAGGAAGGGAAAAAATCAAAGCAAGTATGCTGTGCATGATTTTTTTTATACCATCTGCTTCCAGGACTAACATTATTTCTCAAATCTCTTATCCATGAAAAAACATGTAATAAATCACGTAATCTTTGATTACGTTTAATTTGCGAAATTTGTCTATATACTTGATTTCACATAACATTAGTTATTCTTGTTGAGAATTAATAACTTCCCGGATTTGTATGATATAAAAAGGCGACGACGGCAATATGAAATCATTCCGAGGAAATTGAGGGCAAAATGATGTTCTTTACCTCATTGTTGCTTATAACTCTCGCTACATTCACCACAGGTATTTATTGGATATCTTTAATAATCAAAACATGTTAAACATTTTGATTATTGAATCTATAATTCTATATTGTCCTATTTAAGAATTCAAACAAGGAAGATATTTGAGATTGTAATTGATTAGTTTTTAATATGAATACGAGGGTTGTCCGAAAAATTCGCGGACTGGTCCGTCTTTAAAAGATTGGGCGAAAACTGTTACTGAAACTGGTGTCAAATAACTTATTGACCATTTTACTATTAATTAGGCACATTAATAAAAACTCGATTCGTACATATAGATAATTAAATCATTAATTCTGAATCACCGAATTTGACAGGTTTCCATGGAGCTGTGGCGAAGGGTGTTGCATGCAATCAGGAGACGCCGGGCACCTGGTCTCACTTCGGAATTTTGTTCATTCCGAGGTTCGCAACCGTTCCTGTGGAAAATCTAATGATTTTGTCTTGCCTTCTCGACTATGAGACTGAATAACTGATTGGTACATCTGTAATGTTAATTTGAAGATATAAAGATTGGGTCCACAAAGCACCGTCATTTTTGAAAAAAAAATGCCAACCATAGTACTTATATTTTGTTCTTATAAATATAAAATAAGATTCCAGATCAAATATTGCTATATGATTAGGTTCCTTCGATACCCGATATCATTTAATGCAGTATTGGTCTCGATATAGTCTATAATTTCGGAGAAACAATAGAAAATGTAAAAGCAGCATGTCCAATCTTTCATTTGAAAAATGTGACGTCAAGCGTACGGACGGAGCAACGCGGGAAGAGAAAATTTCATTATGATTTAAAAAAGACACCTATAAAGACAATAAGTATGCTTGGTATGTGTATGACTTACTTCTGGAACACGAAATCCTGACTATAAATTGTGAAGACGATAAAACAACTATGAGGATTAGAAAAGCAGAAGAAATACGTGCACTTTAACTTTGTGATGACGAAATGAAGGTGCAAACAATGGTAATTAAACTGTACTTCATCAAACCGACTGCGAGAGGATAGCATCAATCTGTAATCATGAATGACAAATTTTTAAAGATATAAAGAATATAACCGAAGCTTTTGAAATTAGTTTTAGCCAATAGTCCCGCGGAATGTGTCAGGTATAGAACTATTACCTTTCAACAAATACGCCATTTACGTTATTGTATGTTACGGTTGCTCCGTGCAGCACTACCTCCCTTCAATCTTTACCTTATATAATTGCTTCCTGATATAAAATGAATATAATTTTTTATGAAAAGGCTTCTTTTTGCATCTATAAAATGCAATATGTCTAAATGTTTTACGTTTAAATAATCAGGATTATTAATGTAAAGAGACGTTTTCAAAGTTTGGTAAAATTGTTATCAGAAATATACATTTTTAAAAATTTGTATAAAATTATGGATATTGTTATTATTGCTATTCACTTGCTACTGTCGCGCGGCGACGAGAAACTGATTTTTAAGTTTTGTTTATAACCATGTACTCCGCAAGTTTTGCACTACAATATACTTTCGAGACGTCACATGACCAGATGTTTAACGTCTTCATATTCATTAGCATCGTTTTAGAGCAGAAAATTTTACAGCATGGACCAGACATGTACGTTTCGGTTATTTAACCCTCATCAGTGATCCTCAACCTAAAGAATGTAATATGATCAAAATCTGTGAAAATTATGTCCTAAATATACCGAAAGACGTAGCAAGATGGCTGGGATATGATGCTACAGGACCCACTTTTTAGAAATTTGAGAAAATTTTGTAAACAGATATTTCCAAAGGCGTTTGAAGAAACGACCAACCAATATTGATCGAACTTGGCTACATGTGCCCCCTGGGGATTCTTGGTCCACCAGCAGTGACACTCACCAAGTGGTACAGATGTTTAACGTCTTCAGCATTGACCATCTGGAGACATGCAAGTTGGTGTTATATTAAGATGCAAAAATTCGTTTGTTTTGTTTACATTTCCTTATTAGGGATTACTGCCGCTTAGGAAATCCGTTAAAACAAATCGACAGAAAAAAAGGACGAAATATATATTCATCCAAAATTCATCTGATATATACTAAGTTACCATATCTATAAACTAACGTCGAATAATATTTACTGTCCGCATGGTGCACTTCAGAAATCGAAAAATAGAAGCAAATTTGATTGAAATTCATATAGGTGCATAGATCTCGAACTTGCAAGTTATATATTCCTATGACCAATAGATTAGCCTGACGTCGCTGATGTTTAACTTTGAGTCTACGGAGAACATCAACGACGTCACGCTAAAATTAAAGCAGAAAACTCCCCACCTAAATCTATTTTCTGTAACTCTGAGCGTAGTATTGGTCGTATGAACATATATATTACACCGTTAGTTATGAGTGTTTGAGATCTATTCCCGAATATCAATTAAAATCTGAACATTTTCCGAAAAATGGGACAAAACTTCAATTTTCCTATTTCCGACGTGAGTAGCACGGAGAATACTTAGTGTTTGATTAAAACCTTTTATTGGGTGCAATACAGAATTGTCAATATCGAAATATACATATATGATCTATAATAACATTTCAGTGATCCACATGCGCATTTTAAAAGTTATGTCTCATCATTTATGCTCGAGGCCGAAATAGAGGAAATCAAAATAATGTGAAAAAATAAAAGGCAAAAGTTTAAACTTAACCTAAAATTTCTGCCAAATTATCTTATATGTTAAGGATGTGACGTTAAAGTAGCTCATCTTGATATATTTATCTGTTCAGTCCACAGCGTACCTATTCAGAAAACTCCTGAAGATTGATCATGTAAAGATTTATAATATACAAATTAAAACATACTGCTTGCATTATGGTCATATATATATAATTCTAATAATCAGCTTAAGGACCTACCCGGCACCCAAAATTTTGGGTCTTCACATCGAAGAGTTCCCCTACCTCATATACATATCATATCAATACATACAGAAATAATTTAGTTTATATTATATTACCGACTGGACATGTTGTTCTTGTTTATAACTACCTGATAACAGTGCATTGCTTATTGCAATATTTGTTTTTGTTTAAAATATTCATAGAGTCAAATAATGCCTCAATTATGTAACATAAAATTACTGAGTTTTCTTTTGAAATGAAAGCATGTCTAATAAACAGATACATTGTACTAATTGGAAATATTTCTGACTAACAAGAAAAATAACTCCAATTTGCATTATGAAAGTATTTGAAAAATATTTGAAAATGACAATTCTTTATGTCATATATACGGGAAGGTTTCAGTTTCTTCCCATCAATCAATTAGAAGTATATCCAATATAAGAAGAAAATCATCCAACAGTAAAACAGATATTGAGAAATATTATGAATTTACCATATTTGGCAATGGAAAATTTTTGCATCAGTCAATTTGGGATTCGTACTCATAACTTTCAATTTTTCCTATGGTAACAACATCAAGTGTCACTACTTGATTATCACTTTTACATACAATATGATGAAACTGATTCAAATCTTAAGGATATCTCTCATAAAACTGAATAAACAGTATATGTCCTTAAGGGTTTAAATAATAAATGTACAAATTTCAAAGATCAATTTTGAATTTTATGATTATTTACTCAAAACAATTTACAATCAGTGAAACAATACTTGTTTTTGTTGGGCACACTTATACTGTATTATTTGTAATGTTTCACTGTAAATCGTATCGTGGTACGTATTGTTGAATAACTATATCGCAATACAACTACAAGTGATATATTGTTTCACCCCGAATATATTTTTTTCAGGCGAACTAGGGCAGGCAGGTTATCCTGTATGGGACAGTCTCGGTATAACACATGGTGGAGTGTCAAGCGGTGGGGCTGTCGTGTCTGGTGGTGGTGGTGTTCACCATGGCGGAGTAGTACATGGTGGTGGTGGTGTTCACCATGGCAAGAAGGGTGTGGTCTATCCTCCCCATCATCTGAAGAAAGGCGGAGTAGTACATGGCGGTGGTATTGTACACGGAGGAGTTGTCGGGGGTGGTTTTGGAAAGAAAGGTGTGGTCTATCCTCCTCATCATCCAAAGAAAGGTGTTGTCTATCCTCCTCATCATCCAAAGAAAGGTGTAGTCTATCCTCACATACCAAAGAAAGGTGGAGGTAAATATCCCCATGGAAACGTACATGTTGTTGGAGGACATGGTTATTTCCCAGATAAGCCACCTGGAGCCAAAGGATACGGAAAGGGACATTACTACAAGCAGGTCGCAAATGTCGGTCCTATGGCTGTTAGTTGTCCTTATGGTTGGCAGTACTATCACGGATCTTGTTATTACTTCAGTAGAGAAAGAATGACCTGGTGGCAAGCATATGTAAGCGTCTTAGAAATGGATAAGATTTATCAAACTGCATATATATGACGATAATACTCAACATTCGGCAATTATATGTAGACGAACCCATCTGAAAAATACAAAATATATAATCCAATACAACTTGTTGTCAAGTGACTTGTAAATAAAAAACAAAAGAGGGGATCTCCAACAACACTAGGTTGCAGCACCCATAGCAAAACTCCAAAACACCCAATGCAAAAACACAGAGTAGACACCATGGAAATGTTTATCTGCCATATGTATATAGATATATATATAAGTAGTATAGGAAACAAATATAAAAAAGTCGACGTTTCCCATTTGTAGCTTGACGTCTTTTTGAAGAAGATGAGATTACCCTGTCTCAGTCGCAACGTCATGATAGATTCTGTTAATGCGATACTTACATTTGCCTATTGCTTTGTAAATATTCAAAGCATCAGGTGACAATCATATTGCGATTCTTCAAATTTTAGATAAGTTGTACTGTTTTAAGTGTGTATACTCATTAGTGATTTTTTTTCAGGCCAAGTGCAATTTTATGGGAGGCTACCTAGCCATGGTAAACTACGCTCATGAAAATTCCTACTTAAAGCTCATGTGTAAGAAAATGAAATGTAAGTAGCTAAGTGCACATCAAAATGTTTTACGTGTCTTTTAAAGAGGTTTAAGTTTATAGATTTTAAAAGTTTTCTTTTAAAGTTTTCCATTAAATGGATGTCATCTTGTACCTATTATCTACATCTAGCAAAGTATATAACATAGTAGCAACAGGACACAGAAGAATACATGCTGATTTAATATGTCAATTGGAGATCCCTTCATTTCTTTCAGTTCACGACGGCGCCTGGTTCGGACTTAACGATGTGTTATTCCCCAAAACTCATACTTGGTACTGGGGATTCGGAAAGAAAGGATGTAAATGGTTTGACTGGTTTGGAAAGGGACCAAACTTCAGGGGTGGAGATAAAAACTGCGTCTGTTTCAAAGAGGACTATCACTACAAATGGGCTACCGCAAGCTGTACAACTAAGCTGTACTACATCTGTGAACTGAATCCTGTAATTCTTCCTTTTTATTACAACAAACCTTCACATCACCGCTAGACTTGCATTTTAGACAAGCCAAGACCCCGTCTTCCACCGCACATGACTACTTCTGAAGTTATTTCTAATGTGACGTCATCTGGTGCAGAAAAAAAAATGGTTTGAAATGGTGTAGAGTTGGAACACTTCCGTATTACTGTCATAAATATGGTACGACGTCACAATTAAAAATTACGTCAAATCTTGTGATGTCGGGTCTTAGGATGTATAAAATGCAAGTCAACTGCGATAATGTGAAAATTGTCTATTGATCCTATATATGGCAGGTTATATGTGACATAAGGAACATTTAATGCAAAATGCTTTTCAATTGAAAAATTGTGCTTTTATCACCAATTATCGCAGCATAACTATTCACGACGAAATCTGTAGTATTTCAATTTCTTGAATAAAAGAAATATTCAACAATAAAGTAAAATTTGTAAAACGGAACGAAAATGATAATTATTTATGATATTTTTTCTCAAATAATAATTCTCCTTTTTTTGTTTTCACGTATGTGTCAGCAATCATTATGTAAATGTTTATTCATTTCAGAAAAAGCCTTGCAAATGTGGGTATTAGAGTTCCTGTGAATAAGAAGATGTTCTTGTGATCACGTGAAAAATATAAAATATCTGATAATTATTCAATATATTACAGACAGTACTGATGAATAAAGGATGAGAAAGATGACTTTTCTGTGTGATGATTTTAATTTGAGTATATGTAAATAAAGATATTATCAATATTGTAATATACTGTATGTGTACTTATTCTAGCGGGATTCATATTTTAGCGCAGTTAGCGCTATAAAGACTGTGCTAACTCAAGGCTACGCTTAATCTTTAAATTTTATAAATACTAAAGGAAGGAAAGTCAAGTGCGCTAATTCATTATAACGCTAATACGTCAATTGTCCCATTTTTCGTCCTGTTTGCGTTAAAATTTGGTTCCGCTAAAATAAATACACAAACAGTATATTCTGCTGTAATAATTCTAATACAACATTTCAGCATTTTAACAAAGAATGTTTCAATCAATAGGATGATTAAGGAATATATAACATTCAAACAGTGATAATATGAAGAGCGACCTCCTAAACATGACCTTATTTTATTTTTGTACTTTTCACTGAGGAGACATGACTTGTTGAAATGCGCATTATCATTTCATTAGAGAACGTTTTTAAAAGGATAATTTGTTCTCCTAACAATAGACCAGTTTAGGTATTATGGTCAATCTATTGAATGCCTTTATCGTCAAGAAAAGGGAATGATCTCCAGCATGACCACCCTGCATTCACCCAGCGAAACAAAACCACAAGAAAGTGACAAATAAATGACATCATCTAAACTCTAAATCGCATAAAGACACAACAATATTCACTAGAACATCATACAAAACAATCGTAACAGAAGTACAGAAACATTAAACATTGACGACAACACATAGAAGGAAGGAGACCAATGTGCATCCGGCGCCGACTTTGGACGGCCATCTGCTTTTAGCAAATGGTATGGTTAACCGGATTACGTGCGCACAACCCTCCCACTTATCCGGATACACAGAGGTCTCCATAGACACACAAGTTATATAATGGAAAAACAAGGGGTCGAAACTGACTTTCTCTGCGTCTTTTGAAGAAGTAACAGGTGCATGTAGATGTATCAAGTTTCGCCCCCAGAACTGGTTTATATTATTGGTGACAAACCATCTTTATTACCATATATTATGCATAATCATGTAAAGAGAAGGAAAAATGAACGCGAGTATGCTTTGTGTGATTTTTTGGAACCATCTGCATCCCGGACATGCATTATTTCTCAGATCTCTAACTTATCCATGCAAGACTATGTAATATTTTGCACAATCTTTGATTACGTTTACCTTGCGAGATGTGTCTATATACTTGATTTATCATACCATTATGTTATTCTTGTTGAGAATTAATAACTTCCCGGATTTGTACGGTATAAAAAGACGACGAGGGCAATATGAATGTTAAACGTCTTCAAATTGAATAGCATAATTTAAGAACAGATAAATTGGCAGGTTGAGCATGGACCAGACATGCACGTTTCGGGTACTTTACCCTCGTCAGTGATCCTCAATTCTAAACAATGTAATATGCCAAAAAAGTATGAAAGTTACTATGTCGAAAAAGCGTAACGAAAGACGTAGCAGGATGGGTGGTATATGATGCTGCAGGACCCACTTTTTAGAAATTTCAAGAAATTTTGATAACTGATATTTTAGAATGCGTTGAAGAAACGATCAACCGAAATTGATCGAACATGGCTACATGTGCCCTCGGGGACTTCTGGTCCACCAGCAGTGACACTCACCAAGTGGTATAAATGTTAAACGTCTTCAAATTGAAAAGCATCATTTAAGAACAGATAAATTGGCAGCATGGACCAGACATGCACGTTTCGGGTACTTTACCCTCGTCAGTGATCCTCAATTCTAAACAATGTAATATGCCAAAAAAGTATGAAAGTTACTATGTCGAAAAAGCGTACCGAAAGACGTAACAGATGGGTGGGATATGATGCTGCAGGACCCACTTTTTAGAAATTTCAAGAAATTCTGATAACAGATGTTTTAGAATGCGTTGAAGAAACGATCAACCGAAATTGATCGAACTTGGCTACATGTGCCCTCGGGGACTCCTGGTCCACCAGAGTGACACTCACCAAGTGGTATAAATGTTAAACGTCTTCAAATTGAATAATCATTCCGAGGAAATGGAAAGCAAAATTATGTTTTTTACCTAATCTTTCTTTCTAATAATACGTTGTAAAGTGTTCCAACTCTATACCTTCTTGAAGAAAACTCTAACTAAATTCGCCACAGGTATTTGATATCTAATAGAAACAAAACATTTAAAATATTTGGTTAATTAATATATACTATTCTTCATTTCCGAATTAAAAATGCCAATTTGCATTAACAGTAGAGATATGTTCGCTCACCTGAGCCAAAGTGAGCTATTGTCATACCGGTTTGTCCGGCATCTGTCGTCTGTCGTCCGTCCGTTAACTTTTCACATTTTCGACATCTCCTCTAAAACCGATTGGAGGATTTTGATAAAAAAATCAAAACAATAAACCAGAGGTTGCTACTGAAATGAATTTATGCGGCTTAAGGAAATCATTTTGGTTTGAAGCATTACTGATGGGGATTTGATAACCGAAACACGTGCCTGGTGCAGAAATGGTTTAGATTTTCTTTAAGAAGGTATAGAGTTGGAACATTTCCAACATGTTTGTTCATTTCGGTCCGATCCCTTTAAGGGTATATCCGGGTCGGTTTCAAATAGGACCCAGAGGGTATCTCTCTTAAAAATTCTTCTTCTTCAAAATGTCTGCATGGATTGAAAAACTAATGGCATCTGAGTGATCAAGAATTAAGGATTGATTATTTCAAATTATTCATTTCCTTAAAATCCGATAATCAATTTTTGACGCTTTTTTTTACGTCTTTTTCGATTTCGTTAATTTAATGCAAAAACTGAGCTTTAAAAGAATTTTTTTCAAATCTTTTTTCTCTTTATTTACAGAAATAATCTTTTTTTTATTAAAATATTATCTTTAAAAATGTATAAATCTAATCTTTAAAAAACCTTTCATCTCTTGGCTAATTTTGCTGCCCTTAAGTTCATGTTAGTTCATTATAAAGTAGAGGAATGCTTATCTGAAAGAATGTGCTGAAAGTTTTTTTTTTTTAAATTTCATATGACTTCTCTTTTACTGCAAAAAGGAATGGAGGAATAGTCATTTTTAACATTTTCAACTTCTCCTCTGAAATTCCTCATATCCTTTTTTATTTCTTGTAAGAAATGTATCTGTGAAAGAGTTTTGTCAAAATTCCAACTTTTTGATGAATTGTTTTTAAAATTGTACATATAGGTATCTTTACTGTGCCCAATGGACTCATGGGTAGTGAGCTCTAATCCTGGCGGGACAAAAAAAAAAATCTTACATTTTCATGTTTTCCCATTTTCTGAGCTTCTAATGTATTTTAAATTATCTTAATAATTTTGATTTCATTTCTGTAAAAAATAAGTCTGGTTGTTATCATTTTACAACTAATGTCGGTAATGGTGGGCAATTTGGGCTGAAAATAACACTCAAATTAATTGATGATATCTATTTTCGATTAAATTTCAATCAACAACAATATCTCTACCCTTATTTGAAAGATAAAAAACAGTAAGAAACCAATGTTTGAAAAAAGCAAAAAAGGGGGCCAAAAACAGCAGATTTTGCCCCTACCCTTTCAAAATATTTCACCTTAGAATCGATTTTTAAATCATCTTTAACTATTTTCTTCCTCTCCACAGTCTAATCACAATGTATAAAAAAATATAATGAAAAACCGTTGACGCATATTTAAGTTATTGCATTCCATAAGCGGACTTACAGAGAGACGGACAGCAACGGTCGTATGGACATTACCGTACCATTATATGTCCCATCAAGTGACGGGCGTATAAAAACTCATCAGAAAAGAAATGGCTGCGATCACAAGTTTGTCTGACATATCAAAAAAACATAACCTCGACATTGTCAATAGGAAAACATAACCTCGACACTGTCAGTAGGAAAACAGATAACCTCGACATTGTCAGTAGGAAAACAGATAACCTCGACATTGTCAATAGGAAAACAGATAACCTCGAAATTGTCAATAGGAACAGATAACATCGACATTGTCAATAAGAAAACATAACCTCGACATTGTCAATAGGAAAACATATTCTCGCACATTGGATAGGCTGATTCCCCTTTTCAGCAGTGCTGGAGAACTCGATCCGGCACCCCTGATCCGGCACTGTTGATTGTTCCTTTATGACGTCACAGTCAAATTGACGTACGTTATTTCACGTGCACAAACATTTCGCATGACGTTCAGTCATTCTGATGCGTAAGCAAGTTTCAATGTGCGAGAAAAATAATCGAGCACCACATTTTGAGTTCCGAATAGAAAAATATTAGTCTCGGTGGGATGATCAACGTCCAAACCTCTGCTAACGCCTCGGTTTGGACTCGATCAGTCCCACCCTTGACTGATATTTTTCGATCCGGAACTCAAAGTGGTGCTAGATTCTTTTAACCTCGACATTGTCAGTAGGAAAACAGATAACCTCGACATTGTCAATAGGAAAATATAACCTCGAAATTGTCAATAGAAAACATGTACATAACCTCGACATTGTCAATAGGAAACATAACCTCGACATTGTCAATAGGAAAACAGATAACCTCGACATTGTCAATAGAAAAACACATAACCTCGACACTGTCAATAGGAAAACACATAACCTCGACACTGTCAATAGGAAAACACATAACCTCGACATTGTCAATAGGAAAACATAACCTCGACATTGTCAATAGGAAAACACATAACCTCGACATTGTCAATAGGAAAACATAACCTCGACATTGTCAATAGGAAAACATAACCTCGACATTGTCAATAGGAAAACACATAACCTCGACATTGTCAATAGAAAAATACATAACCTCGACAATGTCAATGGGAAAACAAAACCTCGACATTATCAATAGGAAAACACATTACCTCGACATTGTCAATAGGGAAACATAACCTCGACATTGTCAATAGGAAAACATAACCTCGACATTGTCAATAGGAAAACACATAACCTCGACATTGTCAATAGGAAAAGATAACCTCGACAGTGTCAATAGGAAAAGATAACCTCGACATTGTCAATAGGAAAACACATAACCTCGACACTGTCAATAGAAAAATACATAACCTCGACAATGTCAATGGGAAAACAAAACCTCGACATTATCAATAGGAAAACACATAACCTCGCCATTGTCAATAGGGAAACATAACCTCGACATTGTCAATAGAAAACATAACCTCGACATTGTCAATAGAAAATATAACTTCGACATTGTCAATAGAAAACATAACCTCGACATTGTCAATAGGAAAACATAACCTCGACATACGCATGCGTTAACGAGACATGATGGGTTTTTTTTTATTCCGGGGATATATTTTCGCTTATTGTAAGCCAAAGACTGCTTGCTCGTTTACCATAAAGACCACTGTGATTTGTTGAAACCATCTTGATAATGACTTTTTCTACCCGTACATATATCTTATCGAATTAGCAGTGCACAAAGTGAATGCTTATATAATCAGTTACAGTTCGAGACACCTCCCACGCAAATTCCTTCAAAATCGTTACAGTTATTTACACTTTGCTAGAAAAAGTTACACTTTTTCACCTGAGGAAATGAGTGCTCGATTCGATGAGTCGTCATTCGAAAAAGTATACACCGAAAAAGAAAAATACAAAGAAAGGGAAAAGAAAGAAATCAGACTCGGATGGTGAGCAGAGAGCGAAGTCCAGACAAAAATTAGACTTATCTGTTGACAAAGTAGAAACTGACACGGATACGAGTTTAAATATGAGTCAAAATGCAGGTATTAACGTTAACGTCCCGTACGTTCACGGTGTTTCGAGCCCTGTCCCTGAACAGGCTGGAGCGTGTGCCTATCTGAAAGGTTATCAACCTACTATTGCAAACTTAGATGTTCAGACATTACCACATAACCCATATGTACTTGACAGTATTGAGAAACGATTGGCAAATATCGAGCACAACATGGGTAAAATCAATTTATTGGACGATATAAGTCGAAGCATCGATCTGATGAATAAAAGATTAGAAGGGTTAGATGAAATGGTCAAGGCTACAGAGGACAAGGTCAAAAATATCGAAAGCAGTACTGAATTCCTGAGTACAAAGTACGATGACATACGAAAAGACGTAGAGTAAGTCAAGGAAAACGTAATAAAAACTGAACGAAGTGTTCTCAAACAGTCAAGTGACATTAAGACATTAACGGACGAAAACGATGAAAGAATGAAAGAAACGATATTAGACATTCAATGTCGCAGTAATTGCGAGACAATCAGTGCGCAGTTTCACAAAAGTTCTTACGAAAAAAATCAGGAATTTTCGTAACTTTCTTCATTTGATAAAACATTCAAAAGTTTTTCTGTTTAATTTGTACCATGTATTCTAATATCATTTCTAGATACTTCATCTAAATTCAGAAACAAAATATCAATATTTTTATTTTTAAAGAAGAACTAAGCGATCAAAAGTTACGAAAATTCCTGAAATTGTTCGTACATGTAAGTATCTTTGTGAAACTGGATCCTGCTGATTTTTTTCTGGAATCTCGGAGCAAACCAATGAAAACATTGAACTTGTACTCCAAGAGTTTATAAGTGAAGAATTAGATATTGACGAAGACATACGATTTGAGAGGGTACATAGACTTGGACCACCACAGGACAATTACGACGGGGACACGGCTCCGAGGCCACGAGCTATTGTGGCTAAGTTCTCCTCATATAAGCAAAGGGAACTGATTCGCAGATCCGGACCAAAGTTAAAGGGAAAGCATTTTGGTATTAACGAACAATACCCGAAAGAAATTGTAAATACACGAAAAATGCTGCTCACCGCCTACCGAGATGCTAAAAAGAAAAAGGAAAAGGTGCGTTTCGTAGCTGATAAGCTCTACGTAAATGATAGACGCGTGTACCCAGAGGACGTCCAAACGCCAATGGAGGACATGCCTACTGACGAGGACGATCGGGAGGGTCCTACACCTGGAGCCCGTTTCATCATTGGGCGTAAATTTTGGCTTAACAGATATTTTGGCGCAAGTCTAGTTACGTCAAAATTTAGTTTGGCGCAAGTCCGTTTCACGAAACGACGTAAATACATACGTACGTAAATCTCGACTAACTTTTCGACTAACTCAACATTTGGCGTAAGTCCTCGGTAACGAACCCGATATTCTCAAGCATTTACTTAGTAACGCACAGAAAAACGATGAGAATGACATTCAATTAATACAAATATTTTTTGTAAGACTTTTTTATGTCTAGAAGGTTAAGCTTGACGTCAAACTTGACGTCATAAGCATAATGACGTCATTTTACGAACGGCGGGAAATAAGCGACCGAATACTTCGAATCGATATAATATACAATTATTGACTGGGAATGAGGGCAATATATGATTTGTTGGACCTGAAGATAAAATATTGCCCGAGGCCGAAGGCCGAGGGCTATATTTTGTCTGAAGGTCCAACAAATCATATATTGCCCGAATTCCCAGTCAATAATTGTTTTGTTATACATGTACCTTACATCAATTCTTCAGCAACAAAACCGATTAGCCCGGCATGTTTACGTTCATTTTCTTCTATAAGAGAAAGAGCGCGTAAAAATAGGTAGAGCTTATAGCGTCATCAATGACGTGACGTCACAAACGATGTACCGTTTATCGGTCAATATTTTTTGAAATATTGCCCTAGGGCCAATATTGATGTAAATATTGACCGCTTGGTCAAATATTCGAATTTATAGGCATTTTTCCTATGGGGATTTTATATAGAGATACTGACAAGGGTATAACAAAGAAGTTTGCTTAATAAATGACGATTACTTTTCATATATTTTTATATATTCATTTGTTTTCAAAATTCTTATTCTATTTATTTATTTCATTTATTTTTCTTTTATTTCAAATTATTTTAAAATTGACCTTTTCCCCCAATCTAGGTTTTCGTAAATAAGTGTGCACGTGCGGAATTTGTTTATGTGAAACTGGTATGAATCTCCCTCCCCCTATGAAATAAAATAGAAATAAATATCAATAAAAGAAAAAAAACCCCCAAAAGATGTGTTTGCGAAACAAGGGGTCCAATGCGGGGGAGGGGCTCTTGAAACTTAGGAGATATATCAATTTAGGCCTTAAAAATATAAGGTGCAAAATCACCACCCCATGGCGGATCTAGCGAGGTGGATAGGGGGGTTGCAACCCCCCCCCCCCCCTTTGGTCGGACCAAAAAAAAAATAAACCAAAGAGAGAGAGAGCTTACATTAAAAAAACTTAATCTCTGTCCTTCTTTCTTAACAAGCTTTCGACACCAAGGTGTACAACATTTGTGACATAAAGTCTGAATGATTTGAGGCTTATAAAATAATATTTGCTCCGATGCGTGTTTAGTTATAAATAGGAAATTGTGTTTACTTTACAAGGGCGTAGGAGAAGGGGGGGCAGCAGGGGCACATGCCCCCCCCCCCCCACCCCACCCCATTTTTCAATCACAAAATTTTATGATGCATTAACATTGTTTAAAGTAGCAACATTTTGCACCATAAATCTACAATTTTTCGGTCAATTTTCAAATTTTTTCTCTGGCTCGATACCGCTCGCCAGTTCTTAATAGACTTTCTGAATAATTTAGCTATTCTGATCCATCCTCAACGTACACGAAGACATTTAACTTAAACTATATGTACTTGTTAACGATAGAGGGTAAACATGGTAAAGAAAGTATTTTCTGGTAAGTCAATATTTTGCTAAAAAAAATTCCTGGCTCGCTACCGCTCTTCAAAGAAGACCGTTACAGAGAATAAAATATTCCGCATACTCCTTGACGTCATGTTGACACTTGCGATCTGAGAACGCTGTGACTTGACGTTGCGAGTAAAATTGACGCCGAAGACACGCAAAACAAATTTTCAATCTTAAATTGCAAAAAAATCTGCCGAGAAGACCTATCGATGTTTTTATAATTTCGAATTCAGCTAATTCTCTACTTTTACGTGTAAGAAGGGCTCTAATGATCTCCACAACTTAATGGAGAAAGTGGAAATGAAGCAAGCCGTGTTTTGCCTTTTGAATGTGTGCGTATTTTTGAATAATAAGTTGCAAAATGGCGATAAAAATTGCAAATTTCCCCAAAGATACATAATAATCAGTAGAAATACAATACCCAACATGGCAACAATATTTTCGGTCTCTCTTTTCACCCTCCTTGGTCAATTTTCTAGATTAAAATTATTTTTGTTCAGAAAATGCATATTTTCGAATTAGAACGTCAATGCCGTCTTTGAAGCTTAAAATCTCGAAAAACTTCGTGGAATAATTACATGAAAATTATATCAAAGATTGATCAAATCTTAAATTTCATGTAGACAGGTTTCAGGTTATGTCTTTTCGCAAAGTTTTGCGTGCCGTATCTCTAAGTAAAATCCATAACTGCTGGTAAATATATCTTCGGTGATTTCCAGTTGAAATAATGTAACGTACTTTTCTGACACGTAGAAATTAATATAAAAAAATCTAATTTACGCAACCGTCCAATAATTTTCATACTCGCTCCGCTCGCCGTTTTGTTTTGTATTTTATTATTTTCATTGATTTTTTTAGGGGGGGGGGGGGGGGTAGTCTAAGCTCTGCTCGCCGTTTGATATATTTTTTAATTGTCTTTAAACATCTTTGATATAATACAAGAATGACTAATAATTTCATTTCTTAAATTTTTCCGATTCATTACACTCGCCTGTTTAGTTAAAAAAGGTATTGATCACATTGATTTTTTTTTTTCGTCGACGAACACCCCGATTCATCCCATTCTAGAGGGAAAAGCTTTGAAAACATTGTTTACTCCATTCCCTCTTTTATTGTTTATCCATTTCGCTCAGTAGAAGTATGGTATATGTAGTCTGAATCATCCAGACGCTTTACTCCGCTTACTCCGTTATATGAAACCATAACGGACATTCCGGATGATGTTATTTTGACTTGTTTGACGTGTTTGTCAATGGATTACTGACATATCAAGAAACATATTACCAATGAGGTTTCA
The DNA here is from genome assembly GCA_033119305.1 of Pinctada imbricata. NCBI lineage: Eukaryota > Metazoa > Mollusca > Bivalvia > Pterioida > Pteriidae > Pinctada > Pinctada imbricata. Next base: position 28,032,753 of record VSWD01000008.1, on the reverse strand, counting down.
AAACAACACAATTTTCCCAAAAATAACCGATAATGGCCATATAACACGCAAAATACATCTAGAAAATTTTGGTGTAAATCTAGGACAGGATTTACGCCATGTCAGGAGGTGGCGTAGAATTTTGGCGAACTTAGTCAATTTTTGCGTTTGGCGTAAATTTACGCCATTTCATGAAACGCAGTTACGCATCAAAAATCCGCTAGTTCAGACTTACGCCAAAATTTACGCTAAGTACAGATTTACGCCTAATGATGAAACGGGCTCCTGGATCCCGAGAAAACGTAGATGACCGTCGTTACTCGCGATATGACTATCGCACGGGGACACAGCGCACTACGTACAGAGGTAACTGACGTGGTAGAGGTCGTGGATGGGGTCGAGGACGCAGACCCTGGCGTCGTTAGGGGTGTCAGGATGTGCACTCCACCAGATCGGACAATGAGCTTGCATGTAAAATAGCTGTTTTGAATGTTTGCGGACTAAAACGGAAAATAAACTATCCGGAATTTACAGAATTCATCCAAAAGTTTGATATCATAGGAATCTGTGAAACTAAATTGAATGATTTTGATAGTATTGATATTAATGATTTTGAAATATTTTGTAATGATAGAAAACAACAATCACTTAGAAACTCTGGTGGCATTGCTTTTCTTATTAAGAAGCATATATTATGAAGCATGTAACAATTTTACCAATTAGGTCTGAGTTTATTTTTTGGTTATGTATGAAGAACTGCACATGCAGATAGTAAAGATACATATGTTGGTTTGGTATATTTACCACCTGAGGGATCGAAGTATGCCCATGCTGAAATGTGGGATGAATTTCAATTTGAATTTTCTAGAATTAAATCCTTATCAGATAATGCTATTATTATGGGTGACTTTAATTCAAGAACAAGTACACATTCAGATATTGTTTACTCTGATTTTTTATGTAACCAGGTCGGTATTGATGATGAACTACTAGAGGAATTGAACTATGTGAAACTTCTGATAGACACACCAATTATTTCATATCATAGATGTAACGAAGACAAAGTATTAATTGTTGCACGGTCTACGTTGTAGACGGTAATTAACACCTTTCCAGACGGTGCAATAATTTTCATTGTGAAGCAGTGATTGAACTCATTATTGAACTAATCATTGAATGATCAACTGAGCCGTTAACTATCCTTAAATGACCTGACGTCCATTGCCTCCCGTTTTGAAAATACTACATGACAAAAAAAGGGGAAACGAATGTTCTCTTTAAGAGAAACTTAAAATGAGTTTTAAAAAATCTCTCAAATTACCGGTTTTAACTACTTTTTTCAATGTCACGGTAGGATCTACATTTTACCCCCAGATGGTTAGTCTAGCCCAATAGGGAAAGGGATCTAGCCTATGATTTTGAAAGAAAATATGTTAAGACTTGAAATTGTGTGTGTGTGTGTGTGTTTTTTTTTAATTCCATGGGGAGAGGGGGCAAATACCGGTGGAGGGGATGTCCTGACTCCAAGTCCGCTCTAGATCCGCACTTTTAAAAATGTTTCAATATATGCATAGCATTAGCCATCAACGAAACCAGACTGACAAAACTCGTTAAGATTTCGATTGAATTGTGTACTGACGGATACCCTTGAATACTTTTGAGCAGAAACAAAGATATGATAATATCATAATAGCGGAAATATTCCCGTAGTTTTGAATATTTGTTGGAAAACTTGTACAGGGGAATCCTTCACCGCATCTCCTAGAATCCGCTTCCTATATGTACGTATTCTAATTACACTGCAGTTTAAAAATTCAAATATTATTTTCCCTCATTTAATACTGAACAAATTAATACTGGACTGAGTTTACCGTTGTTTTCTTTGAAATCTACTTTTGAAATGCGTGAAATTTATAACTGTTATACTGACCATGAGTAGTTTTCTTCTACTTGGAATGACGACTTATAATTACTCAATCAACGGTGATAATATTGTTTGACAGCTTAACAACTGCCGTGCAACAAGTGGGTTATTCAACTGCTCCTTGGGCTACGCCCTCGGAGACAGTAGAATAACCCTTACATAATTATGGTAGAAAACTTGTAGATTTTTGTAAGAGTAATAATGTTGTAATTCTTAATGGTCGTTTTGGAGAAGACAGAATGGTTGGCAAAGTGACATGTATGTTAGTACTGTGGATTATGTAATGACCACGCCTCAGTGCCTGCATTGTGTAAATCATTTTAAAGTTTGTGATTTTTCTGAATTTCTTTGTAATGTACACTGTTCACTGATTATTGAGATTGTACTACGGCATCAATATTCTCAACAGAATACTGATAATATACATGTAAATGAGTCTGCAAGTCATAGTTATCCTCGTTGGAACGCCAACAAAAAGGATGTTTTTATTGAAAATATTGACATTAAAGCAGTACAGGACATACAGACGTTGATGGCGAATACTGCAGCCGGTAGCGCAACATCAGAAGAAGTAAAATTAATAACATTGCTGACCAAATACGAAATATCTTTTTAGCGTCTGCTACGTACACATTCATTCCCTTCGTCACATCATGATACTGGTCGAAATCGAAAAAATAACAGGAAGTGGTTTGGCCGGAAATGCCAAGCAGCTAGGCGGAAGTATCACTTATCTAGACGCAGATATAACGCTCTGAAAAATGAAAATAATCTAAAAGAGATGAAGGAAGCAAGCAAAGAATATAAGCGAACTATGAATACTTTCATTGAAAAGGAAAAACACGATACGGAATCCAGACTGAATAATTTGAGGACAAATAAACCGAAAGATTACTGAAAATATTGAACCGTTTTCGAAAACAAAGTAAAGGTAACATTGGAATAGAAGCGTTATTCGAAAATTTTAGAAAAATAAATACAGAAACCGAAAATGAAGATTTGGATTTGACGGGGATAGAGAGCGAAAATAATGAACTTTTGAATGATGAAATTTGTTTAGACGAAGTACAGAAAGCGATAAAGGAATTAAAAACTGGGAAATCTACAGGCGTTGATGGTATCTACAAATGTACAATGAGCACATAAAGGCAACAGAACACAAATTGGCTCCGATGATTTGTCGCTTTTTCAATATCATCTTGGAATCTGGACACATTCCGCATGAGTGGATGGAGGGAATCATCGTTCCTATTTTCAAAGGTGGAAATTCGGCAATTCCAGATAATTATCGACCCATCACACTATTCAGCTGCATGGGGAAGCTTTTTACTTCTGTTCTTAACAATCGCCTAAATTTCTTTCTGGATTCAAATAAAATTCTTTCGGAAGTGCAAACTGGTTTTAGACAGGGATTCTCAACTTTAGATCACATTTTTGCATTACATTCCATCATCTCTATACTAAATAAGCGCCGGAAAAACTATATAGTGCATTTATCGACTTTTCTAAGGCTTTTGATACTGTGCGGCGGACAGGTCTATGGATGAAACTTCTCGAACAAAACATAAATGGAAATTTTCTAAGAATCATCAGAAACATGTATTAAAGAAATAAAGTCCTGCGTGAAATTTAACAACGACGTCACTTCCTTTTTCTGCTGTAAATCCGGTCTCCGTCAGGGGGAAAATCTTTCGCCGATAATGTTCAGCCTCTTTTTAAATGACCTACCTTGAAGATTACCTTTTGAATAATTCATGCCAGGGTAGTTCCTGGAGATCTACCTACAGAAGTATCATGATCATCATACTTCTCTACGCCGACGACACTATACTTATAGCAGACAATCCGACCGACCTTCAACAGAATCTAACTTTTTTCATGATTATTGTATAAGATGGAAATTATTGGTAAATATTCGAAAAACAAAATTTTTATATTTGAAAGTCGTGGTATTGCCAACCTTAATTTTAAATATGGAACACACACAATAGAGATTGTGGAGTCTTATAAATATCTTGGAGTTGTGTTAAAAAGATACTGGTGATTATAGATTAGCATTAAGTACAATAGCATTACAGGCAAAAAAAGCTTTACATCTTCTCTATACCCGGATTGTTAACCTTGACCTCTTTCTGTTAACTGTCAGATAATGCTTTTCAACCAAACAATTGTTTCTATCCTTTTATATGGATGTGAAATATGGGGATTTTGTAATGTTAAGATTTTAGAGAAAATTCAATGTGAATTCTTACGATTTATTTTGCGTGTTAAAAGTAGTACTCCACATTGTATGTTGAATGGAGAAACAGGAGTCCAACCATTGATTTATACAATAAAGCATAGAATTTTTGGTCAAAACTTGTCAATGGAAAAGCTAATAAGATATCTTGTTTATTGTACAAAATTTTATTAAATGATAATTGTATTAATGTAGAGCATAGTTGGATTAAGAATGTTGAAAATATCTTAAATGAACTGGGTTTATCATACATTTGGCAATCACAAAATGTTACGAATATTAAATGGTTCTCAGAGGCAGTAAAGCAATAAGATTCCAACTTTAAAATCGAGGTGCCTATCTACAAGACACACCCTATCATATGGCACCATCAAATGCTCTGTAACCACTTTTTAGTGTTAGAATATTGTGGGGACAGACATCAGCAATATATCATAACACACCCACATTTGAAGTGGACCAATAAAAAGACATCATCCTAGTACATACAACTGTAAATGCATTTTTTTTTTTTTTGCATGAATATTAGCTGGTGTGACTTTTGTATTTTTCACTTGCTAAATCTAAAACTGTTTTTGATCAACCTTTTCTGCTTTCTGTGATAAATCTTGCAAAATTCTTTTGTAAATATTTGAAAGAGTAATTATACCTCAAATAGAGAATTAAAGAAATTTATTCATTTTCATAAAACATATGCATCACAATTGTCAGATTCATTCTGTTGTCTGAAATCACAGCTTTCCATATAAAAAGATATACATGTATTAATACAATGTAACCATGGGTTCAGTTTGCAGGTTTGAACAACTGTGGCATTTTGATTCTGTTGACCAAATGTATTATAATACATATAAAAGCATGTTAACAAACAAAATACATCACTTTCCATTTCAAGAGTTTTATCTCAGTAAATCACATTGGTCATCATTGGTTGCCCATATTTTACTCCATAACAACATTTATACTAATCAAAAACTTTACTACATCACAGAATTACAATTTTTTGTTGAAAAATACAGCCCCGACCAGTTGAAAGTTAAACGCTGAGATAACGAAATTTTGAAAGCTAAATGCAAAAGTTTCGTTGACTATTTGTCAGCTTTTTTTTTAAAGCTACTGACATGCAGAGATGAGGAAACTTTGAAAGCTACCAAAAAGCTTTCGAAAATTAGATTATGAAAATTTTGTTAACTAATCTTTGTTAACGAAATTTTCGTCAGCGAAAGCTATCGCTGTCCAAAATTTTGAAAGCTTTCTGAACGCTCAGGCGCCATATTGTTTTTGCAATGGCTGCGATACGCCTCGGACGAATTCCTCTACACAATTGGAGAATGAAAGAAGTATGTCTCATTTTTGCAGATAGTGAAACATCTTTCAAAGCTTCTGACATTTCAAAGAGAAGCCAGGGTTTCACTGTATATCAAGACTTGTGTAATTTGTTAAATCTAGTGCAATCTCTGAAACACGGAATCTTTAAACTTATATATTAGCAGTAAATTAATAAAACAAAATACATTTGAAAGGTTTAGCAAACCCAACTTGTACATGTACGAGAACTTGTACATGTATTTACACATCATCTGTTTACAGGTTGACGTTTTGCGGTTGAGCAGATGTGGTACGTGTACTGGTACGTGTACGTGTAAATACTGGTACGTGTAAATCATATATACTTTTTTGTGAAGTAATTTATCTTTTGTTTGGACTGCATATTTGTCAAGAGCTTGGCGTCTAGATTCTAAAGAATTCAGCAAAGACGGTGAATTAATTTTTCAATTCCAAGTATTCGGATGTATATTTAACATAAAAATAGTTGCCAGAGTCACCTAATGCTCGACTGCATAGCATAATATCTCTCATGACAGCCAATTTATTTAAACTCCCTTTCTCAGGCAACAACATATATCACATCATAAATCACTGAAGCAGAAAAAGTAGGTCAAGGTCAGATTTCAAAAGTCAAACCCAAGATGCATCCAATATGCAAGTCTGGTGCATGCAGCACTTATAGTTAGCTCAATATTGCCAATTTAACGCAAAATCACTGAAGCGGAAAAAGTAGGTCAAGGTCATATTTCAGTAGTCTAACCCAAGATGCATCCAATATGCAAGTCTGGTGCATGTAGCACTTATACTTTTCTCAATATTGGCTTTTAAAGGTAAAATAATTCAAGCGGAAAAAGTAGGTCAAGGTCATTTTGTGAAAGTTTGATCAAAGATACATCCAATATGCAAGTTCGGTACATGTAGCACTTATACTTTGCTCAATATTGGCTTTTAAAGGCAAAATCATTCAAGCGGAAAAAAGTAGGTCAAGGTCATTTTATGAAAGTTTGATCAAAGATACATCCAATATGCAAGTTTGGTACATGTAGCACTTATACTTTGCTCAATATTGGCTTTTAAAGGCAAAATCATTCAAGCGGAAAAAAGTAGGTCAAGGTCATTTTTTGAAAGTTTGATCAAAGATACATCAAATATGTAAGTTTGGTACATGTAGCACTTATACTTTGCTCAATATTGGCTTTTAAAGGCAAAATCATTCAAGCGGAAAAAAGTAGGTCAAGGTCATTTTTTGAAAGTTTGATCAAAGATACATCAAATATGTAAGTTTGGTACATGTAGCACTTATACATTGCTCAATATTGGCTTTTAAAGACTTTATTGCTATCTTAACATTTACCTTATCATCTCAACATTTGCCTTATCATTTGAAATAATTTTAAAAATCCCAACCCCCGGGGCTATATCCTCATCTGGATATATTAAATGATGTATAATTAAACATTTGCAACAAAAAAAAACCAACAGAATATGAATATAGGAAAGGTAAATGTGTAATCTTAACATTTACCTTATCATCTAGTTGGGACGACGCCGACGCCGACGCCGACGCCGACGCGGACGCCGGGGGTATTGCAATAGCTCTTTTGCACTAAAGTGCAGTCGAGCTAAAAATTACACTTCAAGGATAAAATTTTTGGTCAACTTTGAGGGTTCTTCTTTAAAATATGATACTTCTTTTAGTATTCAGAAAGTACATACGTTCCCAAATAAATTGAATATAGATTTACATAGGTTATCTGCATTCAGTTGCTTATAAAATCTACAAGTAATCATAAACATGTACTTACCGCTTTACACGTTTTACCGAACATGTAACGTGTAACACAGGTGCGTGGAACACAAAATGTGATGATGTCATAAACAACTTTTTGACGTCACGTACACGTATAAGTTCGGTTTGCTCAACCTCTCTAATATTTCATTTAATCCACAAATATATATTTTTCATAATTTAATCTGAATAAACATCATTACAGTATTACTATTATTAATCAAGCAAATTATGACGATGATTGCTTTGATTTCAGCCATATTGGTTTTCTCAACTCAAAATAGCTTACGAAAAGCTTTTAAAAATTTTGAAAGCTAATAGCCGACGAAATTTTCGTCAACTATAGCTTTCAAAATTTTTCAAAGCTAATCGCTGACGAAATTTTCGTTAACTATAGTTTTCAAAATTTTTGAAAGCTAATCGCCGACAATATTTTTTGTCAACTAAAGCTTTCAAAATTTTTGAAAGCTTATCGCTGACAAAATTTTCGTTAACTTTAGCTTTCAAAATTTATAAGCTAATCGCTGACGAAAATTAGTTAACCAGAATTAGCTAACGAAATTTCATCATATCTCGATTATTCAAAATTTTGAAAGCAATCGCTGACGAAAGTTTGAAAGCTAAGCTTTCAATAAGCTTTCAATTTGTTTACAAATTGAAAGCAAATATTAAACTTTCGACTGGTTGGGTCTGTATTTCGTTTTGAAAAAAAAAATAAAACACCGCTAAAGACGGTATGGCCGGATTGCAAAGTAAGTTTTTGTCACTAACTGGGTCAAGGTCAATAGGTCAAATAATACAGCATAAATTGAAAGGTTTTGTCAGAGGCAACATACATGTATAAAATAAAGTTTCTACTGCATACAGTTCCATAGATTTTGCTTAAACCAGGAACTTTAACCAAAATCCTTAACTAGGTCAAAGTCCAAGGTCAAGGTCACTAGGTCAAATGTTACGGCATAAATTGAAAGGTCTTGTCATGGGCGAGCTTCATTAATAATATACAGTTTCTACTGCATACAGTACCATAGATTTTGCTTAAACCAGGAACTTTAACCAAAATCTTTGAGAAGGTCAAGGTCACTAGGTCAAATGTTACGGCATAAATTGAAAGGTCTTGTCATGGGCAAGCTTCATGTATAATATAAAGTTTCTACTGCATATAGTTACTTAGATTTTGCCTCAACCAGAAACTTTAACCAAAATCTTTAACTAGGTCAAAGTCCAAGGTCAAGGTCACTAGGTCAAATGTTACGGCATAAATTGAAAGGTCTTGTCATGGGCAAGCTTCATGTATAATATAAAGTTTCTACTGCATATAGTTCCTTAGATTTTGCCTCAACCAGAAACTTTAACCAAAATGTTGACAGCAGACGGACGGACGGACGGATGGACATCGTCAATCTATAGACCGGAAATGCTTTGCAATCCGGCCAAAAAACTTAATAAAGCAAGTGAATATTTTTTGTGACAGACATCCTAGAACATCTTTGACTTATAGGCTTACATCTAAGTTCATAAAATCACTATTGCAGATTACGTTAACAAATATCCAGGTAAATAAAATATGAGCTCACAAAAAATAATTTCTTTACAAGATCATTCTGTCATGGCTTATAGAACCCCAACCAAATTGAAGAATCCCATGACCTCCCCAGCCCTATTAAACACTAATTGGCAACATGTCTAAGCTGATTCAAACACTATGTTTAGAACAAGCAAGTCCTTGTTGTTTGTTGTCAATGGCTACAGAACTTTGTCAAAAATCATTTTCTCCTCTGATATTTTGATTCATTCATCTCTGTTGCAAGACATCTTTTCTGAGCTTGAACCTTTGCTAGATTAATTGTGTTTCTCATTTCCACAGGCTGTAAGGGGGCCATTTTAATCCCTGTTTTATAGTAATCCAAACTGACAGGACCAAAATATTCATGAAGTCCAAATTTTGGCTCCTTTTCCATCTCTTTAGTAGCACCTGTCATCAAAGCCTTGTAGTTAACAACAAGCCATGTAGCCACCACGGTGCATAAATTTAGATGAATATCACCCTCTCTGAATAAGGGAAGTTCACAACTCATAAGAAACATATCCTTCTCACTGTCATAAAAATGAAATTGAATGTGTTTTCTGCTTACTGCCAATGTGGGTACAAAATTCAAGTCTTGATGTCTATTTCTCTGGTAGAAGGAGAACACTATAGCTTGAGACTGTACATGAGACAAATGATCACCAAGAGATGAACATTTACCACCTGGGGAATCTAATGTGCATTCATTATCATCATCAACTTCATCCCAAATTCCAGCTACTGCTACAGGGCTTTCCTTTTTCTCTTGTCTGTCTGATGTAAAACTTCCAAGAATAACATCTAGTTTTCCATACCATGTCTTAGGATTTCCTGCAAAACACAGGAGAACAAGATGAGTATGTGAAACACAAACACCATAATCTTTGTGATAAATATAAAGTCATGTTTAAAGTTTTTGAAAATTTTGCCAAACTTTAAGATCAAGGTACTGCAAACGACTTTATATTCGCGTGACCTTATTTTCTCGACAACTCGATGACAAATTAATTCAAGTGATGGCAAAGTTTCATGAAAAAGGTCATGTCATAAAAATCTTACAAGTGAAGGCCACATCACACAGCACTTGTGTGTGAATTACGCGTAAACTACATAAAAATTTTGTGGCAAAAGTGGCAGTACGTGGAAATATGTAATCCTAGCCGCAGAAACCGCCAACGACACCTGGATATTTAGTTGGTAGGGGTGTGTTGGCCGCAGAAATCTACATTGAACAAACCTGGGACCCAAACTTAGGATATGGCCGGCATGAATCGGCAAATTTTCTAGGAGATTATTGACTGTGTCTCACTCGAATAAAATAAAACTAAACAATCGGCAATCTTATTTTATCTTTTATAAGCTTAAATATCAATGATACGGCCGGGATTCTACTTGCCTCCACTTCGTCTCTTCGAATTCAAGCGCCATGTTGTAAGTTTACACTCATGCATCAGGTCAAACACGTGACACCTCAAGCCATATGAATGGACGTTGTTATGGAAACAACCTCGTGGTGTCACATGTTTGACCTGACGCATGAGTGTAAACTTACAACATGGCGCTTGAATTCGAAGAGACGAAGCGGAGGCAAGTAGAATTCCGGCCGTATCATTGATATTTAAGCTTAACAAGGTAAAATATGATTTCTGCGTAAATCTTGCAAGATTTATCTGTCAAAATTTCAAACATTACACCCAACTTTTTCCACATATTCCTGCGTATAAATCCAGACTTTTAATTTCATTCATAAATTATTCGTAATTTATACTTAAATGGCTGTAAGACAGAGCCTTGAAATATGGATGCTTGACCCATAATGGATAAAAAGTTATAGCCATCGTCCATGTTTTTTAAAAGAAGGTCAAACTTCAAGGTCAAGGTCACAAGGTCAAAAGTCAAGGTCATTAAAGAAAGGCCTTGTCACAAGAAATTCACATTTGAAATATTAAAGCCCTATCTTTTAAGGTTCAAGAGGTTTACTGAATTTTTATTTATTTAAAAGTATACCAAACTTCAAGATTAAAGTCACTTGTTCACAGGTCAAGGCATGAATAAGTAAAACTGCCATAAAGTGGACGAATTATAACCCCAGGGGGATGTTTTTTTTTATAAACAGTACCATTTATGATGCAACATTCAATTTTTCAAATTGAATACTCATTCAGAAACCTTATTTCAACATTAGCCCAAAGTCAAGGTCAAGGTTACAAGGTCAAAAGTCATAGTACAAAAATGTAGTACTCTTTAAGGTGAATGTGTGTATGAAATATGAAAGGCCTACCATCAATAGTATAGAAGAAATCTGCTTTCAAAACTTCTTAACCTAAAATGTTGTATAGGGTGAAGGTCAAGGATGGTTACAACACTACATTCTCACTTACCTATTGTGGTATCTGTGTAAGTCAATGGATGGTTACAACATTACCTGCTCACTTACCTACTGTGGTATCTGTATGAGTCAATGGATGGTTACAACACTACCTTCTCACTTACCTACTGTGGTATCTGTATAAGTCGATGGATGGTTACAACACTACCTTCTCACTTACCTATTGTGGTATCTGTATAAGTCAATGGATGGTTACAACATTACCTTCTCACTCACCTATTGTGGTATCTGTGTAAATCAATGGATGGTTACAAGGACATGGACAGTGGTCCTTTTCCTCTGTGGTAGACTTGCCGAATTGAAAATCTCCTAATGCTGACAAAGCTGAGAGGTAGTGCACAGCGAACCTTGCCATCCAAACACTCTCCTTAACTGTATCATCACATTTGAGGGCTTTTTCTGCCTCTAGATAAAAAGATAAAAGTAAACTGTTTATATGCAAACTATAAGGGTTTTTTTCAATGCGTACAGATAGGTAGAGCCAAGGAGATGTGAAATTAATCCTGTTTACATTACAAACAATTAGACAGACAACAGAGTAATTTGTCACAGGCATGAATATTGTCGCATAATTCCTCAATTCGCATTAACCAATCAAATGTATTCCCCAGTCACCAAGCAATGTAGTGATAATTTGATTGGTTAAAGCGACAAGGAGAATTATAGGACAATAAACCATGGTTATACAGTGGTCATTTGTTTTAGTACACTGAAGACGACATTGTGTAAATGTGCACTTTTGGCATCAAAATCAATACATTGTACAAGAATTGGGCAGATGTTATTAAAGAGCTGTGGATGTGGGAGAGAATACACAGGTTAATATTATGGAATGTTTCGGGGTAAAATCCAATGTCAAGTTAGATGTTAGAATGATCCATTATATTAGAAGATAAAGTGGCAAGTTAAGATATTTTTGGCACACATGCTGATGCGCCCTCTAGCAAATTTGCTGCTAATTAAAATCATTGCACTCATTGCCAAGAATGCTGAATTATAAATCTATATTTTTTTACGCTTGCATTTGAAATTAAAGCCCTCAGGGATCACCCTAGGCCGCGATTTTGCGATATTCCCACATCTCTTTTCTTTCAAAAACATTTTTGTATCGCATTTGTACTACTAGGGCTGGGACGATACATCCACATATCGATAAATCACAGTACAGAGTTCCATGATACTTGTATCCATACATTGGAGCCGTATCGAGGTTTTCAACTCTGTTCAAAGGCTTTAAATAACGCTCAGCAACTCCGCAGAGTGAAAGCTTTTGTCTACCTGACACGTGTGACTTATTCAAAGATGTACATGCTACTTCATGTATTCAGTGATGAAAAATCGAAACAGTTTACTGAATCATGTATCAGACACTATTGGAAGCATTGTATTGATTTAAAATTGATTATCTGAACTAGAAACATTAATTTAAAATATTTCTTTTATACCTATGAAAAAAATTGAAACATGGTATATATATCATCATTCTTTTATTTCAAACATTAATCAATGAACATGTTTCTTTCTATAACATGAAATGGAAAATGTTTGATAAAATCATTGACTAGAAATTAGAACAAAGTTCAACACTCTAACTCATCTTATAGGGAAACAAGATGTCTTTAACGTTTTCGCCTATCAGGGTACACACTGGGTTGAAAAAAAAGACTATAAATAAATAAAAAAAGTTAAAAAATGGAATTTGACCCCAATACTTCAACTCGATTTTTGTTTTTCACGATCTGATGGTATAGGAGCATGAAGATATATAATTAATGTATCATATACATCATGTACATCGTATGAATTCAGAAAAATTAACAATAAATTAGCCTGCCTGCAGATTTCTTCCAGCTTGTCGATTGTGCTGAACTTTGTGTCCGCTTTGGGAAAGATTACCAAAACAGCCGAAAAGTTCCGAATGTTGACCTCGAAACAGACATGGAACTTGCGACACACTGGAAGAAATCTGCTGACAGGCTATTCAAATTTATTTTTCTTATTCTATGCGATATATATGGATAGATTAATTATTTATGAGGGGGTTATTTAAAAGTCCAATAATCAATTTTCAAAATCACTATCGATTGTCATCAACTTTGACATTTCAATGATGATATCGGCGATATCAGCGACAATTGTTTCACCGCTAATACTATTCCAATCTTCCTTTGTTTGCTCCATATAACATTCAAATTGCACAAGGCATTATAATTGTCAATTTTCTACAGAGTGTTCCCATGATGATCAATGATGTCATACCTCCAAACTAATCGCCATATTGGATAACAACTCTTGGACTTTATCCATATCTACCATGCAAAATGTTGACATTAAAAAATTTATAAATAATTCTCTTTTAAACATTAAAAGTTCATCATATCATCGGCAACTTTAATTCAAAATCATGCACCTCTCTCTCATTTCAAAACGTGATAATACATGCACATAAAATAAAACGTACAGATAATTGTAATGGAAAACTTTTCGTCCTAAATTCCGTCTTTTCGATTTTACAGTCTTACGTTCGATTTGTGCAGGTGTCTGACGCAAAAGCATTGGGACATCATTTAATCCTTTGAAAACGTCATATACACTCAACTTTTTTTTCCACCTTGGAATTTGCTAACCTGTGCTATCTCTCCGAAGCTTCATCGAAGGACACTTTTGAATTGGTGTCAATTTAAATCCCACCTACTTGCGTGACAATAACTACATCAGACCAACTGGTGAACTCAACTCAGTTAAAATCAAAAACACAACCACGTGTGCGCAAAGTTTACCTATACTTATGATTTTTTTTAATTTGATATCGCGAGAATATTTTATTGAGGAGAGTCGTTTAATCCACGTTCAGATATTGGACATCATGACAGCCCTGCATCTGGCCTTCCCAAACGATTGTTTAGTTGCACTTTGTCAGCAAACGTTGTGTGTAAATTATGAAAAAAAATGCAATGATCGCTGTGCGATATAAGTCCCCTACCGGCGGCATAAATTTATGACTTGCATCTCTGTTCATCAGTTCATCTTCTTCAACAACAGCCAAGAAAGGTCTGGGAACTGAACTCACGAAATTTGCTAAGTCCAAGGGCCATAACTCTTGTGAAAATTAGTCAATCTAAATTAAACTCAAATCTGCATCACACTATAAGGTATTCACATACAAAAAATCAGCTCATTATCTGCAATAACAGGCATGAAAAAGTCTGGAAAACTGAAAATTTCATGAAATTTGCTAAGTCCAAGGGCCAGGGCCATAACTCTTGTAACCAGAAGTCTCTGATGAGACTGAAGCTCTCCTGGTTGATTTGCACATATACACTCAAGAGAATGAATGCTCGGCTTCACCTTGCCTTATACAAGTACTTTTTACATCGACCCAATATATTTCTGTATCCCCCCTGTAAAACACTGTATAACGAATTTATCCCGCTGAATCGCTTTGGGTTTGTGTATGTTACGTCAACATATTCTAAAGCATTTTGGTGACGTCAAGAGCATAAAGCGTCTTAGTAGAAGCAGGATATCAAAATAATATCCTGTTAGTAAAATAATACAACATAATATTTGGTTCTTCTCGACCAATCAGATTGCAAGAAATTTGCCAGAGGCGGGATAAATGTATATCAAGTCTTTTTTTTTATGAGAACCAACAACCACATGCCAATGCATATCCATCAATTTCTAATTAATTTTTTTCATCAAAATTCAGAGCAAAATTTTTTTTTTTCGAAAAAAAACGGAGTCTCCCCCCCCCCCCCCCCCCCCCAAGAATATCAAATGGACCGTGCCTTAGATTTTAGATTTCTCTAGAATGTGAGAGAATTACTAAAAACGTGTATATATAACATACCATATGTATCAAAACTAAAATAAAAGATGTTTTTATTTTTCAAAAAATGTGGGTCAAAGGTCAGTGATGGGGTCAAAGGTTAAAATTTGGCTCCAAAAGATGAGCCTTCTCAAGGTACATAGACATGCAATATATGACAGCTCTATTATCTTATACCCTTTTATCAGAATTTAGTTGAATGTAATGATATACTGAAAGTCGGATGGATAGACAAACAGATGAACAGACAGACCTACCACTATATGCCCTTTGATAAAATTAAGACTAAAGGCATAAATAACCTCTCATTTGAGCTGAAATAGTATTGCATAGGATACTCTATAGAGATATTTCCTTCTTTCTTATACTGACCAGTGAAAATACTTAGATCAAGTAATCAGACAGTTTCAGATTGAAATTAAATATAATAGGACATGTGGCCTACCGAGTGAAAAAAGTATATCGGCCTTTTTGTTCTAAAACCTAAAAAGGTTTTAGGCTATTTTTTTAGTAAATGTAAAACAATGTAAATAGAATATTGAACAAAGAACATGAACTTTTAGGGTGAATGTGGTATTAATGTAGACAGAAGCTAATTATTAAAATATAATACAAAATATTTTTACATACCGGTATGAAATATTTGATCCTCTATAGAAAACATTTTTACCATATATCCCAGTTCAGAATAAGGGTGTCCCATTAACTTTTTTAAATCTGCATGCGGTTGAAATGATGTTTTTGATTGGTCAAATTTTAAAAGGACAAAATGACTCGAGGTCCAATTGACAAAAAGGCCTGAAACATAAGTTCATTACCAGTAATTTATGGCAGGAACAGGTATCGTACCCAGATAGCTCAGTTGGTAAGAGCGTCTGCCCAGAGAGCAGAAGGTCTCGGGTTCGATTCACGGTCCGGTCACATCTTTTCCTCTCCTGTTACAGAATTGGCGCCAAACTAAATGACTCAAGGTGAAGTGGAGTTTTGTGTGAGCTAAGGTTTCCAGTGCATGGAAACCTAAAAAATTGGTGGAGAGGAATGGGCAGGAACGGGCATCGTGCCCAGATAGCTCAGTTGGTAAGAGCGTCTGTCCTGGTAGCAGAAGATCTCGGGTTCGATTCCCGGTCCAGTCACTCTCTCCCTCTCCTGTTACAAATTTAACTTCTATAATTAATACTAAATTTGGAATTTTGCAAAATAAAACTTACACAAGCACCTTTCATTTGGCAATGTGAAGGATTCATTATTGCTATTTTATTTGATAAAATGATCAATCTTTGTGATTCTGGTGTTTCCATGTATCAGAAAGCACAGCTCAAGTCCGTGATCACTTACTGGACATTCTACTCTTGCAACAAAAAGTCTCACTACTCTCTCCAAAAATCTTACACCTTAAACAATAAAAAATAAGTAAGAAATACATGCATTTTGATTGTTTGTTATCTTTCTTGCACTGTATAAACATAATAGAAAAGATTTTCAAGTTGATTGATTGATCAGAGGAAATTCCGAAACTATCCCCTAGTGTTTCTATAGAATTGAAGATAAAATCCTGGGTCAGGTCCCAAATAAAATATGAGAAAAACTAAATTTCAGACTCATCTATGATAATATTGTAAAATGGCAATAAAGGAAGATTTTGGTAGAAGTTTTCCTGGGTTGAAATATTTTTGTATGAGTTGGCTTTTACAAATGAATTTTTTTTAGTATTTTATTTTATTTTTTTTTAAATTTGCTTAACAAATAGTAGATATGTCTATAAGGCATCTCTTGTTATATTATCTTCTATTAAAACATGTGTCACTTGCTTTAATGTAAACATTATGAAAATTTTATCAAACCACACAGTTTTACATCCCATTGGGGGTGGTACTCCAAACAGTGGAGGAATTTATAAGAAGAAAGAAAGATGTAAGAGTTACCTCCCCCCTCTCCTCCCCCCCCCCCCCCCCCAAAAAAAAATTACACAAGCACAATATTCCTTTCATTTGGCAATGTGAAGGATGCATTACTGTTATTTTATTTGATAAAATGATCAATCTTTGTGATTCTGGTGTTCCCATTTAACAGTCTGTGACCACTTAGGACATTCTAGTTACCTCCCCCCTCTCCCTCCCCCGCCCCCCAAAAAAAAAACTTACACAAGCACAATATTCCTTTCATTTGGCAATGTGAAGGATGCATTATTGCTATTTTATTTGACAAAATGACCAATCTTTGTGATTCTGGTGTTCCCATTTAACAGAAAGCACAGCTCAAGTTTGTGATCACTTAGGACATTCTACTCTTGCAACAAAAATTCTCACTACTCTCCCCAAAAATCTTACACCTTAAACATGTTAAACAAATAAAAAATAAGTGAGAAATACATGCATTTTGACTATTTGATATCTTTCTTGCACTGTATAAACACTATAGAAAAGATTTTCATGTTGATTGATTGATCAGAGGAAATTCCGAAACTATCCCATAGCGTTTCTATAGAATTGAAGATAAAATCCTGGGTCAGGTCCCAAATAAAATATGAGAAAAACTAAATTACAGACTCATCTATGATAATATTGTAAAATGGCAATATCTTTGTTTATTTATAGTTTCTGTCACTTATATACTCTAAATGCATGTAGATAGGGTAAGAGAAAATAGCCATATACCCATTTTCCAGAATCCTAGGGAACAGGGACTCAAGTGAAATACTGTAATGACATCTAAACTGCAAACCGATAATATTTTGGAATAAATCAATTAATTATTATCCATAAATTCTGGGAAATTAGCTATCATGAGATCACATGTAGTTTAATAGAGAAAAAACAACCACACCCATTTTCTAAGACCCTTGGGGTCAGAGACTCAAACAAAATATCAGGTAAACAACGAGATTACAGACCCATCATATTGCATAAAGAATTTAGTCTCCATTATTTATAGTGTCAGCGCTGTAAGCATAAGATTATATGGAAATGGCCACACCCTTTTCTAAGACCCTGGGGGTCATTGGCTCAAACAAAATATCAGGTGCACAACTAGACTACAGACCCATCATATTGCAAAAAGAATTATGTCTCTATCATTTATAGTGATAGAAGAGCTGTCCGGACAAAATTACATAGAATTTAATGACCACGCCCATTTTCTAAGACCCTGGGAGTCAGGGACTGAAACTAAATGTCAGGTGCACAACTAGACCATGGACCAAGTAAAATACAAAAAGAATTAAGTTTCTATCCCTGACAGTTTCAGAGGAGTTGTCCGGACAAGAATTGTTTACGGACAGACGGACAGACAGACAGACGGACAGACGGACAGACGGACGGACGCCGGACGAAGGGTGATCGCATAAGCTCGACTGGTCTGAGACCAGTAGAGCTAAAAATAGGCCAATGGAAACCAAACTCAAACTTGGTCTGTATCACACTGAGATGTATTCATTCACCAAAAATCAGAGCATTATTTGCAATAGAACCAAAGAAAAGTCCGGAAAACTGAAATTTTCATAAAATTTGCTAAGTCTAAGGGCCATAACTCTTGTAGAAATAGGTGAATCTAAAGCAAACTCAAACTTCATCTGTATCCCACTGAGATATATCCACATACCAAAAATGAGTTCAATTTATCCGACAACAGTGGAAAAAAGTCCGGAAAACCGAAATTTTCATAAAAGTTGCTAAGTCCAAGGGCCATAACTCTTGTAAAATTAGGTCAATCAAAAGCAAACTCAAACTTGATCTGTATCACATTGAGATATATCCCCATACCAAAAATGAGTTCAATATATGCAACAACAGCGGAAAAAAGTCCGGAAAACTGAACCTTTCATAAAATTTGCTAAGTTCAAGGGCCATAACTCTTGTAAAATTAGGTCAATCAAAAGCAAACTCAAACTTGATCTGTATCACGTTGAGATATATCCACATACCAAAAATGAGTTCAATATATGCAACAACAGCGGAAAAAAGTCCGGAAAACCGAAATTTTCATAAAATTTGCTAAGTTCAAGGGCCATAACTCTTGTAAAATTAGGTCAATCAAAAGCAAACTCAAACTTGATCTGTATCACATTGAGATATATCCCCATACCAAAAATGAGTTCAATATATGCAACAACAGCGGAAAAAAGTCCGGAAAACTGAACCTTTCATTAAATTTGCTAAGTTCAAGGGCCATAACTCTTGTAAAATTAGGTCAATCAAAAGCAAACTCAAACTTGATCTGTATCACATTGAGATATATCCACATACCAAAAATGAGTTCAATATATGCAACAACAGCGGAAAAAAGTCCGGAAAACTGAACCTTTCATAAAATTTGCTAAGTTCAAGGGCCATAACTCTTGTAAAATAAGGTCAATCAAAAGCAAACTCAAACTTGATCTGTATCACATTGAGATATATCCACATACCAAAAATGAGTTCAATATATGCAACAACAGCGGAAAAAAGTCCGGAAAACTGAAACTTTCATAAAATTTGCTAAGTCCAAGGGCCATAACTCTTGTAAAATTAGGTCAATCGAAAGCAAACTCAAGCTTGATCTGTATCACATTCAGATATATCCACACATCAAAAATGAGTTCAATATATGCAACAACAGCGAAAAAAAGTCCGGAAAACTGAAAATGGGACAGACGGACAGACGGACGGACGGACGGACAGACAGACGGACAGACAGACCGAGAGGAAACTAAGAGTCCCCTTCGGCAGACCGAGAGGAAACTAAGAGTCCCCTTCGGCGTTGCCGGTAGGGGACTAAAAATATATTCACATCGGTGGTCTGTGAAGAGTATTTCGGTTATTACTCACTAGTGTCATGAAACAGTAGTATGCTTTTAAACCATGTCATAAGCCCCCCCCCCCCCCCCCCTTGCCTCTTATTTGGGCACTGCTCACAACTGTAAAGAGACGGAGATTTGGGATAGCTTTTGTGGATTCTAGGTAATCTGGAAGCAAATTTTAGGCATTCTGGGGCTCTGTTTTTACATTTTTTTTCAAATATTTTTTTCTTTTCAGGCGACTAGACAAATTCACTTTTAAACCTTCATCGTTCAAAGTAAGAGGATCTGGATATTTTCCCAGATTTGAAGCTAAATTTTGTTGATGATATTGTGTATCTTGATTCAGAATTTCCAGAGACCAACACTTTGTATAAAGAACAATATTCTCTCTCTCTGTTTTGTGTGTGAGGATGTGTGTGTGTGTGTCATTTTTTTTTTCGAAAACGATGTGGATGTTTTTGCGTACAGATGTAGTTTTTATTGTTTTAAAACCTTTCCCCCTACTTAAAATGCATTTTAAATTGATACAAATGATAGCTTCATCGTTGGATTCGAACATTATTGACTATGGCATTAATTAGATTTACGAATATCCAATATAAATAGTAAACAAAACAACTTTGCCACTTGACCAATCAGGATGATGGATACAGAGCGTTCATGAGTACATTTAAATTGCTGTGCGCATTAACCTGGCAAATTCCAAGGGGGAAAAAAGTTGAGTGTATGTAACCCTGTTTCCCTGAGTTTCATGCTGGTTTCCATAAAATTTGATGACGTCACAATGCATTGACGTCAGATATCCGCACAAATTGGAAGTAACTCTCTATTTCGAAAAGACCGAATTAAAGTGCATGATATATCAATAAGATAAAATCAAATACATTTACAAACAATCATGCTGCAATTCTTTCAATATTCTAGGGAGAAGGAGCGTACATGTTATGATGTGTTATTCTTGAAATAAAAATCTTCATGAAAAAATATTAAATTTAGGATTGCCCATATAGGAAGGAAACTGAAACGAAGGGAACATATTTGTTTTCGTAGCTTAACTAATAACTAGTAGTCATCTAGCCTCTGTCTATCAGTTATAACTTGTAATATTATTGTTCAAAGTTTCAGAAGTTTGTTTATTAAATTATAGTTTGATTTTGTCTTCAGGATCTACATGATCAAGAATAATATAGTTTTATCTAGTGGTGTAACGATATATTGTTTGTACTCGTATCGCATTACAGTAGCTTGACGATACGTATCACGATACATCTTCCATTCAAACGATACAGTATTTTTTAACAAAATCAAGCACAGTGTAACAATTAGAAGACCATTTTTTTCTGTATCATTTACTTAAAATGCACATTGTTTACAGGCAATAGTATATGTATTATCAAGGACTTATAAACAGAAGGATTCGCAACTCTCTACACCGCCTTTAGAATAGTAATGAAAACTAGCATGTAAATAGATCTGAACGAGATCAAAATATTGTCCAGTCCTATCCGAGAAGGGTGATCAATTAACATGATTTTCTCGAGCATCACACAATAAACACATAAAATACTGGTACGTACATGTAGATGAAACCTTACTGTTTCAATAAATACCAATTTTATCAAAATATATTGATATATTGTTATAATATCTAGCTTCAAAGCAGAGCCTTGACATTCGCCGTTATGACCCAGATATCGTCAAAGAGAGTTAAGGTATCCAATGTACAATAGGGCATTTTTCCATGCCTGGTAAGGTACTATAAACTATATATTTTCTGAAAGGTTATAAAGCCAACTGTTCAGAAATAATGATTTTGGGGCCATAAAAATGAAGGGGGATAACTGATGAAGCATTTAAATTGTCTATTTTCTCTATATAACATATGCAAAATAACAAAGCTGTACAAGAGTTTCCCCCCTTTGATTTTTAAGTCATGGGAGTCTTATATCTGTACTCAGGGCATCATTACCTTTTAGAAAATATATAGTTTATAGTACCTTACCAGGCATAAAATTTACCATACTTTACTATGGAGATGATTAAAACGCTATGTAAAATGACTCAATTGTACAACGGATACCTTAAATAGGCATATGCTCTGTCCCATTTTGTCAGTCATTACTAGACTTACACATAAAATATTGGTGGCAAATCGAAAATGACAACATAGTGTGTGCATTAGAACCAATTTTGATTAATTTATTCGACGATTTCATCATATACCGGAGGTTCAAAAACAGAGGTTTTCACTCTTCGGTATGGCATAATGCCCGGACATTTTCTGAAAGAGGTAAACAGCACAACGCTCTGACCCATTTTCTCAAACTAGACAAGATTTACATATGAAATATAGTTATCAAAATAAAGACTAAAACCTAATGTGTGCATTAGAACCAATTTTGTTTAATTAATTCTACAATTTTATTGTTTTACGGGGCTTCAAAAATGGGTGTTTTCACTCGTCGGTACGCGCGGCCATTTTCTGAAAGAGGTAGACAGCCCAAAGCTCTGACCCATTTTCTCAAACTAGACAAGATTTACATATAAAATATTTTATCAAAATAAAGACTAAAACCTAAAGTGTGCATTAGGACCAATTTTGTTTAATTAATTCGACAATTTTATTGTTTTACGGGGCTTCGAAAATGGGTTTTTTCACTCGTCGGTACGCGCGGCCATTTTCTGAAAGAGGTAGACAGCCCAACGCTCTGACCCATTTTCTCAAACTAGACAAGATTTACATATGAAATATTTATATTATCAAAATAAAGACTAGAACCTAAAGTGTGCATTAGGACCAATTTTGTTTAATTAATTCGACAATTTTATTGTTTTACAAGGCTTGGAAAATGGGTGTTTTCACTTGTCGGTACGCGCGACCATTTTCCCAAAAGACGTAGGCAGGTCAACGCTCTGACCCGTTTTCTCAAACAAGACACGATAAACACAAGAAATATTGTTATCAAAATAATTAATAAATCCTAATGCGTGCATTTTCATTTCATGATACCTAATATTAATAAGAATACAAGACTTCGAAAATGGGGGTGTTTACGATCACCTTTTTGTTATGGCCTGTAATGAAGAAGGTAAACAAGCCATCTAAAAACCATTTTTTTCTGTTTTATTTTATAAAGTATCTATGAAAAGTTGTTTTTAAAATAAACATGATAAAGTTGGACTTTTTTGTATCTGCTAGAATTATTTTTCATGTATAGATGTCGATAATTGACCATAATATAACTGCCTCAGATATAAGGGATCTCGACGCAAGTTCGCCCTCTCCATTACGACTACGACGTGACCTATATAAATAGGCCCAATTTAATTTACAATTTTCTCTACTATTTCAAGACGTAATATCAAAATATTGGTACCAAAATGATCAGGATAATATTCAATTCATTTTTATGTTGTCATAATTAACATATTTAGGGCATCCATGGTTTTGAATATCACAACCCTAACATCTCGTTGCCTAATTTGCATATCAAAAGGGCACGCGAGATGTTAACGGTAAAAGACGAGATTCCAATCCTTCTGTTTATATTAAGTCCTTGGTATTATGTACATGACGTATATCCCAATCTCCTGGCATGTAATTTGTGAGAACCCTCTTTATGCTGTCAAGACTAAATTGATGCAAGTATGTTAAGTTTTTCTTAGGATTCAAGGAGTATGTGAGTGTTGGATTGGATAGAGAAGTGTATCGTATTGTGAGCCTTGTATCGTGATATGTATCATATCAGTGGTGGATTCAGGGGGGTGCGGAGGGGATCCCCCCCCCCCCGGCACTGACCCAAAATTTTCCAAAAACAGGTATATTTTGGCCCATTTTCAGTCAAAATCGGCAAAATTCTCCCCTTGACCCCCCAGCAAGGGTACCACTTAAACAAGCCTGCAAAGCCTGCAGACGCCTGCAATAAAAAGTACAAGCCTGCAGGTTTTTGGATGGTCGTATACTATTGATACTTACATGGTTGGAAAGGTGATGGTCTCTAGTATTCAGATATGTAATTTTTTTTAAGATTTGATTATATTTTTAGAAGAAACTTGAGTTTTAAGACTGGTTAGTTTTACGCCTGCAGATAAGATTACCTTTACTGTAGATAGTATACATAGACAATGTTGTTTTCATAACAATTATCATGCCTGCAGATAATATTACCTGTATTGTTTTCATAGCAATTATACCACGATTTGAAGTATATCGGATTGTTTGAATGAGTATTAAAAAAAAAAGTAGAACTCTCTGCCATATATCGTAGGTTAATGTATGAATATGTTTCCAGACCCAACGACAAGGACGTGGCTCTACATATGGGTCCATTTTATTTATTTTATTTTTTCATTTTTTAATAGTCTTATGAACGCCTTGATATGTCATATTCAGTCAAAAAAAGTCATGGTCATAAAACATTCCAAGCTTATAGAAGCTAAATAAAAATATTCAGCTTAATCCATAATACAACCGTCAAGTGGAGGAGGAAAAAGCCAAAACGGAGGAAAAATTTTAGCTAGATCCCTAACACAACCGTCAAGCGGAGGAGGAAAAAGCCAATCAAATAAATAGACAAAAATATTTACAGGTACAAAGCACTATTAGAAAAGTTGAAAAAGAAACATTTTAAAAATATAAGCACTAAGAGTATGTATCTAGCTTTACATAAACAGCCGTCATGCGGAGGATAAAAAAGCCAGTAAAGAGTTTACAAAAATATTTACACATTCACAGGAAACAAAGAGAAAAGAAGCAGGTTTAACAAAAACGAGGTAGTGTGTATCGAAATAAATCTTAATTCTAGACTTTAGGACGTTTATTGATAGAAGTGGTCCTTTTTTTGTATTTCCTTGAGCGTTTTCTAACTAACTCTTTGCTGATAATTTTCATCTTTTTTAGTTTTGAATGATACCTCTGTTATATAATAATAGAATTTGGATCAGGTTGAGGATCCATGAGAGTCATTTTACCCATTTTCCTTTGATAAAACATGTTTTGCTTTTGATAAATGAAATCCAAAGTTCCGACCTGAGATTTTACAAAGTAATGAGTTTATATCCAAACCCCGAAATCATCTACGAAAGATCTCGTGTCAGTCTGTTCGTATTCATGGTGGAAAATGAAGAACACATTTTCTTCGTGGCCATTTGGAATTTCTTTCAGATTTTCACTACAGTACTGATACTCTCGGTTAAAATTTTCAATGTTTGATTAAAACCTAAAAATTTACCGTTCAAAGAATTAGTATCAGGATTCCTGAATGGTTGGCGCACAAATATTTGTTCTTCAGAGTCGTTGTCTGTTTGTTCGTCCGTGTATCGTCCAATTGGTCTAAATTTGTCACATGTACATCGTCAGTCTTGTCTGAAGTTGCTATTGGGGGGATTCTAACACATCAGAGATGTTAAGAACATTTCGTTTTATTGATTTTTCTAAAAGCAAAATAAAATGATTTGATATCCAAGTTCCGTTTCCAGAAAAAGGAATCCTGCTTGACCAAAGAATGGAAATAGGGTTTTTTATATAAATATATATATTTTTTTTTGGTTGAGATTCTTTGAAAAAAATGTGCGGTTCAAAACACCAATAGATTTGTTAAGAATTCCATTTAATGCGTGATAAAATGACCAAATATAGATCTACCAATAACAGAAGATGCGGCATGAATGGTATAAGCCGAAGAATAGGAAACATTTTCAGAACAGGCTCGCACTGATTCGTCCATG
The DNA here is from genome assembly GCA_033119305.1 of Pinctada imbricata. NCBI lineage: Eukaryota > Metazoa > Mollusca > Bivalvia > Pterioida > Pteriidae > Pinctada > Pinctada imbricata. Next base: position 28,007,204 of record VSWD01000008.1, on the reverse strand, counting down.
GCATACTTGTCATAATTTTTCGGAGTTTTGTAATTGCAAAGAGAGACAAAAAGAGGGACAAACCATCAAAAAGCGAGACAAATATTACGTCATTGAGGGACAAAGAGGGACACTTTTAGGAGGTTGAACTTCAGTTATGGACTAGATCTTTGCCCTCTGCAAATGAAAGAACATCAGAGAAAAAAATTAATTTTATTAATGCGCGCCGTACAAGTAGACGACTCCTATAAGTGGCGCTTCAGCGAACTTGTCTACCCTTTTTAATTTGAAATGCAATACACACTTGATAACTTAACGACTCGGGTATTAAAAACGACACTACGCAAACGTACTTTGATTAGTATTGAGAGTTTTTTATGTGATAATAATAAAGTAATAAAGAGCATATTATGATAACTTTAGAGCGTTCCGTGGTTGCCGTATTTTCTTCTCTTTTTTTTTTTTATCTTGTCTACATGTTCTCCTCATAAAAATGAATTCATATATTGGCTTATGTAAATGGTATCACTCCAACATCGTATACATGTATAGCAATTGCTTTATTAATTTTACTTCAATGATCGAATTTTTTCATGAGCAAAAAAAAAAAAAAAAAAAAAAAAAAAAAACAACAAGAGAAAGCCTACATGCATGTATTTAGCGACGTTTGTGGGACATCCGACCTTTTATCAAATTATTACTATCAAAACATAGATCGATAATTTTTCTCTTTCTCTTCTAATTAAATAAAAATCTTTTTAAACTTGGGCCCATTTCATGAATCTGCAAATTTGATCATGCACTGTACTAACATGCATATGCTCTTATAATTATGTCAAAACTGCTCTATCCTTGCAAAATTATATCGATCCACTTTTGTATATATGAAACAAATTTTTGTGTCCTCTGTTGAACTTGTATGCAGTGTACCTGCACTGTTACATCGTACCTGCTAAATGAATATTTTCTTGTAAAACTTTACAAACAGATTCTGCTCTTACATGATTCTTAGAAAATATTGCTCTGCTTTTGTTGAAATTCTGCTTATCTTGTCATGTCACATGTTTTTATTGTTTTGGTAATTATATGTATGTTTTGTCTCTATACCAATATTTGGTTTATGAGAAATAAATGAATCTTGAATCTTGAATCTTTTTTTTTTTATCTTGTCTACATGTTCTCCTCATAAAAATGAATTCATATATTGGCTTATGTAAATGGTATCACTCCAACATCGTATACATGTATAGCAATTGCTTTATTAATTTTACTTCAATGATCGAATTTTTTCATGAGCAAAAAAAAAAAAAAACCAACAAGAGAAAGCCTACATGCATGTATTTAGCGACGTTTGTGGGACATCCGACCTTTTATCAAATTATTACTATCAAAACATAGATCGATAACCGGCTGATTACTGTACATGGGTATATAGAGATAATTGGTAACGTTTAAATAAACAATGAAAGTTTAAGAAAAGACGAGATGACACAGAATAATCAATATTACGCTGACAATATTTTTTTTTTTTTTTTTGATAGAACGTCCAAAACTCGGTCGAAAATGTGGGACATTTTTTTCCGGGCGGAACAATGGCAAGTATGTCATTTTCCCACTTACGAGTGCAAGTCCGTCGTGCTTTTGGGAGTCTAGTATGTAAAAAGATTGATGTTCAATCATTTCAAGGCAAGTCCTATACCTTAACTTGGATGAAAGATTTTCATCGTTTACTTTTGAAGACCGAGAGATAAGGCATTAAATAGACAATTGCCGTCTCCGGTTGTCTCCACGGCCAAAAAGTCAGAATGCGGGCCTAAAAACTTAGATGCTATATGATCTACTACCAAAGACTCAGAAGACTGAGAGGATTGTGGAGACTGAATTTTTTTTTGGGCAAAATCTCATAAAAATTTACTCTAATTATATAAATAAAATACATGAGTTGTATATTTATCTTGTCCATTGTATTCTTACATAGACGATTCAACCGCCAGCAAGGCCCAGCACACAATTTCTTCAAATGATTTTACACGCACACAAAATCATCATTTTGTACATTTATCAACCCAAGGCAGACGGTAAACCAATATGTATTTGAGTGAAAAAAGGAAATCCCGGCTGCACAGTGCTAAATGACCTCTTTATAATTCTCATCTTCTTTTTTTTTCCTTTTTTTTTGTTACAATATTTAATCATATTTAATTTTAAAAATGCATCATTTTCATTGAAAGACTTCAACAGTTCAAGCAATATCTCAAGAAACGTAGCATAAAAGACAATTAATCTATTTACCAGTTTACCATGTAGAAAACAAGAGTAATTAAAAAACATACTGGACAGGTGATAATTACTATGTAAACAATGCTTGATCTACCTGTGACATATGTTTGCAGGCGTTGTACGACAGGCGTTAAAAAGTAGACAACTTTATCATTTATTTTCTAATAAAGCGTATAAAATATCGGAATGAAAATTACATATCTGAATACTAGAGACCATCACCTATCCAACCATGTAAGTATCAATAGTATACGACGATCCAAAAACTTGCAGGCTTGTACTTTTTTATTGCAGGCGTCTGCAGGCTTTGCAGGCTTGTTTAAGTGTGACCGCCCAGCAAAGGGGGCGCTGGATCTGCCACTGCATATAGTGATGCAGTGAATCGTTACATTCCTAGTTTAATTAAAGTTAATGTTATACTTGAGTTTCATTCATTTTTTGTAATACAATGTACACTCAGAATCCTCATTCACAGCAATGTCAGAACATGAGAAATATTGTGATACATTATGAATCGTAGGCTTTATATCGTGATACGTATCGATACGCTTGAGACCTGTATCTTCACGCTCATGAATCTTCAGTAAACAAGGACTCTGCTGTCAGCGCTGAACATAAAATCATATCAAATAACATTTATTTAGAGTCGACATTTCAACTGGTCAACATACAAATTACAATCATGATTCATATTTTAACACCATTTATTACCTTCCATGTTAGATATGAATGATAATAGCTTTTCAAGTGTAGTCCTTTCCCATTTTTCTTGTGGTTTTTTATGGAGAACTATATAATCCATCAGTAATGTATGACCCTTGATGAACACCTCGGTAAAAGCCTCTACTTTCGCTATAGATTTATCTTTATCTGCGTATAAAAAGTCCCAAGCCACAAATGAACTTGAAAAGGGAACACCAAGACCAAGTCCCCCGTTACAGTGTACCAGTTTTAGTAAGGACAAACTGTAGAAAAAGTCTTTTAAGTTATCAATAGAAGTGTACAACTTAATTTTAATTTCGCGGTTTCGTTCGTCGGCCATCTTCTTACAGGACAATCCGCCCACAATTCAATCCGTTCACTGGCTACTTCGTCAGATATATATTTATATAAGCTTTTGATAAGGTTCCACAGACATCTCTACAAACTAAATCACTTTGGTATCTCTAGTCACACTCAAAACTGGATTGCCTCATTTTTATCGGACCGCACTCAAACAGTTGTCCTTGATGGTTTGACATCCAACACAGTCCCTATAGCTGTCACATCTGGCGTGCCCCAGGGCACTGTCCTTGTGATGAAATATTTCTTCCAGCATAATTATATTTATTCCTTGGAAATTTTATCATAATATGAAACATGGCAAAGCCATCAACGCGCGCCAGCTAGTTAAACAATAAATTCTAGATGAATACTAGCTGATAAGTAAATTTATAATTGATTGTATAGTTTAAAAAAAATATATATTATAATAAGAAAAATATATACATGACTCCAATTATAAACAGCACCGTGAAAAGGTAAAAACAACCACGTTCACTGTTTTTTTCTTTTTTCAAGTGACATACATTCGCCTTTGATCAAATTCAATGAACATCACTTGAAAAAAAAAAAACTTAAGAAAAAATTTATATAAACAATACTGAAACATCACAAAAAGGTACATTCAAGAGACTACAACTTGATGTGCATGTATTCCGCCCCTGGTAAGTGGCAGATTTGTAAACTATGCAAGAAGTGTGAGAGAGGAATTAGTACTAAGTGGTTTTTCACTTAATGTTTTCCAATCTAAAGAGATGTGTTTTGTTTTGGCCTGTTCTCGGTCTAGTGTTTTGTGTGTAAATGTCATGATGAGCTTTTTTGAATAAATATTGTTAAAGAGCTTAAAGATATTCTTTTAGTTAGTACATTTACAATTTGCATGATTTTGTAAAGTATGTATATATATATTATATAATTATCAATGCACTACTTTTCAAAGACATCAACACATAACAGTGTTGGCCATGCATATCTCATTCCTACTCACTCAAACCAAGCCAGATCCTGACCTTTTCACAGTCACAGAGGAACACCTCCCCCCTGGATTTTGCTTAAAATCCGAATTTTCCGACGAAGTTGAGATGAGCTTATGCTATAACCCCGACGTCCTCGCCCCCGTCCCCGTCCACGTCCACGTCTGGTTAAAGTTTTTGGGGTAACTCAGTATCTGACAAAGTACTGATGCTACAGTAACCAAACTTGCACAAGTGATTCATCTTTGGATGCTGAGATGAACCCATGCATCGGATGCTGCATCTGACCTACATTTTCCGGTTGAATGACTTTGTCAATGTCTGCTTAAAGTTTTTGGGGTAGCTCAGTATCTGACAAAGTACTGATGCTACAGTAACCAAACTTGCACCAGTTATTCATCTTGGGATGCTGAGGTGAACCCATGCATCGGATGCAGCATCTGACCTACTTTTTTTCGCTCGAGTGATTTTGCCTTTAAAGGCCAATATTGAGCAAAGTATAAGTGCTACATTTACCAAACTTGCATATTGGATGTATCTTTGATCAAACTTTCATAAAATGACCTTGACCTACTTTTTCCGCTTTAGTGATTTTTCCTTTTAATGCCAATATTGAGCAAAGTATAAGTGCTACATGTACCAAACTTGCATATTGGATGTATCTTTGATCAAATTTTCATGAAATGACCTTGACCTACTTTTTTCCACTTGAGTGATTTTTCTTTTTAAAGCCAATATACATGTACTTAGAGATATGTTTAAATTGAACTTTGCTGCCGCGAGGTGAGCTTCGTAATCTTTGATTACACTATGTTTTTATGTATTATTCTTTTCAAATTGATAAGCTGGATAAGTTAAATGAAACTGCAGACTATTGTGGTCAATGTAACCAAGAAGTCCTTTGGGCCCATAAAGGGGTTTGCTGTGATCAATGCCAAATTTGGTACCACATTGATTGTCAAAATATCTACAACGACACATACGAAATATTGGGTAACTCGAACGTATCGTGGTATTGTCTGAACTGTGGAACCCAAAATCTAAGTAAAAGCCTGTCAGACATGTTAACATCAGTCTCACTCCAAAATAGTTTCTCTGTTCTAGCCAATCATGACAGTGAAAATCCTTTAGCTTCCTCGACACCAATGAAAACAGTCCCACTTAGTACTTAAAGTTTGCAACATCATAAACAGGTAAAACCTGGTAGGAAGAAAAATCATTCTAATGCACAAAACATCAAAGTGCTTAACATAAATTGTCGATCAATACAGAACAAAAAGGGTGAGTTCTATCATATGATTGATACCCAGCAACCTGACATCATTGTTGGGACAGAGTCGTGGTTAACACCTGACATACAAAATTCAGAAATATTTCCAAATGACCTAAACTACTCTGTACACCGAAGAGACAGGAGCACAAACAAAACAGCTAGGTGGTGGAGTATTCGTCCTCGTTAAAAACACCCTTGTCTCAACCAGAATATCAGATGCAGAGACAGATTGTGAAATCTTATGGGTTAAGGTAGAACTCAAAGTATAGCAAAACCGTTACTGATAGGGGCATACTACAAACCAACTGAAAACGATGAAGTAAGTATTGTTGAGTTATCTAAGTCATTAGATTTACTAAGAGGTAATGGTAACACAACATGGCTATTGGGCGATTTCAACATGCCCCATATCAACTGGGTAAACAATAGTCCATCACCACAATGTAAGCTCCAAACACTGTACTATACCTTTCTAGATACACTGGATGACCATGACCTTCACCAAATGGTCGATATACCCACAAGAGGGTGAGCATATTCTTGATTTATTCTGTTCCAGCAATCCATCACTAATACGAGAGGTATATCTGTCATCCCTGGCATAAGTGACCACTGTGCAGTCATGATCGAGTCTGACATTAGACCTAAAATTAGTAAAACTGCACCAAGAAAAATTACGCTTTACAAAAAAGCTGACTGGGCAGGCTTCAAAGGTAAGATCTCTTCCTTTTCGAACAGTGTGCTTAATGACCCTGGTAAGTATACCGTAGAATCACTATGGGGTGAAATCAAACACCAACTTGAGGATGGTATCAGCCAGTTCATACCTACAAAGATGGTTAGTGGTAAGAACAAGCTACCATGGGTGAATGTTGAGATCAAGCGGCTAATTCGTAAGAGAGATAGGTATTATTACAAACAGAGAAAGTCAAAATCACCCGAAGACAAAGCTTCATACAAGAACCTAAAACACCTGGTACAACGTAAAATGAGGTCAGCATATAGTAAGTACGTGGAAAACATCCTGGGCATACTTGAATCAAACATGTCAGAAGATATACCAGATGAAAAACCAGTAAGAAATCCTAAAAAGTTATTTACATTTTTGAAACACGCCAAACAAGATTCAAATTCAATTTCCATGCTGAGAGAAGAAGGTAAAGAATTATCAGAAGGTGTAGACAAGAGAAATGCTCTTAATCGTCAATTTCAGTCAGTTTTTAGTCCTAAGTCTCCCTTAAATTTGAAGCAGCTGTGTGAGATGTCAGTAGGTATCATGATTAATATTTCGGTTTTACCCGGTATGGGCCTTAACCAAAATATTAATCATGATAAGGCCCATACCGGGTAAAACCGAAATATTAATCATGATAGTAGGTACCCCCCCCCCCAGGACCCCCCAATCAGTAAGTTCCCAGCTATGCCACATATAGAGGTAGGTGTGGAGGGTGTTGAAAAACTTCTTAAAAACCTGAAGGCAGACAAAGCCGCAGGTCCGGAACAGATCCGTCCTATCCTCCTCAAGGAACTCCACAGTGAGCTTGCACCGGTAATCACTTTACTTTTTCAGATTTCATTAAACACAGGGCAGCTACCATCAGATTGGGTAACAGCAAATGTTACTCCGCTGTTCAAAAAAGGTGAGAGATCAAAACCATCAAATTACCGCCCTATCTCCCTGACATGTATACTTTGTAAGACCCTAGAACATATTGTGACATCAAATCTAGTGAAACATCTTACTAGGAACAACATCCTATACGATTTCCAACATGGGTTCAGGGAGAAGAGGAGTTGTGAAACACAACTGATAATGCTCATCAGTGAACTTGCTAATAACATCCAGCAAGGTCGGCAAACAGATCTTATCCTGTTAGACTTCAGCAAAGCTTTTGATAAAGTGTCACACCAAAGGTTAATATACAAGCTGTACAAATACGTAGTCCAGGGTAAGAATCTGGGCTGGATCAAGGGCTTCCTGAGTAATCGTTCACAAAAGGTGGTACATGACGGGAACAATTCTTCAAACATACCTGTCACATCAGGTGTACCCCAGGGCTCGGTCCTTGGTCCAGTCCTTTTTCTTACCTACATCAATGACCTCCCCGAGCAAGTGAAGTCGCAGGTAAGACTGTTTGCCGACGACACTGTTGTTTACATCACCATCTGTAAACGGGGGGACTCTGCACAGTTACAGGAAGACCTCCATAATCTAGAAACTTGGGAGAAAGCCTGGGACATGGAATTTAATCCCAGCAAATGCCAGGTCATACATGTGTCAACATCCAGAAATCCAATACAAACAAAGTATTCACTACATGGTCAGGTCCTCGAGGCAACCTCCTCGGCCAGATATCTGGGTGTTGACATATCGTGTGACCTAAGCTGGAGAACTCATATAGACAGAGTAACATCTACTGCTACCAAGTCCCTGGGCTTTCTCAGGAGGAATATCAGGACAAACCATCCGCAGCTCAAATCTCCAGCATACAAAACAGTAGTTCGGCCAAAACTAGAGTATGCTACCTGCGTGTGGGACCCTTATCAGGCCACACACATTAACAGGATTGAAATGGTCCAGCGCAGAGCTGCGCGATGGGTTTGTCATGATTATTCCCCCTACTCAAGTGTAACATCTATGCTTGAAAACCTTGGCTGGAGGTCCCTGGAACTGCGTAGGAGCGATGCTAGGCTATCTATGCTTTACAAAATTGTCCACGATAAGGTTGCCATTCCCTCTGATCAGCTAGTGCGACCAACTAGACCGACACGCTTCTCTCACTCTTACACATTTCGGCAAATACAAACTACAAAAATGTTCTGAAATATTCCTTTTTTCCCCTTACAATTGTACAGTGGAACAGACTGCCGGACTGCCGGACTGCCGGTATAACCGAATAGAAATAACGTGTGAGATGGACGAAATATTGAAGCTACTTTTGCCTCAATGTCTCCTTACAGAGTCTGAGAGTCCTGCTCAGTTCAGTATGTTGTTGAATTGAAGTCAAGCAGATCAAGGGATTGACTGTCTGACAAAAAATATTCACATGATTCATTAAGAAGCTTAGGAGAGGGCATTATATATTAATCATGTTATGAAAACTTTTGCCCAATCCTTTTTCACTGAATTGTTTTAAATAAAAGATGATTAAACTAAATGGTCTTAATTTGTTATTTCAGTGGTTTCTTCAAGTCTTATTCCTCGATTCTTTTGACAAAATTTATGCCGGTGTATTCTGCTTTTGGATGATGATGATTACATGATTTACACTTCAATTTTAATTTTCTGCTCCTATTTCCATCAGTAAACATGGCAAAGAAGACAGAAAACTTTACGTACTCTGGTGGTTCTTTCTTATGCAGACTATATTTAAGAAAAAAAAATCTCATGCAATTTTCGATTATATCAGACTCAGTAAAGACTGAATTAATGACCCAATGTTATATGCTGGCACCCTGCCGCACCCATTCATATGATTGAGTTTTTGATCACTCTTTGCTAGTCCATTTTCTACGTGTATAATCATGTAGATAGTTTTAAATTTGTTTTGTCTTGGTCACTTTGTTACTTTTATTTTGATGTATGCCAACATGTTTGGTGATATCAATAAATTTTTGAAATACTTATACGAGTCATCCAGATAGCTTATCCTGACCCCCCCCCCCCCCCCGGTCCATGCATACGCATAGATTTGGTGGCCAGTAACCCCCCCCCCCCCCCCATCTCCTACTTATCATCAGACTTATCGGCTTTTATTCATTGAATTATATTGCAAACCTTTGCCGCCTATGACTGTGTAACTTGTTTGATTTGAAAGTTGCCCCCCCCCCCCTAGGATTAATAATTTTGCCTGTACAAATTACCTAAATTTGACCCCCCCCCCCCCCCCCTTTCTTTAGAACTCTGACCTGTGATTTTTAAAAATACCTTTCTTGGAACTTCTTGTGACGTAATTAGTAATCGATGCACATGGTCTCGAAGCACCGAGATAGTAAAAATCCGAGTCACTATGTGAAGTGCATGGAAAATGAAAGCAACACAACTTTCATGCAGTTTTAGTTTCTATTTCTTGATAAGTTAACATTGGCCCTGTGATTGATGACGCATTTTTGTAGAGTCTGCAGCCGACCATGTGCATGTATTTGTTGTGTTGGGATTTACCTCTTTTTAAGCTTTCTCTGTACCAGTAGATCACTGCATACACATGTTAATCTACTGGTATCAGAAGTAACAACGACTTTCCGTTTACATTGCATTGACACGGGCTGACGAAGTAAATGGTAAGCTTTTGTTTTTTATGTGAGCTCTTACTGATCGACAAATGTTTGGATTGTTTGGCAGTCGCGGTTCATAAGCTCCAGAAATCATTGAAGTCTTTCTATCGTGTCTACTGTGATGAAAAAAGATTAAAAAAACAACATGCAAACATTTTGCAGACTTTGATAATGATTCCAAAATGAAAGACAAACTTTGTTTAATTTTTATTTTAACGAGTATAGTGAAGCATCTTTATGAGTTAGAATAATAAATACAGTATTTGATTAGTCCCCTACCGGCAACGCCGAAGGGGACTCTTAGTTTCCTCTCGGTCTGTCTGTCTGTCCGTCCGTCCGTCCGTCTGTCCCTCTGTCTGTCCGTCTGTCCGAACATCAGTTTTCCGGACTTTTTTCTGCAACGGATGGAGATATTGAGATGAAATTTGATACACAGCTTGGTCTTGGATAGTTACAGAGCAAGTTTGACTTTCGTCACGCTTAACCTATTTTTCGTGGAGTTATGCCCCTTGATGACTTTGAAAATTCTGTTTTTGTCAGTTTTCCGGACTTTTTTCTGCAACAGATTGAGATATTCAGATGAAATTTGATACACAGCTTGGTCTTGGATAGTTACAGAGTAAATTTGACTTTCGTCACGCTTGACCTATTTTTCGTGGAGTTATGCCCCTTGATGACTTTGAAAATTCAGTTTTTGTCAGTTTTCCGGTCTTTTTCTGCAACAGATGGAGATATTCAGATGAAATTTGATACGCAGCTTGGTCTTGGATAGTTACAGAGTAAGTTTGACTTTCGTCACGCTTGACCTATTTTTCGTGGAGTTATGCCCCTTGATGACTTGGAAAATTCAGTTTTTGTCAGTTTTCCGGACTTTTTTCTGCAACGGATGGAGATATTCAGATGAAATTTGATACACAGCTTGGTCTTGGATAGTTACAGAGTAAGTTTGACTTTCGTCACGCTTGACCTATTTTTCGAGGAGTTATGCCCCTTGTTGACTTGGAAAATTCAGTTTTTGTCAGTTTTCCGGACTTTTTTCTGCAACAGATGGAGATATTCAGATGAAATTTGATATGCAGCTTGGTCTTGGATAGTTACAGAGCAAGTTTGACTTTCGTCACGCTTGACCTATTCTTCGAGGAGTTATGCCCCTTGATGTCTTGGAAAATTCAGTTTTTGTCAGTTTTCCGGACTTTTTTCTGCAACAGATGGAGATATTCAGATGAAATTTAATACACAGCTAAGTCTTGGATAGTTACAGAGCAAGTTTGACAGTCATCACCCTTAACCTTTTTTCGAGGAGTTATGTCCCTTGATGACTTGGAAAATTCATTTTTTGTCAGTTTTCCGGCATTTTGTCTGCGACATATCGAAATATTCAGGTGAAAAATTGATACATAGCTTGGTCTTGGATAGTTGCAGAGCAAGTTTGACTTTCGTCACGCTTGACCTATTTTTCGAGGAGTTATGTCCCTTGATGACTTGGAAAATTCAATTTTTGTCAGTTTTCCGGACTTTTTCCTGCAACAAAGAGAGATATTCAGGTGAAATTTGATACTCAGCTTAGTCTTGGATAGTTACAGGGCAAGTTCGACTTTTGTCACGCTTGACCTATTTTTCGAGGAGTTATGCCCCTTGATGACTTGCACAATTCAGTTTTGTCAGTTTTCCAGACTTTTTTCTGCAACACATAGTGATATTCAGGTAAAATTTGATACTCAGCTAAGTCTTGGATAGTTACAGAGCAAGTTCAACTTTCGTCACGCTTGACCTCTTTATGAATCGATAAAGCAGATAACGTTTAGGCTATAGCAAAGGAACATAACTCTGTATAGGACCTGATCGTAATAGCGCTTTCGCACGCGCGCTTCGCGCGCGCGCTGGCGCGCATATAATATTTTTTTCCCAGGAAATTTTATTATGTATTAAAAATTCCAAAAGGAAATTTTATTATGTAATGAATCTTCCATGATCATAATAAAAGTTCTCATACCATGGAAAACATATATTACATAACAAAAATTCCATCTGGATCTTTTTAATGTTCATAATAAAAGTTCCGATACTAGTACAATGTACCATGGAAAAATCTTACAGAAAAAAATTCCAATAAGGATTTCATATTTGTGCATGATAATCGTCACTGTAATAATATTATAATGAACGTAAAATTAGAATTCAGAATAAGAGATACTAAATTCTAAAAATCATGTACTGTACAATGTACTGTACAGCATGAAAATGTTGTCCCTACATTATTTCTTCCGAAAGCTGAGTGTTGTATTTGTAGAAAAAGGAATTAAAAAGTTTAAAAACTATTATAATGAAATTGAAAAGATAAATTTTATGTATTATCAATACATATGAACCATTCCACAGAATTTTTATGTAATATTTATTCCATTTATAGAGCTCTAACCATGTTACCGTAATCATTAAAGTGTTTGAATTATGAGAAAATATCTGTAAGTCAGTCATTTATGTGTTTGAAGCATAGAAGGAAAAAATATTATACATGATACTTACATATAATATTTCTTCCGCGAGGTTGTTACCTAACAACGTCCATACATATGGGTCGAGGTGTCACGTGTTTGACCTGACGCATGAGTCATTGAGTGTAAACTATAAACATGGCGCTTGAATTCGAAGAGACGAAGCTGAGGCAAGTAGAATCTCGGCCGTATTGTTGATATTAAAGCTTAACAAGGTAAAATATGATTGCCGATTGTTTAGTTTTATTTTATTCGAGTGAGACACAGTCAATAATCCCCTGGAAAATGTGCCGATTCGTGCCGGCCGTATCCTGAATTTGGATTCCGGATTTGTTCAATGTAGATTCCTGCGGCCAACACACCCCTACCAACCAAATATCCAAGTGTCGTTGGCCGTTTCTGCGGCTAGGGTAATTGGAGAAGTGAGAGGGATACATGCGCACGTAATCCAAAATAACCACACCATTTGCTACTTGCGTGGCAAATGGCCGTCCAAAGTCGGCACCGGTTGCCCATTGGTCTCGTAGGTTTAAGTGTAGTCTTTTATGTTTGATGTTAACATGTCATATGTCTCTTTTCCGTCTCATAATATGCTCGTTTTTTTGTGTTTTTGCATCGGGTGTTTTGGTGTTTTGCTGTTGTTGGTGCTGCAACAGGGTCTTGTTGGAGATCCCCTCCCTTCTACCAATGTATAATTACAACTAGATCGACAGAACGAACTTGAGCGATTTTACCCTCTTCCAGGGAATATAGCCTCGGCTAGACTCTCTTCAATTTAAAGAAGATAATCTCAACAGCACGTGTCCAGCCAGAATTATACTACCATGAACACCCAAAGAAAGACAGTCATTACTTATATTTCCATCTCTACTAAGCGTATTGAATGTTATAGCGAATGTTATAAGCGTATTGAATGTTATAACGAATGTTATAAGCGTATTGAATGTTATAACGAATGTTATAAGCGTATTGAATGTTATAACGAATGTTATAAGCGTATTGTATACAGTTATTGCACAGTGATGAGGTCGATATGATGATTTATGGAGTGATAAAACCAATATCGACCGAGGCCGAAGGCCGAGGTTGATATTGGTTTTATCACTCCATAAATCATCATATCGACCGAATCATCTGTGCTATAACTGTTTTATTATATACATGATTATTTGAAGAGAAAATGGCGACTTCTGTTTTGCTTCTATAGCACTGTTCACTTTCACTTTTTCTCAGATAAAAATTTTGTGTTATAGTAAAATGTTTGACCCTTCATCTTTTATTTTCTTTTTATCTAGAGGTGCTGCAACATATCACGGTCAGTTATGTCGGCAGCACTCCAGTTTGCTGCAGACTACAATTTTCTTCTAATACACAAAACAGGCAACGCGTCAATATGACCGGAAGCAGTTCAATACGACGATTAATCGCATTGCACGTGACCGCGTTTTAGCCAATGGGAAAGCTTATAAACGGTTATGTAAATCAGAGTATATGATAAAATGTTATAACGTCAAACGTATCGGAACGTTGGTAAATTCTCCGTACTTTCAAAACTAAAGCGTCACGTCATAGTAGCCGGCAATCAGAATTATAGTTTATAAATACCTTTGCCTAACGGGCGCTTAACATGGGGATTCTTCTGCAAACGAAATATATCGGTTTGTCCGTCGTCCGTCATCTGTCGTCCTTCGTCCGTGCGTCTGTCCGTTCACACATTTTCGACTTCTCCGAAACCGCTTGGAGAATTTTGATGAAACTTGGTATGCATGAAGTACTAAAGGTCCTCTACTAAGTTTATTTATTTCGGCCGGATCCCTTTAGGAGTGGATCCAAGGTGGGGTCAAATAGGATTTCTTTTATGCTTTTCTCTCCTGGCTAAATTTGCTACCCCAATTCAGTTCATTTTAGCCATGATGAATTAGAGGAATGCTTATGTGAAAGAATTTTGCTGAACAGTTTTTTTCCCCAAATTTTTAAATGATTTTTTAAACTGCAAAATGGGAAGGGGAGGAGGTGGTCATTTTTTACATTTTGAACTTCTCCCCTGAAATTGATCATATACTTTTTTGATATCTATAGTAAGAAATGCAACTGTAAAAGAATTTTGTCCAAAAAATATGCACTTTTGGAATTTTAAGGATTTTCTTTAAAGATTGTACACAGGGACATGCATGTTTACCATACCTAATGGACGCAAGGGTAGTAGGTTCAAACACCGGCGGGAACTCCCCCCCCCCCCCCCTTGTTTTTTCCTTTTGCAGTTTTTTCTCATTTTCTTCTTATATTTATTGTTATTGTTATATTGTTCTTTTTCCATTTTTGTAGCTCACCTGAGCGAAGCTCATGTGAGCTATTGCCATAGCGTAGTGTCCGGCGTCCGTCGGGAGGTCGTCCATCGTAAACTTTACACGTTTACGACTTCTTCTTAAGAATGACTGAAGGTATTTAATGAAACTTGGTAGGAATGAAGTACAAACTGAAAGCATCTGGATGATCTAGAAGGGTGTCTTAACAAGAAACCGATTTGATTTGATTTGATTCCAACCAGAAGTCAAATTGTTGACGTGTTTATGACATCTTTTCGGACTTTGTCAGAAATGCTCATTTTTTTAACTGTTTCTTTGACTTTAACTCTATAAATGTGTGGTTTTGTGCCCTTATTTAGTGCATGTTAGTCATATTTACCTTACTAATTGCTTTGATATACATTACATGCTATAATCTTCTATTTTGGAATTTCTATGTTTTTTTTTTTAAATGTGGAAAGATATGTTAACTGTGCACATGGACCTAAGGGTTGTGGGTTCTTCCTTTTTTCATTTTTTTTCCATTTTGTCAGCTTTTATGCACTTTCAAATCATCTTAATACCTCAAGTTTCATTTTTGACAAAATTTGTTTTCCTTCCATTGTAATTTTTTTCCAATTTTGCACACTCATTCACTGAATATTTGTCATATTTAAGTTTCATTGTATTTGTATTTATTTTATTTTTTTTTAATTAAAAAAAATATTTATGTGCATGTTGACCAGGGGTAGTGGGTTCACATTCTGGCACTGACACTATCATAATGCAATGTCAGTAGGTTAAGAGTGTGCTTGGGTATCAGGTGAGCGTTGTGTCCCTTGGGGCTCTTGTTTGAATGTTACCTTAAAATACACTGGAAAGAAAAACGCTTCAAATGTTACACGTCTTCAGAATCATTGCATCACATAAGAACAGATAAATTTGCAGCATGGACCAAACATATGCTTGTTTTGGGTATTTAAACAATGAAATATGGCCAAAGACATTATGTCCATGTCCAAAAAAGTACCAAATGACGTAGCAGTATGGGTGGGATATAATGTTACAGGACCCACTTTTCAGAAATTTCGAGACATTTTTGTGAACAGTAAAGAAACGATCAACCGAATCTGATCGGACTTGGCTACATGTGCCCTCGGGGACTCCTGGTCCACCAGCAGTGACACTCACCAAGTGGTACAAATGTTACACGTCTTCAAATTCATAGTATCATTTGAGAACAGATAAATTTGCAGCATGGACCAGACATGCACGTTTCGGGTACTTAACCCTCGTCAGTGATCCTCAATCTAAACAAAGGGAATATGGCCAAGGACTATGAAAGTTATGTCCAAAAATCTTTTTAAAAAAAACTTTAAAACATTTATTTTGTCAAACTAAAATAATGCGGAAGGGTTCCAACTCTATACCTTCTTGAAGAAAATATAATGCACCATACGCTTGTTTCGAATATTAAATTATCATCAATGATGTTTCCCGCTGAATGCTTTCTATAAGCTGCCAAAATTCATTTCACTAGCGCCGTCTGGTTTTATTTTCGAATTTAAATTTGTGTTTTTACTTTACAGAGAGTAGTTTTTACTTTACAGAGAGTACGCGATTCCAAATTTCCTGTAGGGTCGATTCATCAGCAATTCCAAATAAAGTCTATGTTCAAAATAGCATTGGAGGGATGGTACCAAGATGTTAACCTCCTTTAATTAGGTCTTCCGACTTCCGTCGGAAGACCTATTGTTTTCGTAACCGTGGAAAATTGGATCAGCGATTTCTCAAGAACCCTGTAAGCTAGGACAATGAAAGTTCTCCAACGTTACGTTTGGAGTAAAAGCTAGATTGGTCTTTTTTATTTTTGGTCTCTGTTATTTTTTTTATCATGTTTTTTAGTAGATTCAAATTTTTGACGGGAGCGTCGAATTACTCAAAAGGACCGAAAATTTCATGTTTTGCTATTTGTAAGCTTAAATATCTCGTATTTTGCTATCTACAATTTCCATTCTTTTTGAAAGTCGACAGCCATGCAAGATATGAAATGCTAGATGCACACTGTAACGATTTATTACGATGACGTCCTTCACCGTCCTTCATATTTCCAAATTCAGAAGTTCATAGGAGGAAGACACTTTTTTGCTTATAATAGTAAACAAAAATTGAGCTTATGAAGTTTCCTAAAAATTTCAATATTATTATTTTTTTATCCATATATCTGTCTTATTTAGTCTTTCTGATTTTTCCTATCTCTTACTGTTGAAAAGATATGAGCATCGAAATTTTGAGTTGGGTATTTCGATACACCTTCACGCCAACAGATCGGGCGCACACTAAAATTGGTAGTCCGAGTCCGACTCGAGAAAAGCAGTGTTGAGATTTTCAAATTCCGATTTCACGGCAATGATGAATATGCATTTCATAAATACATTTCGATATACACAATTTGATTTTAAAACAGTTGATTAATTTAGAAGAGATCAGCTACAAACCAGAATTTACACACAAAAAGTGGTAGTTTGATTCCGATTTCTAACCTACAAACTTCAATAACTATATTTATATATATATATTGAACGTAACTTGTTATTACCATTTCTCTTCTCAAGAAAATTGGTTCTACAGCTACGAGCTCGCCTTTTTTATGGGGGAAGGGGGCAGGAAGAATTTGCAAAAAAAAAATCCCGGCTCTGAAAAATGCTGAAAAAAATATTCCGGCCCAAAGGGCCGGCAATTTTTTTTCCCGGACCATGCAAAAGTAAGGATACATTGCATGATATGGAAATTTTTGCTGGCCCTTTGTGCCAGACAATTTAAAGTCAAAAAATTAATTAATATAAATACAAACTGTTCACATAGCTGTATCTACCAGAGACCTAATACGCATAGGCACAAAAATCTAGAAAAGGTTCTATTTAAACATCATACAATCTGTCTGAAATTCGCTAATTGCAAAGAGACATCTGAAGGAACGGTTATTAACTCATACTCTGTAACAGCGGGGAGTTTAACTTACACAGACATTCACAACATTTGACAATTTGTTTAAATCCGGCCCGAAGAACCGGCGAAAATTTTTCTCCGACTCTGGTAATGGCTGAAAAAAATGGCCTGCTCAGAAAATTGCTGAAAAAATTTTACCGGCTGGCAATAGAATTCCTGCCCCCCCCCCCCCCCCCCCCCAAATCAAATGGTTGCTCACCAACAATTATCGGTTTGAAAATTTAATGTTACTGCTATTTGAAAACTTAAATATATAATATAAATACATGTAATGTGACGTCCTTCATATTTCCAAACCAAAAATTGTATAGGAGGAAGACACTCTTGTTGCAACCGCAAGAAGAAACCTTTCTAGTTTCAATAATATTTTTGGATGAAATGACAAGTTTGCGAAATAGCCACATAATATGTATGAGGTCAAATTGATAAAGTGCCAAAACAAAGCTTCTTTCGGGCGACAGAGCTGCATGGAAAGAAGTAATTAATACACTTCAAAACATCCAATGTCCAGGTACAGTTCTATTTTTTTAAAGATATCGGTGCACAGCTATGTTTAATCATAAAACGTGAATGTTACATGTATATTTGGTTATTCAAACAAATTGTAGTTTTACAAAAAAGATATGAATTCAGATTTCTGAATTTGATTATGATTAAGAGAATTATTGTTCTAGTTTCGTCTTGTTCATTTGTGTATAATTATACATATACGTATATCTCTAGCTTTATGAGTTTCAAAAAGGCATAAC
The DNA here is from genome assembly GCA_033119305.1 of Pinctada imbricata. Classification (NCBI taxonomy): domain Eukaryota; kingdom Metazoa; phylum Mollusca; class Bivalvia; order Pterioida; family Pteriidae; genus Pinctada; species Pinctada imbricata. The sequence continues at coordinate 27,988,844 of VSWD01000008.1, read as the reverse complement.
AGCTTTGTCCGAAGGTTTAAAGTTTATATTCCTATCAGCCTGTTTCTTGGAATCCGCATCAGAGCGTACATAGGGACGTCTGAGTGTATCTTTACACAGAGTAACTCCAAATCCTGGTCTGTCGGGCAGCTCGATAAAGCCGTTTGCAGGCAAAGGTTCATCAGGGAATAATCCGCCAAAATAAGGTACAATCGTGTCAGCTTTTGGGCTGAGATTGATGTATTCTGCAAGAGGACAATTTCGGAAGGCGTACTGAAGATGGTATGAGTACACGCTGGAACCATGTGGTATGACCAAGGTATCGCTAGCCGAGGCCAGGGCGATAACACGGCGGGCCTCGGTTATTCCTCCCACCCAGCTTATATCAGGCTGGAGGATGTCCACGCATCGAGACTTCAGCAGCAGTTGGTATCCGTATCTGGTATACTCGTGCTCCGCCGTGGTCAGGAGAACATTTGATCCCCTCAGTCCGTTCCTGACCTCTTCATAACCTTGGTAGTCATCTGGTGGTAGGAATTCTTCCATCCACTTCAATCCATGTGGTTCTAAAGCTTTCGCTAGTTTAATGGCATACGGTACTGACAAGGACATATAGCAGTCCAACATCAAAGGAAAATCAGGTCCGACTTTTTCACGCCAAGATTTGAAAATTTCGACATTTTTCCTCAGTCCTTCATCGCCAGCCGATGGACCGTATGCACAGGGGAATTTTGCACCAACAAATCCAAGTTTTTTGGCAATGTCAGGTCTCCCTGTCGTGGAATAGACAGGTAACTTTTCTTTCGTTTTGCCTCCAAGAAGTGCATACACTGGCTCGTTACGCAATTTGCCAAGCAAATCCCAAAGTGCCAAATCTACTGCGCTGATACACTGTAAAGGAAGTCCTTTTCGGCCGTAATTAAGAGTTGATCTGAACATCTGGTCCCACATCAATTCAATATTCCTAGGATCCTGCCCCTCAACAAATCGACTAAGGTGATTTTCCACAATAAAACATCCTGGTTCTCCGCCTATAGTGATGCCTACCCCACAGGTCCCATCCTCTGCTTCTACCTCGACGATTAGGGAACCAAGGGCGTTAATTCCCCAAGACTTTCTAGTTGCTGAGTACTGTTCATATCCCGACATAGGGTTTGCGATAGGTAAGGTGGCACTCCCATTGATCCAGTGGTCGTCCACCACGTCATGGCAATCCGCCCCTTGATCCGTCCCTCCCTTGCTGTCGGATACATACGCACGGACAGACTTAATACGAGGGAAGTTTCTGCAACCTTTATTGTCGTCTGCCATTTTAGGGCGTTCCGTTGTCTGTAGAGAACAGCTCTATGCAAATTCTATTCGTGTCCTTGAATTTTCCTACTGATAAAATTATCAAACGTTCACTGATAGCAGTATGATAATATATGTACTCCTTATTCACCTCAGTCTCCATGTACAAATGCTATCCTCTCCGGGTGATTTATAATGCTGTATATAATTCATTCTTAAAATAACACCCTGTAGTGAGAATTTATAAATAAAAATATCTGATATTTCAACATGTTTAGCATAAAAATAAACTTGAATAAACAAGTTCCTGAAAACATATCTACATTTATAAAGCATTCAAACGTTATGGTCCAATCAAAAATAAAGTAGAATAAAAATCAAACCTAGATACATAAAACAAGAGCTATCATCTATATATAATGTGAGATAAAAGTTTAGTAAAAGATTGATAAGCATCGTATTTGGCGATCAAAAATAGGAAAGTATACTGTGTGCGTACTTATTTTAGCGGGATTCATATTTTAGCGCAGGTAGCGCTGCTAAGAGTCTCAGAGCACTAATTCAAGAATACGCTAAATCATGAATCTCTTATAGATTAATGTGGAAAATAAGTCAAAACGCTAATTCATGGTTACGCTTATATAATTATGTCAATTTACCCAATTCTGCTCTCTGTTTCCGCTAAAATTTGGTTACGCTAAAATAAGTACACGTACGTACGTTATCATAAGCATCAAAATTAAACATTACAAGGCTTGTGGGATAGAAATTTTTTTCAACCTCTTTCTATGTCTACGGAATCAAGTACATAGTTTTTGGTTTGTCTGTCTGTTCGTCCTTCCATCCTTCCGTCTGTCTGTTTGCTTGATGCATGATTGGTAGGGGTAAGACAAATATTTCACACCTTTATTTGTAGAGACAATTATTAGGCCTTCTCTATTTCTACCGTTCCTTTTGCAATGTGATCTTGACATGTGTTTTACCTCTTTGAAAATCAAACTCTGATTAATATTTCATTTGTAGGCGATAGATAAGATATTCATATTTACAATTGTATTCCTTATTTACGAAAACGAATTGCATGTCAATCAGTGGCATCTTGCATTCTACTATATTTGAAACCATACCTGTATTCTAGATATCACGTTACTGATGGACTGACCTGCAATTCCGGCAGTATATAAATACACCATTGATTATAAATTTAAAGCTTAACAAGGTTATCTATGCTTCATTAGAGTCAGCCATAGTCACGATAAATCCTCTGGTAAATGTGCCGAATATTCACTGTCGGATTTTTGGTCAATTGTTAAACGTCTTCAAATTCAATAGCATCATTTATAAACGGATAATTTTGCAGCATGGACCAGACATGCACGTTTCGGGTACTCAACCCTCGTCAGTGATCCTCAATCTAAACAATGTAATATGGCCAAAGAGGATGAAAATTATTATGTAAAAAAAATGTACCGAAATATGTAGCAGGACGGGTGGGATATTATGCTACAGGACCCACGTTTTAGAAATTTCAAGAATTGTAGTACCAGAAAATTTAGAATGCGTTGTAGAGACAGACGATCAAACGAAGTTGATCGAACTTGGCTACATATGTGCCCTCGGGGACTCCTGATCCACCAGCAGTAACTGTGACACTCACCAGGTAGTTCAAATGTTAAACGTCTTCAAATTCAATAGCATCATAACACACACTATATATTATATCTTTCCGAATAGCAAAGTGTTGTTGACCGTTTATAACTGTGGCAGTTTGTTATGTTGACCAATTTCTAGCATATATACATGTAAAAGGATAAATGCTTAAGGGCAAAGAAAGTCATTACATGTAAAAGTAATACGAAAGAATAAAAATTGGCAAATGGAAGCTCAGTCAATGTACTATTTATGTTAATCAATATTATTTGTTCATTTACTAAATAAATTTAGTATATTGATCTGCAATCAACCTTTTGACACAATCTGCCCCTGAAAAGTATTTGGTATTCAACGTTTGATCAACATCTGTACTATTAAAAATTGTGGCACATATATGTACAATGGTAATTAAAGTATATAGGGCCCCCCATATTTCCATAGTTTTTAGATAATTAATCAATGCCTTGTGTCCCTTCTTGCGTTCCATACCTTTGACCCGTGTTATCTTTATTCAGACTTGGATGCCTTATTTTAACTACTGACACAAATTATGTCTGGAAAGACTATGAAAGCTTTGGTAAAGACGAAAGAAGGGAAGTCATTTGAGTATAAAGAAGTGCCCATTCCGGAACCACAAGGAGATGAAGTGTTGATCAAAGTCGATGCAGTTTCCGTTTGTGGCTCAGATATAAACTTATACACATGGAACCAAGTGGCTCAGGTTATAGCTTCGATTCCCTTCACCCCCGGGCATGAATGTGCAGGTACAGTGGTGAAATGTGGTCCTGATGCGAAACTGGCCATTGGAGCCAAGGTGGGGGTGGAGAACCATTACTACTGTGGTGATTGTTATCAGTGTTTTGATGACACTAGGGAGATATGCAAGTATATGGGTCAGTTTGGACACGGTAAACAAACACCGTACGGGGGCTGTTCAGAATACACGATTGTACCTGCAAAGTACCTGTACGAACTCAAACGAAATCTTTGTAAGTATGTCAATTTATTATCTAAACAAACATTTGTTAGAGTTATCTCGCTTTGCCACAAGTCAACCCCCCCCCCCCCCCCCCCCCTTTATAACTTTAGTTTCGAAAATGTTTTCTTTATTAGCGAAGTTATAATGGGGGAAATGTACAGTTTCATGTCGGTTGTGACCCCTCTCCCACTAGATTGTACTACTAGTAGTAGTATGTATATAATTTTTTTTTGCAAAGCGAGATACTAGCGCTATAACTATAGGCTGTACTTAAGATGGACTAAAATATATGGTATACATAATTGTACTCAAAAGATTTTATTTGAAAATAAAAGCTTAAACTCAAAATTCATTTTTTATTACTTGTAATATTAACTGAAATTCTTTTCTATTTGTTTGTCTTGAAAAGAAATATTTTCTTGACACTAAAAAGATGACATATTTCTTGCCTTTTTCAGCGGGAGATGAAATTGCTATGTTGGAGCCTCTTGGAGTGGCCCACAATGCGGTAGAGAGATTGGAAGCCACGGGGCAGGACGTTCTCATTATAGGGTGTGGTCCCGTGGGTTTACTGGCACTCATGGTAGTCAAAGCTATAGGATGTAAAAGGTTGCCTTAACATTAACATGATCCATTGCGATATATAATCATTATGATTTCAAACTTTAATCAGAATTGAAGGAATTGAATTAATACACAGAAAAATGAAAATATTTTATTTAATTACTCTTTTATTTTATTTCATTATTATTAATTTTTTTCATTTATTTATCTTTTTTTTTTTTTTTTTAAGTTTAATATCAAATATTCAAAAGTTATTTCTTCAGTATATAAATGAACCAATGAAAGACAAAAATAGACAGAAAACATATCTAGGGAGGAACCATTTCTTTGGGGGGGGGGGGGGGCTACACAATTTCAAGATGATACGATTGGTACACTTTTGGCTGATATTAATATCTTTGAAAGGAAAATGAGTCTCTTGAATACATGTACGTGGACGAATTGCCATTTGATAAAGATGCCATATGAAGTCGTAAAATATACAAAAACGACTGCTTCTGTCAAATCACAATATCTTCTATAATGCGCATGTTCTATACAAATCATTTTTTAACAATTATGCCAAATGAAACCGACGACAAGCTAATGTTTATAGATTTTTTTAATTGTAGCGCCATATGTGCAGATATTGATGCAGGTCGTCTGGCCATGGCCAAGGATTTTGGTGCCGATGTGATTGTAAATACTAAAGAGAAGAATTTAAAACAGGTATTTAAAGGTGTCTGCAAATGTTCTTTTCTGTTGAATTTGTGCTATATAATAATTAGATAATTTTGTTTTTCTCAGATAAAATTGTCTACGTGCATTAGCGAATCTAGAAAAAAATCAAAGGGAGATTGTTCAAAGTCGTTGGGGGGGGGGGGGGGGATCATATGGTTTTGAAACAAAAACTATACGTAAAAACGGGGGGAAAGCAGCAGTTTTGTCAAATTGGGGTTGTCCTGACACCGTGTAGATCCTCGCTTGACATGTACTGGCATTTGCTTTTATCGTCCTATTAGAGATGTTAAGAACGAACTCTTACGTTAAAAGAGTACGTAAAGGCTGATAAAACAGGGAGCAGTTAGTATATAAACATCATATACTAAGATTGAAGGAATTAATGTTTATTTGAACATATTTAATAAATCTTACCTCTTTGAAAACCCAAAGAGTCTTAATTTGAACGCTTAGAAGATATTAAAAAGGCTGCATAAAACCAACTTATATTATACACCCTGTTAGAAAGCACATAGGGGGTTTCGGCTATGTGTCAACAGGGGTTTCGGTTTTGAAGCGGAGATCAGACAACAATTGTAAGTAGCAATTAAGTTTTCTTCATTTCTATCCGTTTTACAGTGATAAAGTATAGTGCACAGAAGGACAGGATTATATAGTGACCTATTGATGACGTTGAAGCAGTTCAAATAGTCTCAGATACTTCAAACACTCCGGTACAGTATCGGCGTCTGGAAAAATTTGGCCATGTCTCTGCACAAAACTAAAATAATGTCTTATTACAATGCATTTCTGTACACGTTTGTTGGAATACAAAGACCATAAACATATTTCAAACATTATGAATACAAAAACTCTCATTAAATGCTTTGAATATTGAAATTATATCAAGAAACTCTATGTGGGTATCACGTGTGACATGGGGTTTCGGTTCGAAAGAAAAATGCATCCTAAATTGAGCTATATCTCGATGACACATAAATGCAGTGCTGTATCTGGACCTCAGTCTCGCCTCTAAGACGATAGAAATTTGTGCTGTAGTGAATAGAGAGAAGGAACACTTCTTTTTCTCTGTTCTCTCCAGCACAGAGAGGATATATGCGGCTTCACACAGAGGGACATTGTCGGTACGGCAATGTCACCACAAAGACGAATGCAACATAATACCCTCCCAAATGACTGTAGATAGAATTTGTGTGTTACGGTGTACATCCGTTAAATCGACAAACCTGGTTGAATTTATCCTATTTCGTCAGTTATAATGTCCAATAATTACTTGCGTAAAATGTGTATTGATGATAACACATAATATAGTACATGATGCTGATTAAAGTAAGGTTTTTCATGCACATGGAGAGGAAAAAAACGTTGTTTTCGTAAACACTGTTACTGTAGGAAACTCATGAACGTGAACTACTGCTATGTCAATGACATATAGCACACTAATCGTGTTTTTAAAACATCAACACCCCCCTTTCCCCCTGCAACTATTACACAGAATTTCACGAAACTTCAAAGGAACAAGTACGTACCAGCCAAAAAGTTCTCTTCTACATTTGTAAGTGTGTGTTTTCAAGGCGATCGGTCAATAAACATTGGCAGGAGGATCTGATTGGCTAGCTTCTCCTTCGCCACCACTGCATAGAATCTTAAACATCTTTTAAAGAAATCTCATATTGAAATACAGGGGCTCGATGCTAGGACTTTTATTTCCTTTAAATCATTCAAGAACCACTTCCCTCTATCCATAAGGCTAAAAGATTAATCAAGCTAAGAATTCTTTTTTTATTTCCCTGAACTGCAACTATAGATCTATATCGTTATCCAACTAGACGGTCGTGAGGCTCCTGCGGCCAGTGTTGTCTAATTATTATGATTTTGAAATAGGTGCACAGTCTTAAATGTATTTCCACACTCATGAGAATGACACTCTAAGAGAGGGTTGTAGTGAGGTTTAACATGCCTGTTCAGTGATGATTTCCACTATAATACCCTTCCCATAACTTTAGAAATATCTCTCTCATGGTCAACATATAACCTATGCCTTCTAAATCAAATTAGATGGCAACATGTAAGCTTAGTCAATCACAGGTTCTCAAATTGATCGTGCATATTGTAAAACTTGACAAATGTTCACTGGAGATGGGGATCAAACTCGGGACTTTCTGCAGCCTAAGCGGGTGTCCTAGTACCAGTTGAGCCACCGTGGTACCTAGATGCCATCTGGGGCGATTGGAAGGTATTTAGAAGCTTATGTATGAATAAGAAGGGGCTTTGTTGATGTTCCGCCCCCTTCTCATTCATGTAGAAACTTCAAATTACCTTTTAACCTCTTCAAACTACCTTCTTACCTAAACGGTGATACCATTTAATGCAATGTCTAGATGAAGTGTCGAAACCCCGTTGGACACATGAATTGAAACCCCGTTGGACACATGCATTAATCCACTCAAAAGTATTATTTGATGAAGAAATATACTTTCTTAGTGGGTAAATTTAAGGTGATTTTACTTGGATAGTTATATATGACATAATCAAACCTCATCAAGCAACATAAACATTCTAGCAGTGAAGAAAATGAACCAAAATGTTGAGGTGACGTTGAAAATTGTCCAATCGGCAAAACTGTACCGAAGTGTTTGGCAGAACCTGACCGTATGGAGACAATTTAAAGTGATGGGTAGATTGAATATGATTGCCTCCACTCCGTCAGCATACTCATTTGTGAAAAACTTGATTTGTGTAGTCACAAATAAAACTTAAACTCGCTACGTCCGTCTACAGCTCGCTTCGGAACCGAAACCCCTGTTGACACATAGCCGAAACCCCCTACGTGCGCTCTAACAGGGTGTTATAGGTCAGTACTACTGTGCTCAATTCAGATGAATTCTGCGTACAAGTTCAAAAATACACTAAATACATTTTATCGCACTTTACATTAGATCCTTCGCGCAGAGGTGACGTGCAGTTCACTTTTTTAACTCTTCCCCTCGAGTCATCATCTCGTTGCCAGGTATTATTTTAACGTTGGAACGACAAACTTGTTCGTTCCCTCAGTTTATTTTATCGTGGGATCAAGTTAGTCAGCCAATCAGATGCTTTGTTTCATTTCTTGATGTTCGTGACAAAATTACTGAAGGAATTTGAAAGTACGAAATTGTACACGTTTCCTATAGTATTCTGTTCGGACGATCATACCAATCGCCATCTTATGATCTCCGAAATAACATCGAGTGATCGCCATATCAAAATCGTATTGTTGTCATCGTTTTATCGCAATCGTAAATGAACATCGTATCATCTCGTTATGGACATAGTAACATCGTGTCATGGTCATCGGAATATCGTCAACTTGACACTGTGTTATTGTTATCGTAAAATAGTATTATCACCGTCATACCGACGTATACCGTGATCGTAACATCATGATATCGTCGTCATATCGCAGTAGTTAAAGCATGTGTCTGAAAGCCCTTTGCGATGTTACGATGACAATGGTACGATGGTAAGATTTCGTCAATTTAATTGACGATAGTATGATGTAACGATGGCGATATTATGATTTTAGGATGGCGATGCCACGATGATGACCATACTATGACAAAGATGCGAGAGCGATAGAACAACGACGATGATACGAGTGAACAATTGCGACAGCTATATTCCGAGACGATAGAACAACATTACGGTGGCGATAATGCGACCATACAGTGGCGATGGAAATAGTAGTACGATTTTGTGATTGCGAGGATAAGATATCGATGACAAGATTATACGATACGATAATGCAATAACAATACTTCGATTGAAGATGGTACGATGTAATGATGACGATGCTACGATTGCGATATTTCGATGACGATAGTGCGACTTACAATAGCGATGACGACAGAAGTACGATTTTGTGATTGCGACGATAAGGTATCGATGACACAATGATATGCGATACCAATAACTCGATTAACGATGGTACGATTTAATGATTGCGATGTAATGATGGCGATTTCACGATTGAGATTATACTATGACGATGACGATGGGTCGATGATAAGGAGGTAATGATATGATGTTACGATTGCAATCACACGCGATGTTACGATTGCAATGAAGAAACAATAAAATTGGTGATGACGCAAAGTTAAAAATGCGATATGATGACGATAGTAAGATTGAGAGTATATGATAGCGATGACACGATGTAACGATGGCTACGAAACGATGAATATGAAACGATTGCCATAGTAGTACAAAACAAGTAACTGATTCCCACGATATACCTCGTTCCCTAGACATTAATACTTGAGGAAACAAAATACAAAAAAGAAAAATTAGTAGTGCAAACCTAGAAATCCAAGTATCCTCTGTCTGCTTATTGCATATGATGTTTTCCTAGTATGAAAATAAAATGTTGGCAAATTCGTTCGACGAAACGAGCAAAAAATAAGAATTATATCTATGACACTGGCCTATGATTTGCTTGGTCCTATACGTCATTCGTTAAAATTTAGATTCTCTAGGGTTTTTGGGGTTGATTTGATTTCATGTGCTTAAATAAACGACCATTTTATCAATTTTAAGTTCGTTTGCGTTTGACTTTGTTAAGTACGTTCTTAAACGAAACATTTCTATTGTAAGACATTTCTATAATGCATTTAGCAGAGTTTCTTACATTTGTCTTTTCTTCTGAGATTTTTTAGCTCACCTGAGCGAAGCTCAAGTGAGCTATTGTCATAGCGCGCCGTCCGTCGTCCGTCCGTCCGTCCGTCGTCGTCGTCGTCGTCGTCGTCGTCGTCCGTCCGTCCGGCGTAAACTTTTAACATTTTCGACATCTCCTCTGCAACCGCTGCACAGAATTTCAGGAAACTTCACAGGAAGCAAGTACTCAATGCCCTCTACCAAGTTTGTGTTTTTCGAGCCGATCTGAAATCCAAGATGGCCGCCACAGGTTCTGATTGGCTGACACATTTTCGACATCTCCTCTGCAACCGCTGCACAGAATTTCATGAAACTTTACAGGAAGGAAGTACTCAAGGTCCTCTACCAAGTTTGTGTTTTTCGTGCCGATCGGTCAACAAATATGGCCGCCGAGGGCTCTGATTGGCTGACACATTTCTGACATCTCCTCTGCAACCGCTGCACAGAATTTCATGAAACTTTACAGGAAGGAAGTACTCAAGGTCCTCTACCAAGTTTATTTTTTTCGTGCCGATTGGTAAACAAATATGGCCGCCGAGGACTCTGATTGGCTGATACATTTTCGACATCTCCTCTGCAACCGCTGCACAGAATTTCATGAAACTTTACATGAAGGAAGTACTCAAGGTCCTCTACCAAGTTTTTGTTTTTTGTGCCGATCATTCAACAAATATGGCCGCCGAGGGCTCTGATTGGCCGACACATTTTCAACATCTCCTCTGCAACCACTGCACAGAATTTCATGAAACTTTACAGGAAGGAAGTAATCAAGGTCCTCTACCAATTTTGTGTTTTTTGTGCCGATTGGTAAACAAATATGGCTGCCGAGGGCTCTGATTGGCTGACACATTTTCGACATCTCCTCTGCAACCGCTGCACAGAATTTCATGAAACTTTACAGGAAGGAAGTACTCAAGGTCCTCTACCAAGTTTGTGTTTTTCGTGCCGATCGGTTTTCAAATATGGCCGCCGAGGGCTCTGATTGGCCGACACATTTTCGACATCTCCTCTGCAACCGCTGCACAGAATTTCATGAAACTTTACAGGAAGGAAGTAATCAAGGTCCTCTACCAAGTTTGTATTTTTTGTGCCGATTGGTCAACAAATATGGCCGTCGAGGACTCTGATTGGCTGAAACATTTTTGACATCTCCTCTGCAACCGCTGCACAGAATTTCATGAAACTTTACATGAAGGAAGTACTCAAGGTCCTCTACCAAGTTTGTGTTTTTTGTGCCGATCATTCAACAAATATGGCCGCTGAGGGCTCTGATTGGCCGACACATTTTCAACATCTCCTCTGCAACCACTGCACAGAATTTCAAGAAACTTTGCAGGAAGGAAGTATTCAAGGTCCTCCAACAAGTTTGTGTTTTTCGTGCCGATCGGTCAACAAATATGGCCGCCGAGGGCTCTGATTGGCTAACACATTTTCAACATCTTCTCTACAAAAAAACCACTGCACAGAATTTCATGATACTTTACAGGAAGAAAGTACTCAAGGTCCTCTACCACGATTGTGTATTTTGTGCTGATCGGTCAACAGATATGGCCGCCGAGGACTCTGATTGGCTGACACATTTTCGAAATCTCCTCTGCAACCATTGCACAGAATTTCACAAAACCTTGTAGCAAGCAAGTACTCAAGGTTCTCTGCCAAGTTTGTATTTTTCTTGTCGGTAGGTCAACAAATATGGCTGTCAAGGGTTTCGATCTGTAAAAGTATTTTTGTGACTTTTAACCCTTTGTCTGCAACTCAGGTGAGCGATGTGGCCCCCTTGGGCCTCTTGTTTTATTTGTTTGGGTTTTAAGGATTGATATTTCATATGGATTAAGTGATTTTTTTAATAAGTAAAACAGATACCGGTAATTAACATCAATGTTCAACGTATGTTTAACTAAAGGTCTTGTTTTAGTTTATTTTAGATCACACGGGAGGGGACGGTATAGGTCGTATTTGTGAGTGTAGTGGTGCGTCAGTGATGGTGAACTCCACGTTCTCTATGCTGAGGAAAGGTGGTCAGATGGTGTTTGTAGGTCTACCCAAGGAACCACTCCACGTGGACAACGTACTACAGGATGTCGGTTAGTACTTCTAGTACTTTACGCACGACTTAAGGTCAGACCCTGCAATTCCGATTCTTATACAATGTATGTCTTTCTCTCAAATTTTAAGTGGCGTTTTAGATCATAAAATTATTGTAGTATCATACAAGGAACTCTTCGGTGTAGAGATTAAAAAATATTGAGTCCTGTGTCTGTCCTTACGACGGATATACATTCTGTTCACTGTGTCTGGTAAGGGAGGTACAGACCACATGCACAATTATAAATTCTGTTTACGATAGGTTTGTCAGAATATTCAAAAGAGTAAGAACTCTATTGGTCTCCAGGGTCAAAAGTCGTGCATAGTCACGGGTAATTGGAATCGCAAAATCTTGTTGGAGTTGGCCGATTTCAGATTGAAGCGTTTCATCGTTGCCATAGAATACACAAACCTATCAGCAAGTAAAGGACCTAATGTGTTTTGCGGTGGTCAGTATATCGTGGTCTAGTTGAATATTTGTTTTATTTTTCTACAATTCTTTCAAAGTGGTATCTCTGATATATTTAATGAAACATCGAAATTCATGAAAACCATTATGACATGTGACTTTTTATCTTGAATATATAAGAATTGACTGTTCAATTTTGACAGTTTATTGGAGTATGAAGTTTGGTTTGTCACATCACAAATTGTGTAAAACCGCGTAGGGGCGGAGCTTAGCTAATTGTAAGTTTGTTGCAGATTTTACACCAGGCGAGTTCTATAATACATATAGGGAGAAAATCTCATGTCATGTTAGAATAAATCGTCAATTTTGCCCTAAGTTGTTACCTTATGGTAGTGTTTTGATATTACATGACTGTAAAAATTCTTTCTGTTCACAGTGTTCAAGGCCCTTACCTTGAGGACAGTTCATGGACGTAAGATTTACCATACATGGGAGGAAACGGAAGCACTAGTGGCTGATGGGAAAATCGATGTAAATCGGGTCATTACACATCGCTTTCCAATGTCAAAGTTCGAGGATGCCTTCGATGTCTTATTTGGAGGGAAAGCCTGTAAAATCATTCTATATCCCTCTCAGTAAACAAATATATGCACATTAGATATTATGTTTTGTCATCGCAAGTTTTCAGAGTAAAGTTACACAACTGAATGGTCTTTCCTGTTATTTTAATGTATACAGTCCGTCTATACAATGGAATGGTCTTTTCTGTCATTTTAATGTATACAGTACGTCTATACAATGGAATCGACTTTCCTGTCATTTTAATGTATACATTCCGTCTATACAATGGAATGGTCTTTTCTGTCATTTTAATGTATACAGTACGTCTATACAATGGAATGGTCTTTTCTGTCATTTTAATGTATACAGTACGTCTATTCAATGGAATCGACTTTCCTGTCATTTTAATGTATACAGTCCGTCTATACAATGGAATCGACTTTCCTGTCATTTTAATGTATACAGTCCGTCTATACAATGGAATCGACTTTCCTGTCATTTTAATGTATACAGTACGTCTATTCAATGGAATCGACTTTCCTGTCATTTTAATGTATACAGTACGTCTATTCAATGGAATCGACTTTCCTGTCATTTTAATGTATACAGTCCGTCTATACACATGTCAGCTTGTTCATAAAGAAGATATTGAATCAGAGCACTTCTTCATAATGGAACCCTCCATATGTAACAATTTGTTATACTCCAAACATGCATGTTTCAGATATGTAACTTGACCCAATGCATTGAAATCAAGAGACATTTGCAATGTTTTTTGTTTGAATCTTCTGTAGGATCGTCATACGTACCCTATAAATTGTCAATATTGAAATATATGTTCTATAGTACCAATTTTATTGTACTAGACACGTGTTTCAAATATTTGAATTCTCGTCAGTAGTACTTCATGCCAAACAGTTTAAACAAAGCCGAAGTGAATTTTCCTGGCGCCATCTACAATACAGAGTTGTCATGCAGTTTTTACTCTGTGCAAATTCCAACGCCGAGAAGGGAAAAGTGAAAAGCACGTTAGTGCCCTACATGTATGAGTAAGTTTCTCCTTATATATTTTTATATATTTTTGCCTAATTTTTCAAAACTTGAGGAGAACAATTATCACAGTTATTTATGCAAAAAAATAAAACATAATATAGATGTGAATGCTTTATGCTTTCAATATGATATAAAATATTATATTATATAATATGAAATATCGTAATATAAAATATCCTATGTCGAGCGAAAAGAAAAACAAAAGAAAATGGAGAGTATTGAAGTATCCCTGGTAAAACAGATATGCCAGACCAAGTACCAAATGTACGGATTTGTTCTGAGAGCTAGGCATCTTTCAGATAAGCTTCTCAGTCAGGGATATGTCTGTGACTGACTAACATTGTCACTGAGGAAGTTCTACGGTCGATATGAGGAACTCGTCATACACTATGATGTCCCACTCTCCAGAATGGCGGATGATATTCTGTCGTAGACCATTTGAACCATCCAACCAAAGATTGTACTCTATGTCTTCTGAAATGGAAGTAACCGGATGTGACAGTTCTACCGAATTGCAGCGGCGGGTGTTGCATACAAGCAGGAGATGCTTACTCTACCTGGACACCTGGTCTCACTCCCACATCGGGAGTTCGCTTCTTTTCATATGGTGGAGGTTTTTATTTGTTTGCTTTGGTTCCTGTTTTATCCTGATTTTGTATGCCTTCGGTTTATGATTTTCTGAATTATCGATTTTGTTCTGTATACAGGGATATGTTCATTATCCATATTTGTCATTTATCAGCTACCGGCTCGTATCTTTTGTCATACATATAAAAAAAAAAGAAAGAAAGCGTTAGGGGATTGATGTTCATGATTCAAATATCTTACTCATAGGACGCTACGTCTGCTTTTCACTTTTCCCCTCTCTTGTCTCGGCGTTGAAATTTGTACAGAGTAAAAACTGTATGGCAACTATACCAACACTAATACTACTGAAACCGCGTTGGAAAAATTCTGCATCATCCAGTATCATATATCTCATTTGAATCTGATGTCTCTATTGTCTGGAAGGTGTAATTTGATATATGTACAGGTATACACGAATACTAAGTCGGATAGTACTATAGCGCACTTTGTGTGAAAGAAATGGATATGCGGACTTTCCCCATTCCTTTTACATCTACTCATGTGAACCCTGTATACACGTTGGATAACACTTTTTTGTAATGTTCTTATAAAAACTTGAATCATACCGTCCTACGCAGAACAACTCCACATCAGAAAAACCTGTTAATAATCTGCTTAACGTAACAATGCTTATTCTATATTCGTTTTCCTGGTGAAAGGTACAGTGTGAGGGAATTTATGTCGTTGAAAGCTTAAAACTAAAAAAATGTCTAGTACATACACTTGTTGATATACATGCATATACTTGAAAGCATAGAGCATTCACATCTATATTGTGTTTTATGTTTTATTTTTGTATTAATAACTTGATAATTGTTCTTCTAAAGTTTTGAAAAATTAGGCAAAAATTAATTTAATGAAGGTTCAAATATATTCTTAAAAGTCTAATATTGTGTCTCTCTGTCACAAAAGTCATGACACATGGTGTCTGGAGCGCTTCATTATAAAGAACGGACGGACACGCGGATGTACATGATAGTAATAAAGTATTACATTTATCGACTGGCTTCGAGTGGCGTAGTTCATCTGTTGCTCCAGAAAATCCGTCACAGGGAGCAGTGTGTTACTGTTTTATTATGCCGTCACATTGATGTCATCAGCGTCATGCGGACGTCATTTTGAACATCATTTTTTTAAAGGTCATTATCCAATCAATTCGCCAAATGACTGTAGCTTCGCCAACTATGCTTAAGCCGGGCTTCCACTGTCGCGAATGCAGAGGCGATAGAGCTACGATTTTGTTTAATCGTAGCGCATTCTCCTCTCAATCGCGGGCATTCTCGTCTCATCGTGTCACTATCGTGTCATGTTCTCCTGCATTCTCCTCTGTTCGCGGCACCGACGCGAATGCTTCAAACTGTTTAAAACATTCGCGTCTGAATTCTTATTCGCCTCACACTCGCGGCACATGCGCAGCGCATTCGCCTTGCATTCTCCTCCATTCGCGGCGCGTTCTCCTCACATTCGCGTGCATTCTTGTTCCAAAGGTGGAGGAGAATGAGCCACGTTAGAGCCCCGATAGAGCCACGATAGAGCCCCGACAAGAAAGAATCTGACGCGAATGTGATGCGAATGCGCCGAGAATGTGACGCGAATGAAAAAAATCAACGCGATTCAGCCACGATCTTGACACGATAGTGACACGATATCGCCACGATAGTACTACATACACAAACGACAGTGACAATAATAATTATCTCAGAGTTGATGTAAAAGTGTGCGGATCAATGTTTTGAAAACTTTGACAATGCCTTTCAAGAGAAAACAACCTGGAAAGAGGTGAAAGTCAACAAAGGGTATTGATGTTCCTAGATATGTCAAATGATTTTGATTTTGCTCTTGTCACATTCTTGTCATGATCGCAGCGCTATCGGGTTAAAGTCGTGTCTCAATCTCCTGCATCGCAGCGCTATCGGGTTAAAGTCGTGTCTCAATCTCCTGTATTCGCCTCTCATTCGCCTCGGTGTCTTTTTATCGTGGCACATTCGTGTCGCATTCTTCTCTATTCTTGTCACTCTCGCCTCACTATCGCGGCGGACGCGTAGCATATTCTTGTTGCATTCGCGGCGCTATCGTGTGCCTATCGCGCCAAGAAATACTTGATGAGAACAGACAAGAATGTGACACGATTGTTCATTCGCCTCTGATCGTAGCTAATTCTCCTCTACATTCGCGACAGTGGAAGCCCGGCTTTAACAACGCCAATTGCGAGTACTAGTTTTCACCTTTGGACATAACTAACCGGTTAATAGTAGTTCGAAAAATAACAATTGTTACCGGTGCAGCAATTTCAGGAAAATATAAATTGTATTGTATCAAAAAAAAATAATTCATGGCTAAAAACTATGATGAAATGGATTTAGACTGTTCGTTTTTGGTTGTCTGTTTTTCACTTTTAAAATTCAACCCAGCTCCTTTCATTTTTTTTCTTAACAAATGACGTTAAAACAAAGGGAGGGTGTTGAAAAGAAGAAATTAATACTTATTCCATAAACTTTTCTATTGATATTCTGTTATCGTTCATTTATAAATTTCGCTATGAAAGCACAAAGTAACGAATACTGCCATATCTCACGCATGAAGAGACATATACATAACTTTGTACTTGACTGCACATTCAAGATGTTCTTTTGTAATCTACATCTTTGCTCTATGTTAAGTGAAATCCCATTGTATTAACTCTGCACGGGTTTCTTATCCATATAGGAACTGTCAGAAACATGTTCTATACAGTAGTGTTATTATTAGGGTCTGTAGTCATCTCATCAGGTACTGTATTTTCATTTTTATCAAAAGGACAACTTCGCCCTTTATGAATTATGTCAATTTTTAAAAAAATGTCCTGTAGCTTTATAAAGAATGATTGTAAATCTAGTTGTACCTTGTTGTTTAAGTTGTTTTGTCTGATGATCGTTGTTTGATGTATTCCACGTGTATGTTCCACTGTGGTCAGTGAAGGACGGTCTTATTGGAGATCTCTTCAATTGTGTGTGTTTTCCGCTGTGGTCAGTGCAGGACGGTCTGGTTGGGCTCTCCTCCATTGTGAGTGTTTTCCGCTGTGGTCAGTGTAGGACGGTCTTGATGGGGATCTCTTATATTGTGTGTGTTCCGCTGCGGTCAGTGTAGGACGGTCTTGATGGGAATCTCTTATATTGTATGTGTTCCGCTTCGGTCAGTGTAGGACGGTCTTGTTGGAGATCTCTTACATCATGTGTGTGTTCCGCTGTGGTCAGTGCAAGACAGTCTTGTTGGAGATCTCTTATATTGTGTGTGTTCCGCTGTGTTCAGTGCAAGACGGTCTTGTTGGAGATCTCTTACATTGTGTGTGTTCCGCTTTTATCAGCATAGGCGGTCTTGTGTTCCGCTGTGGTCAGTGCAGGACGGTCTTGTTGGAGATCTTTTACATTGTGTGTGTGTGTGTTCCGCTGTGGTCAGTGCAAGGCGGTCTTTTTGGAAATCTCTTACATTGTGTTGTGTGTTCCGTTGTAGTCAGTGCAGGACGGTCTTTTTGGAAATCTCTTACATTGTGTTGTGTGTTCCGTTGTGGTCAGTGTAGGACGGTCTTTTTGGAGATCTCTTGCATTGTGTGTGTGTTCCGCTGTGGTCTTGTTTGAGTTCATTTACATTGTGAATGTGTTCCGCCGTGGTCAGTGCAGGACATTCTTGTTGGGGATCTTCTCCCTATATCCTTCAATGTCTAGAAAGAAAGTAGAATATGTAGATGTAGAATAGATTGTAGCCTTCATATTTTGTCACAATTGCTTACCTGATATGTACATCGAAACAATCACCGAATTTGACATGTTTTCATGGAGCTGTTGCGACGGGTGTTGCATGCAAACAGGAACTCTCCCGGGGAACCTTGTCTCACTTCGGAATGTTGCTCATTCCACGGTTCACAACTGTTCCATTAGAAATTCTAATGATTTTGCCTTACTTTCTCGACTTTGGTACTTCGATGTTTATTATTCCATTATTTGAGTAGCTAAATATGTAGCTGACATAGACAGTCTGTTAACAGTTGTCATTTATTAGTTTCGTCATCGCTTTGTGTGTACTCCTCACAAATCGTCATAATTGAGAGATCGACAAACGTCCTATAACACACCTGTTCTGAACTTTCGTATTGTGTCATATATACCGTTCGTCATATAATGGTTTATCAGAGTGTCGGCCTTTGATTATATCATTTGTTATTATGTTTTAAAATTGCAACAACAAGTGCGACATTCGACAACCATTTGTCCGCTGGATTCCTCGTTTTGTAGCCGTCATAGCTCGTCAACAGTTGACCATTGATATCGATGTCGAGGATCGTGAGTTGTTCATCTCCTCTACTTAAAGTATCTCATTTTACGTCGCCGTCTCTGATCAACATAAGTTTTGTCGCTTTTTGTTTCAATCAAAGATCGTCACCAATAGTCCATTGGTTTTGTCTCTTTATAGGGAGCCGTCATCATAGATTTTGTCTATTATCATAAATTTTGCCTTTATGTAGCCGTCAATAAAGATTTGTCTAGTTATGTGTAGCCGTCACCATAGATTTTGTCTCTTTATGTGTAGCAGTCATCATAGATTTTGTCCCTTTATGTGTAGCAGTCACCATAGATTTTGTCTCTTTTTATGAAATCGAATCATGTATAGCAGTCATAGATTGTTAATCAGTCGGGGTTTTTTTGTAACGACGTAAATTGATATGTCGCCGTCATAGATCGTCACTAATGTTTCCTTAATAGATGGTCACCAGCTGCAAATTTTTATCGTCGAATTATATGTAGCCTCAATAGATTATCAAATTTTACCAGTACCGGTATTTATATATACATGTAGCCGTCATAGATCGTCACAGGTGGCCGATATATAAATATTGCCGTCATAGATCTTTTCCAGTTGCTGATTAATTAATTGGCATCATTGGTTTATATGTAGCCGCCATAAATTGTCAACAATTGCTCATTGATATCATATCTCTATATGTAGCCTTAACTCATGGATTACACCCGTTATCCATTGTTATCGTCGATTTACATGTAGATGTAGCAGTCATAATCCATTGATCTTGTCTTCGTGCATCGTCATTAGTTGCCCATTTTTATAGTCGCTTTATATGTCACAGGATGTCCAATGGTATCACCATTATTATATGTATTCGGTTTCGATCGTCACCAGTTCACAATTGGTATCTTCACTTCATAAATATCCGTCATAGATTGTCACCCGCTCTCACTAGTAGCCCATTTGTATATATTCCTAGTTATTGTGACCAGTAGTCCACTGACCTTTTCGACCAATATTACCTCAAATGTCGTCGCCAGTTGCCCATTGTTCTCTACATATATACAATATTGTGTGTAGACGCGATATAATGCCATGAGTATGTGTTTTGAAGCTGGAGGACATGCTAGGGTGTTCTTTACAATGATTGTAACAAAGAATTAATTTTATTTGGCCAGTTTATATCAACGAGATGGTGCTCTAAAAGTAAACAAGACAAAAAGCTTTTGCAAACGTTTTGACAACTGGTTAAACTTACACTAGTTGCACATAATTGGATGATAATCGTTACCTTTTCGGGGAAGATCCTATCTATATTCTTTAACGATTTGTCACTGTGAATGAAATATAATCCATTAACTTTATCCAGTTTGGCTATCAGTTATCGAAACATATAAAAGATACATAATCTCCACTGAAACAAGACAAGGACTGTTCTATCAGCTGGATAGGACAAACAATCAATGACACATACTTCCTTTCTCACTCAAGTATGCAGAAAGTTAACTATAGAGATGCGTTGTTCCATAAGGACAATGCTCCTGTTCATAAGTCTATAATTGCCATGACTGTATAACACGCTTATATTATGGCAATAATTTGATTCCTTGGTTACTTGATCTCCCTCAATCAGACCTTAATCTATTTCGAAAAACTGAAAACAGCTATTTCCAGCATCCCCTTTCAGTGCGAAGATGGCATTGAACATGCAGTGTATGACTTTCTTAACAATTACAATGGTATTTTGTTAAGCATATAAATTTTAACATAACCCCAGTAATTCGTACAAGGGAAAACTTAAAAAATATGTGAACAATCTAAGCATCTGCTCAAAAATAAATGTAAACGTTGTACTGCAAGGTGTCAGTCAGATTTAAAAGCAAGCAATCTAAGAGAAATTTTACTGCTTTCTAATCCAATACAGACGAATATTCGAGGTGTCACTCAAATCCTTTTCAGTAATTGGAAAAACACAACGATTAAATTCAGTATCAAAAAAATCAAACTTAATTCATTTCATTCATTCATATGCATCATTAAAATAAGGGTCAGGAGGATATGGAGGAGGTTATACCTATAATAAAATTCAAAACGCCGGGCCCATGTCGATGTCCTGTCCACTTGGTTGGCAGGCGTACCACACCTCGTGTTATTACTTCAGCAGAGAAAAACTTTCATGGTGGAAAGCTCATGTAAGTAGATGCCTTACCTAAACAAATTGAATATCATTAGATACAAAACATGCAATTTTAATCTTAAAAGTCTTCAAATTCATAAGCACCATTTAAAAGCGGAAAAGTTTACAGCATGGACCAGACATGACGTTTCAGATATTTAACCCTCGTCAGTGATCTTCAATCCAAACAATGAAATATGGCCAAAATACTTGAATAATGTCCAAAATATAACGAAAGACGTAGCAAGATGGCTTGGATATGACGCAACAAGACCCAGGTTTTAGACATTTTGAGAAATCTTTTAAACAGAAATTTTCGAATTTCGAATGTTCCCGGCGACCGCGGCAGTCACGGCGGTCAAAAACGTAGCACGCCGTATGATTTTTGGCAGTTGTTATCTTGATATTCAAGTTCTGTTACCCTAGTTTTACACTATGTTCCCGGTGACCACGGCAGTCACGGCGGCCCAAAACGTAGCACGCCGTAGGATTTTTGGCAGTTGTTATCTTGGTACATGTATTCAAGTTCTGTCGGGTCTCGTCACGTTTTCGCACGGTCTATCAAGGTATCCTTGACGAACCACAGCTCCTGAATCCTGGAAACCAGACGGCGCACTACGATTCAACTTACGGCTTGTTACGGACGCTTGAACGTTTCCTCACGACCTGCCATGTTCTGATAAGGTCTGTCATTCTTTGTTACGACCCATTCAAGTTGGCCACGTCGACCAAGTTCTGTCAAGGCCCACTACGATTAATTGTGACCGCCGGGAAAAGGAGACACAAAAAGCTGCAAGAAAAGGGCTTAGCTTTTTATATTTCTTCTGTGAACGTGCATACAGTGCCAGGCCATAGTATAACTTGAAATAAACTGTAACAAGCCGGGATGTCCCGTGATTGAACGTGACGAAACGGCTTGCGCACTCCTTAGCTCGCCGTGAGAAAACATGGCACACCATGATAAAACGCGCACCTGCCCTAAACCAGCCGCAGTAAAATGAGACATAAACGTGACAGACCAAGTTGCCGACTCATACTTTTGCTTCCCTTTCCGCTACGGACACTGTCCCAAGTTTTGTTACGGTCTGTAACGTTATGTCACGTTTCGTTGGAATCGACACGTTTTGCTACGGTTTCTGAAGTAGGCCATCTGCACCATGGCCTGCCTTGACAAATGTTTTGACAGTTTAAACATTTGCGCCGTCAGCCCCGGCAATCACGGCTAGTTACGTTTGTCGATCCCGTTCCCCTACGTTGTCTCACAGTTACCATGTATCGTCCACATTACTTAAAATTAGCTTGAAACGTGGTTTCCGTGGTCGACTGGAACATAGTGTAAACTGGGGGTTAGAGAAATGCATCTGTGAAACAACAGTTGGCTTGAAATGACTAAAGTGGTCATTTTTTCTGACCAGGGAGTTGTACATACATGTACGTCACCTTTTCTTATCCACAGTATCTGATTTCTCATCTGTAACATCCATCGATGCAGGCGGCATGACCAAGCGTATGTCTTCAAATCTTCAAAATTGTATCAATCGAAACTGACAGATTTACATAATGAAGTTCTCTTTGCCCCTGCATGCAAAGCAGGAAACAAAATTATTTCACCTGCAATCACCACAAATCCAATTTAACTTATGAAGTTGACATAAAATAAAGCCAATAAATGTAACTCCATACACTTTTGCTCATCAAAGACATGCTTTTATCCTTACAGGCAAAATGCTCAGTCATGGGAGGATTTCTTGCACACGTTAACTACGCTCATGAAAACAGCTACCTTAAGTTGATGTGTCAAAATATGAAACGTACGTTTTTCGGTATACTTGTTTCATTTTTTATTATCTATTCATGAATGAGTTAAAGAAGATCCTGACGATAATCTCAACAGCACTCACAATAGAGCACCAAATTGGGCATCGACAGACCCCTAGCAAGCTAGAGGTGGGACCAGGTGCCCGGGAGGAGTAAGCATCCCCTGTTGGCTAGCCGCACCCGCCGTCGATGAAGAAACGTGAGCGTTTCCTAGGAATATCTCCAATATTTGTTCAATTTCATCCATGCCCGTATTTCTAAATATATGCTGTACCATTGAAAGATACTTTGAAATCATATAACAGTCGTCATGTCCATTGTTTAATCAAACGTCAAATACTTCGTTCATTTTACAATATTTACGCTGGATAATTTTAACTACCATTCATGGACAAAACATATAGATATTATTACCTTATGCTTCCGCTAGATAATGCCAGGAGGCCGATATATTATTGAAATGGAGTGTTTCTTATTATTTATTAAATTATTCCCCCTATTTTACCAGTTGGTTATGGGGTATGGTTTGGACTGAATGACATCTTGCACCCTAAATCTTCCTTGTTCCTCTGGGGATTCAGAAACAAGGCGTGTCGCTGGTTTGATTGGTATGGTGGGAAGCCACAACACTACAAAGACGATTACAACTGCGCATGCTTCAGAGAAGATTTCAACTTCCAGTGGAGTTTACAGAGCTGCACAATGGAACTTAATTACGTCTGCGAAATGGATTTGGTAAATAATCGCTGATAGTATTATACGACTTGGTTTGACAATAATCATCTTTGTAGGAGTAGAAAAAAATTATAATTTTGAAAGAAAGTCCTTGTAACAAGAAAAAAAGATGACTCAATTTCGTAATGCATGTACGAATGAAGCAATTATTGATGACATGAAATGGTAGGGACTTAGAAATATTTTTAGAAATATTTGAAAACCGAAAGAAATATTACATATATCTCCATGTACATTTATCTTTACTTCATTTGTCTTATTTTCAGTATCAAATACATTTTACTTTGAAGAAAAACCGGATTTTACAAACCTACATGTATTATTGCCCTCTTTTTCAGAAAGTTCCGAAGCAACACCAGGGTTATTAAAACTGATTTAATTGTCTAAAAAATTAATCATACAATAAATGATATAATCAAACTGCTTGTTTAGCTTGTTTTTTTTTTTTTTTGTTGTTGTATATCGTTGTTATCAGAAACAAACAAATGTCTTGGTGAAAGAAACAATCCAAACCGGCCCTTTTACAGACTTGTCAAAAAGGAGATAACAAAAACCTTTGGAACTTTTACTCAGGATAGGCATTATTTCGCTTTCTGTCGTCTCTTCCTTTTGCACACTTTCTGAAATTGTTAAGATTTCACTATAATTACCATCATGAGAGCAAAGTGGAAGGCCTAGCCAGACTAGTTTCAATCCAGCTTTCCTCGCAATTGAGAGGGAAATTGCTTATATTTATTTAGACGTACTGAAAATACAGTTTTGCTTTTACAGGCCATTTAGTCTACTGGAAAACCTCCAGCGTAATATCCTGCTTTGAACGATGTACACTGTATGGATAATAGTACAGATACAAAATAGTATTAGTAAGAATGAAACCCTAAGTATGTTTTCTGATTCTGATTTCTGATTTTGATTTTGGTTATTTTTTACTTTCCTTCCCTGATTTAGAAAAATAGTTACATTGTATCAAACGATCAACATTGTTACTGGTATTTCGATCATCGCATTTACAAAAATCTACGGAACAGTTATTTTGATTCTATCTCCGCAAGCTAACGATCTCAAAAATTCAATGACAACATAAACAAGTAATACGAGAAGCAAAAAAAAAAAAAAAATAATAAAACAAAACAAAACGTCAAAATTAGCAACTTTGATAATGCCCTATTTAGTAGCTTTAGATGCAAAGGCGATGTATTAAATATCATCGCCTTAGTGAAAACGGTAATGTTCACGGGAAGGTGTGCGCAGACATGTATGCGCGCAAATCATTTGCTATAAGAAAAATATTATACATCCCATTTGTTTCAAGACGACTCTCTTGTGGTCTAAGCATAACCTAGGCATGGATAATTTTACCTGTTAATGTCTTAAAACTTGTTAATCCATGTGCATTTGTTTCAGACCCAGTTCTAAGCATAAATGACTTCCATTTTACCGGATGTACAATATCTAGTCAATTCGACCTAAGCATATTTCAATCGGAAAGCACCTCTCTATTGTAGGAGCACTCACCCCGAGGGATCAAGGTCGAAACAAGACAACGTATACAAAATCATTCATTCAAATGTTCCAAGTTCTTACTTTTTTATTTTCAGGTTTATAATGTCAGTACATGCGAAATATATGATCCCATAGAGTGGGAGCACCAACAAAGGAGTGGTTCATACAGATTGAAATGTCCAACGGTCGAATTGATCGGATCTTGTACATCCGGAAAAATGGCAGACATTTCTGTTTAGAACTGAGACAAAAACAAATGTTCGTGGATTTACAAGTTTTAAAACATTAACAGTTAAAATTATCAATGCCTAGGTAAAGTTTAGTAAATTGATGAGCTGATTTGAAGAATGCAGGGAACAATATTCCTCAAAAAATAAACTTCCAACCAAACGAACCTGTTGCACTAACGCTCTGTATATTACATCACATACAGTAGCGTTTATCTAGTGCTACCTATTTAGCAGAATAGTTTGTTTTGCCCAAGTATAAAAATGTACAATTTTATTCTAAATACTTGTAAATCAGCAACAATAGGAGGTTAAAACCATTGCAACATCCCTCCAAGTATTTTCGGCCACATATTACATTTAGTCACGTTTCGGAATTCTAACTAAACAAAATTTGGAATTCAAAGTTAATAACAGAAATAAACGAAGGTGGATACACTTTATTATTTCGTTTCTTTGAATTATTTTGTCTTTAATGAGTTAAAGAAGATCCTGACGATAATCTCAACAGCACTCACAATAGAGCATCAAATTGAGCATCAACGAACCCCTAGCAAGCTAGAGGTGGGACCAGGTGCCCGGGAGGAGTAAGCATCCCCTGTTGGCTAGCTGCACCCGCCGTCGATGATCATGCACGAAAATGAAAACATATGAAAAACATGAACTGCACTGTCTGAGGCCATTTCTATGTAGAAAGTGCTATGGCGATCATGTCAGGGAAAGTATTCAAAACACTTACTGTCAAACCCCTCGCGGGGAACTTTTTAACGAGCTCCACACGGCAAAGGGCATAAGTGTGACAGTTTAGGACTTGTAACCGAAACAACGGAATAGGAATAATAAGAGGGATTCTCTCTAACAGCTGTTTGGGAACGCTTGTGTGTGTGTGCTTGTGTGTTATACCACTGGAAACAGTGTCAAACTATAGACTAGCAAATGAACTAGAAATTGTTTTCCCCTCTCAAATGAATCCTCTGGGAGGTACTCTATAAAAGGCATACAACCGGTGGTTCAAAAGAGCCAAGATCAACCGGCAAATGCTGTCCACTTACGTCACCTTGTAGTATATTTTGTCATGCCATTGACAGGTTTCAGTCTGCTTGCGATAGATTTGCTGTGTATTTAGGTTTATATATATGCGC
The DNA here is from genome assembly GCA_033119305.1 of Pinctada imbricata. Lineage (NCBI taxonomy): Eukaryota > Metazoa > Mollusca > Bivalvia > Pterioida > Pteriidae > Pinctada > Pinctada imbricata. The sequence goes on along the minus strand of VSWD01000008.1, from coordinate 27,962,356 downwards.
AATCAATGTAATTCTCTGAGATGAAACTGTTTCATTTTGCATGAAAATGCTCGTGACGTAACAATGCATAAGAGCTAAAGAAATATGCCGCGACGACTTTCTTACCTGCAATATGAACCCGCGGTGACATAAATTTTAACGTCACTTTTTTACCTAGAAAAACGAGATTTCAAAAAAAAAAACAAGAATAAAATAGACAACTGTGGTGCATATGTATATAAAATAAATGTCATAATTAGTGTTTTGTTACGGTTATGAAACACACAGTTGTAGCAAGTGCATTTATCGTATGAAATGCACTTGCTGTCTGTTGCATACCCGTAACAAAATACAAATTTTGACACTTATTCTCTATTTGAAGCAGTTAATTGATCAATCCATAAGGGGAAAGAATACGTTCATACAAATACTGTATGTATTTAGCGTAGGAATAGGCAACTGTTTATTTCAGTCATCTAAACATAAGTGTGCCATTGCCATTTATGGTAAAGTAACTCGACGACATTGTAGAAATAAAGAAATTGATGTTAATAACTAAATTATCATGAGTTCATCATGTAAATACCACGTTTCATACCAAGAATAGGCATAGAATCCAGTTATCGGAAGTATGGTGACAATTGACGCCTATGGAAAAGTTTACATTGGTAATCTAAAGATTAACTATTTTTTGCACTAACAACGAACGAAATATTGACATAAGAATAATATGTAGTCAGACATGCTTACACTTCAAATAGGATAGGAACCAAGAGAAAAAGCAACAAACTTTTGTTTGATGTAAGAAGGAGGGGATCTCCAACAAGACTCGGTTTATGCATCCGCAGCAAAATACCGACACACCACTGTGGGAAAATATAGAGTACAAAAATTAAGAAATGGACAATTACTGCCAAACACAAAAGACTTCACATAAATCAATGAGAACAATAGGCAATCGATGCTGACTAAGGACGGACATCATCACGTTAGTAGATATGTTGTGGGTTGACTCTCCCACTTTTACGGTTGCCTAGAGGTCTCGAAGAACACTAAATTCTTGTGTCATAACCTCTTCATTGTAAGATCACCAAACAAAGCACATTGCCAAAGTTCATCAATTGATCAAGTGAGCAACTAATTTTTGACAATTGATGTCATTAGCCACATTACATTTGTTACAAATGCTGAAGGTTGAATGCGCCTATTGATAAAAACAGAAGGAAGTTATCATAATGATTTTTGTAATGACATCAACAACATTTGATAATGGAAAATTACTTGAACAGGCAATGGAGGTGTTAGAAATAGATTGAATTCGAATTTCTTCTCAAACTACAGATGAAAGAAATAGAATCTCACTGATGAAGAGTTTTAGTTTGAAATACATTTTTTAATGAAAACTTCTGTATCATTGGTCTAATAAGCTCCTCCTTTCCCGGCGAATAAATCAAATGAACCGCCTCCTACATCTCCGCCATACTCAACAGAAGATCCCCCGCTATCTCCTCCCCCGTAGACATTTCCTGATGCAGATCCGCCATATCCACCTCCGGATCCTCCACCTCCTGCGTTCAAACCTCCATAATCTGATGATGATCCTCCTCCGCTACCTCCTCCATAAATATCTGATGAGCCCCCTCCAACATGCCCTCCTCCAAAACTTCCTGCTCCTCCAAGATCATTGATCATGCCACCATAACCAGAGGAACCTCCTCCTCCACTACTTCCGCCACCGTAATCTCCTCCTCCGCCACCGCTGCTTCCACCATAATTACTCCCACTTCCACCTCCATAGCCTGAAGAGCTTCCTCCAATACTACTTCCTCCCCCGTATGCTCCTCCGCCTCCGTAGCTAGATGAGTCACCTCCACCACCACTACTTCCTCCATATTCTCCTCCACTTTCGCCGCCATAGCTTGATGAACTTCCACCACCACCGCTGCTTCCGCCATATTCTTGGCTTGCACTTCCGGATGAACCTCCTGCACCTGCGCTTCCACTTCCATAAGAAGCGAACACATCACCATAGCCACCAGATGAGCCTCCACTACTGCCTCCTCCACCGCTACTTCCTCCACCGTTACCTCCTGCACCGTAATGATCAGAAGAACCTTCACCATAGACTTCAGCTGAACTTCCTGATCCGTACTCGGCTACTGCATGACTACTGCCTGCTTCCCCGCTTCCATATGCGCCTCCTGACACTCCCTCGTCGTACACAACAGAGGACGACCCTTTATGTCCTACTCCCCCGTGACCTCCACTGAGAAGTAAACCAAGATTTGAACCACCGGAAGCTGCACTACTTTTAACAATAGCACTACCGTGACCAACTGTTCCTTCAGCAAGTGCGCTACCGCCATGACCAACATCAACATGAAGTGAACCCTCAGCCTCTGGTACAGGTACAGATTGTTTAATGGCATTGATAATTCGACTTGAGTGTGCGCTGCTAGAGGAAGATTCATCAGTCACCCACTTGACAAGACCAGCGTTACCAACTCCATACACACTGTAGTCTTCATCACCATATCCACCACTGCTAGAACTTTCTCCCGACGATCCTCCACCACTTGATGATCCTCCTCCTCCTGAAGATCCACCATAGCCTCCGCCACCTTTTGAACCTCCCGATGACCCTCCTCCTCCGCTTGATGAACCCCCTGAGGATTTACCTCCTCCGCTCGATGAGCCTCCTCCTGAGGAGCCACCTCCGCTGCTTGATGAACCTCCTCCTGAAGAGCCGCCGTAGCCTCCTCCACCACCTGAAGATCCTCCACTACCACCAGAGGATCCGCCACTGCCACCTGAGGATCCCCCACCAGAGGATTTTCCACCGTAACTAGCCGGGGAAACTACGTAGAAAGATAAAAAATAATAATTACATCAAGATTCAACCTTTTGAATTCAGAAATTAAGGGTTTGCTTAAATACAGCAATAGTAAATCCTGGGAGATATAAGTAAAAGGATTGTGCGCACTTTATCACGATAGACATATCATTTACTAATTAAGCAGATGGGTGTCAAAGTAGAGACACTGCATGGATGCATATGACAGTTGCCATTCTTTATAGAATTATGAGAGACAATACAGCTTATAAATGATCTTACTTGCTTTTATAAGCTATATCGTCTCTCATAACTCTATTAAGAATGGCAACTGTCATAATTCATGCATTTCATTTTTATTTTGTGTATAATTTTATAATGAATATATCATGTATGTACACGTATGAATTTGGCGTTGGTGAGACGCAAATAAATTGTGAATCTGAATCTGAATTTGAATCTGCATATTGGTCAACTACCTTTAATGTGTTCTTATTTGTGTTTTAGTTGTGTCTTTTGCTTGTTTCTTTGTCAGTCGTGTTGTCGTTGTCTCTGGTATTTCTTTGATGTCGTCATTTGATGATGTAATAAGATTTGTGTGTTCCGCTGTGGTCCCTTCAACGTAATTTTGTCGGGGATCTTTTTTCTTCTTCTTAAGTTCATAAAAAAGAAACTTCTCAAGTAACAGACAAACAGTAAACTCTTCACTGAAACGATTCACTGAACTTTAACAAATCGACTTACTGACAGTCTTATAATAAATTATCTTCATTCGCCTTCCATTTTGATTTGGGACAAGGGAAATAAAGGTAGTATTACTTGATGCCCTAAAATGGGTCCAGTACAATCAAATAAGTTTGTCATACTGAGAACCTAATGGGCAGACAGATTCTATGAGGTGCCTTTCTATAGAACTGTATTGTGGAGCATGTTTTAAATCTGAGCGAAGGACCACAATTCATCTGATGACTTTCATGTCACTACAATAAATTGAAGATTTATTATCACTAAAATTCAACCAATCGTAAGTACAAATGTCAAAATTCGCATTCATATGAATGCAGCACTTTTAAGATTTCCATTTTTTGTACGTTTTTTTCCACAAATTTTGCATTTTCAACACATAATTTGAATTTGTCTTACTACCAATACTTAGTCCCCAATGGTAAAGAAAATAAATCATGTTCGTAAACGTACGGTGTACGCAGGCAAAGGATGAAACTTCTGGTCAAATTCGAAAAGTTAAATTTTGTTATTTTGTGTCAAAAAGTTTTGTGCATCATACATGTGTTTGACTGTTCATTTTAATTTATAATGTCTCATTGGTGATGATAAAAGCCCGAATAGAGAAGATATAATGTATGCTAAAATCAATGTTTATACCCAATGGCACTGAATATCTTTAACATCAAAACCTTGTCATTATAATTTTGTGACTTTATTTCTCTTTTGCAAAAAAGTATCACTAACCTTGATGAAGAAGCAAACAAAGGGCGAATATTACAGACAAGTACATCCTTTACAGTGATAGGAAATAATGTGAATTCTATTACAAATCTGGCTGTGGAGTTATAATGCATTAGGCCTGCATATAAAAAAGGATTTTCGACAAAATATATGTAGATTTAGCAAATATTATAAAATGTTTATCAAACGTCAACATTTCCTATGATTGCGTGTTCAGTATTTATGCAGATTTCCGTAAATCCTTAAATCAACCGTACCTAAATACAAAATACTTAGGCAAATTTTTCAGATATTTTTACAAATATATATAACGAGATTTTCTTCTGGTCTCCACTGGTACTTTATGCAAATGGTGATGAAATGCCACTTAATGATTCATGAAAATTCTTTTCGAGATCATGTGTAAATATGTAGGAGTAAGCCTTCGGGGATAACTTCACAATATTTGTTTGTCATTTTACTAAATTTTCAAAAAACATAATGATAATCACACAAAAAAATATCAAGTAAAGAAAAATGAATAAATTAAAAAAAACATATAAAGAAATTGATAAAAGAATAAAGTAACCAAAACTGCTACTTTTACAAGATTTTATGTATGGAGACATTTTTTTCCATACCCTACCCCCCCCCCCCCCCCCTCTTTTTTTAAATAATGCAACGCTGACCATTTTGTAGAATGTAATTTAAGACATCAAAGTGGTCCCACTCTGCTGGCAGAGAACAGAGGTTTAATATACGGTGGACCAGACATAATGTGCTGGGTATTTAATAAGTTAGTCGGAGTAGGCGACAGACACAGGAGCTCGATGTCAACAACCCTCAATGACACCCGCCCCTTCACATCTCTCTGCAGTCAAAGTATATATAAGGAAAGTAGAGGCGGATATTCTTGTGGATCGTTGGCATCAAGGTAATGTGGTGACCTGAAGTGCATTTCTTTGCAATTAACTTGTATGTACATTCATGATAAAAACAACATCGAAAAATATCTAACAATCTTTACATTTATACAAATACAGTTGTAATTGAATATTATATATCTGACTCTCTTTATACCCGAGGGAGGTGCCAGCTAAGTTGTGAAATAATTCTCGATTTCAGCCATCTAAGCTACAAAGAGCACACTTGATTACATACAAGCTTTCTATTTTGAAGGAGTAGACTGGTAGGTTTTGGAATGTATAATTAGAATATTTTTCAAAATAAATAAATAAATAAATAGATAAAAAATAAATAAATAAATAGAATCAATTCATCTAATAAAATAAAATAAGTACATATAATAAAATATCAATATCTATTCAGATTCTCACATCAGCTCATGAATTACCAAACTTCTACTATGATCGTTCTTTTCAGAAGGGAAGAATTGACAGGGCAGTTCTTTTCTTAGGGGAGGGGGGATTGATGTTTGCTTTTTTCCTTAAATCTCAACTTTGTTCAGTCGTAAATAAATTTGTTGACCTCGAATTTTTGGGAAAATGAATAAATCATTTCCCCATCCAACAACCTTACAGAATGTTCAAAATGGTCGTACAAAGTAATAAGTAACCATTTTATTTTTTAGGGGGGATAACTTTGAAAAATAATAATAATTAAAAATCCGGCTCGATATGATGGCAACAAAAAAAAACAAAAGAAAGAAAAAATCCCGGGTTATGCAACCGCTTCTCCTATAATATCTATGATAACTGTCAATATGACTACGGTACCCACCCTCTCTCACACACTGTGTCACTAGTCTCTTAGGAGTGGAGAGTTACCTCGCTTCGTATACGGTTTCATGTTTATTATTAGTAACACAATATTGTACTGATGTAAACAATGACACGTTCATATGCATGATGTAGTACATGTACAGTTTGCTTCCCACTGTCACAAAATGCAGGACATTCTAGCATCTCTTGATTACAAACGAAAAGTAAGTAACATTATACATGATGGTTGACTTATTTTAAGTTTATATGTCTAGTCAGAGTCAGAGTATCCACCAACAGCGTGTTATTATTTTCACATACTAATACAGGTCTCTTTAAAAGAAGGATTTTTTCTTTGAAATTTTGGTGTCCAGGGTAACCCCAGTTAACATGAAATAATTGGAAAAGCACTGAGGACGTAACAACTTCAAATTTCAAATATAACGCATAATTTTTGGATGATTAAACATATTTTATTCAAGAAAACATTGAATTGGATCGGGCAACAAGTTATTTCAACATTAATATGAATCAAGGCAAAGCCTTTTTGTGCGAGTGGAGAGAAAATAGATATGATTTTATCACATGATACACCCGTTATGCAGTTTCATAAAGCCATTTCATAAATATATGATATGATAATACGTTACATATCGCTCTGCTTGAATGCGATTGGTCAAGTTTGGAACCTAATCACATGAACCTTGACAAATGTGACCTTTCAAATATCGGTCAACTGTTAAATTCAGACCGGAGTCAATATCAATGATTAAAATTGTTGTTGTTGAATTAATTCTTGCATTAAAATACAATTCAAAATTGAAATACTTTCTCTTACGCACAGAATATCTATACGATGGGGAAACTACTTCTCATGGCGTAGCAGACGACCTCTAGATCACAGCGTGATTCGCCTCTGTAGTTCTCGGAAACGTTGATTTCACGTTAGAAATACACATTTTTTGGCAATATCATGTGATAAAAAGAATCTCAAATGAATTTTCATTTCATACGATGTATTATGAAACTCGTTGTGCGTTTTATATCCCCTCTCCAAGGCTCGGGGATATAAAACACACAACTCGTTTCATAATACATCGTATGAAATGAAAATTCATTTGAGATCCTATATATATATAAAATAAAAAAAGATCTTTCTTTTTTATTTTTACTATGATGGTTTATCTTATCTTACAAAACTTTCTGTTTGATGATTGCCAAAAAAGGTAGTATAAGGCGAGTGGAAACACGGAAGCATTTGTAAAATTGATCTAGACCAGCAGATAAACATTTTAGGGGGGAGGGGGGGGGGCTTAAAATATGGTTCTTTAAAAATATGGTTCTTTATAATTCATTTTTATTTTGTAAGAATAATGTTTAGGCTAACTGAAAATAAATTACATAAGAACAAAAGAAAAAACAAACATATTCCGACTTCTGACAGTACGAAACCACCTAAGACGAGAAAAGCAATCAGAGCGAAACGTCTCGATTAAAACCGGAAATGTCGGATTTCCCGTGGTTACGCCACCTTGTTGGTGTCATCCAAGGAAATAAAAACCTTCTTTGTATGATTAATCTTTTAGCTCAATTTGAGTGACTTCCAATCCTTCAATAATTATGAATTTGGTCTCGTTGGATTTGGACACCTTTGACACACATAAAAATAACAGAAAAAAGGGGAGTCATGCATACCGTTTTCTCACAAATTACACTTTTTTACATCACCCCTCTATCCATTTCGAAAATTTTACAAATTTCATCTATTTTTAAATCGATCTATAGATTGCATAAAAGACAAAAACAGGTTCAAAACTCAATTTATCCCGACTACAGGGAATGGTACATTGATTTCATGTGCTATTTTTAAATTTTCAATAGTTTTGACCAATGGTGTGACACCTTTTATTCTGCCCTGTTCACCAGTCAAAACTGAGGGGATTCCCCGCTAAAACGATTTCCTTGGATTACACCTATAGATTTGTCAAATTTATCATACATCATGATTTTAAGCTTTGAAGCTATTAAATAAACTATTTTACATCGGCACCAGCAGTTTTTACTATTATTTAACTTTCTTTCGAGGAGTAATGGACTCTTTTTGAAAGCTATATTTCAACAAAAATTCCATTTTCTCGAACATTCATCACATGGTGTGCCATACGATTTTATCGAATTCAGGCCCTATTTATCATATCAAAACTTTGATTTGGTAATTTTCTTGGAGAAGACAAGTCTACTATCAGTATACGTGAAGAAAAATCCCCAAAGGCAAATAAATAGACTAATTCTAGGAGCAAGAAGACCAAATATGGTAAAATTTCTTGATTTTTGCAAAAATAACGAGAAATCGGTACAATTGAATGTTTCTAATTGAAAAAAAATATCAAAATAATAAATTTACAAAGAAAAGCAATGATGTAGATAGTCAATAACACACCGTATTCAGTCAATTAGGTTTAAAATGTGGTCGAAATGCATTGAGAGGCTGCGTCCAGATACTTCATTATACTATCTCTTTACGTGATTATCTGCACAGCGGGGATCTTAATCAGATTAACACTTACGGAAAAAGCTGCAGAGCGATGTATATAATTCTGAAAGTCTTTCTTTCGAGAAGTTCTCGCATTTGAAGTTTGATATTTGTTCTGTCATTACTGTTCATACATGGACATTGATGCTCTTTAATTAGTATGACCGTTTATTTCGATCGTTCATCGATAACGTTTTGAAAATGTCACTAAGGCAATACATTATCGATATCAAAAGCATGTATCAACTTTTTGTTCCAACTCTTGAAATAATCTACAATAAAACCCCATTTACTAGTTTTTGTCCATTTTCCCCTATAGGTGTCATCCAAGGAAATAAAAACCTTCTTTGTATGATTAATCTTTTAGCTCAATTTGAGTGACTTCCAATCCTTCAATAATTATGAATTTGGTCTCGTTGGATTTGGACACCTTTAACACACATAAAAATAACAGAAAAAAGGGGGGTCATGCATACCGTTTTCTCACAAATTACACTTTTTTACATCACCCCTCTATCCATTTCGAAAATTTTACAAATTTCATCTATTTTTAAATCGATCTATAGATTGCATAAAAGACAAAAACAGGTTCAAAACTCAATTTATCCCGACTACAGGGAATGGTACATTGATTTCATGTGCTATTTTTAAATTTTCAATAGTTTTGACCAATGGTGTGACACCTTTTATTCTGCCTTGTTCACCATTTAAAACTGAGGGGATTCCCCGCTAAAACGATTTCCTTGGATTACACCTATAGATGCTTTATCGTTACCTGATTTAGGAAAAATATTTTCAATAGATTTAACTTATAAACAAAAATTGAGTATAACATATACATCTACTTGGAGTCGAAAAAAATTTAAATGGCAATATCCAGCATCTCCGCAGCAACTCTGTCTGCGAGGGGACGAAAGTTTTTGAAAGCATAGTAGTACATTCTCATTCTTTGATTCAGCATATTTTCTCAATAAGATAATTTGAATCAAGGCAAAGCCTTTTTGTGCGAGCGGAGATAAAATAGATATGATTATTTAAATAAAAAAGATCTTTCTTTTTTATTTTGACTATGATGGTTTATCTTATCTTACAAAACTTCCTGTTTGATGATTGCCAAAAAAGGTAGTATAAGGCGAGTGGAAATATGGAAGCATTTGTAAAATTGATCTAGACCATCAGATGAACATTTTAAGGGGGGGGGGGGGGGGGCTTAAAATATGGTTCTTTAAAAATATGGTTCTTTATAATTCATTTTTATTTTGTAATAATTAGAGCTGCAACGAGTCGGGAACTTCTCGATTCGGTTCGATTTCGATTTTTATGTCTCGATTCGATTTTTTTTGGTTCGATTTATTTACGATATAATTTTCCATGGATACGTTATTTTTTTTTTCCATTTATTTGAAAATTTAATTGAAAACCTCATCTGAATCTAAAAGCAAAGCATAAAAACCCAGTTCAAGTGAAAGCTTTGAATGATGAACATGTTTATTATTATTCAAAGACATCCCCCCTTCCATAGAACAGCCTTCTTTGGATATAAAGTCAGTACTGTACACAAAGGATACATGATAATTAAACAGTTTGCACAAAGAAGTGCATAGGTCAACTTCTTTAAAAGAGAAATTTCAATATTATGGGCAGCACTCGTCGATCTTCGGCAAAAGTCGCTGTTCGAATTTCCTCTGACCCTGTATTTTCTTGCGAATTTCTATGTGAAATGCACTTGAAGGGTTCACCTTTTATTCTAAATCACCACTTAAAACCATTCTTATTGGGAATCCTGCGATTAGTGAATCTTTAAAGTTGAAATTAGAACGTTTTTCTGCATTATTTAGACTATTCGACTCGAATCGTTTCTGACCACAACGACTCGCGATTCGAGTCAGAGCTAAGAATCGCGATTCTCGGTGCACCGCGGTGAATCGTTGCAGCTCTAGTAATAATGTTTAGGCTAGCTGAAAATAAATTACTTTAGAACAAAAGAAAAAACAAACATATTCCGACTTCTAACAGTACGAAACCACCCGAGACGAGAAAAGCAATCAGAGCGAAACGTCTCGTTTAAAACCGGAAATGTCGGATTTCCCGTGGTTACGCCGCCATGTTGATGCTTTATCGTTAACTGTTCTACGAAAAATGTTTTCAATAAATTTAACTTATAAACAAAAATTGAGTATAACATATACGTCTACTTGGAGTGGGAAAAAAATTTAAATGGCAATATCCAGCATCTCCGCAGCAACTCTGTCTGCGAGGGGACGAAAGTTTTTGAAAGCATAGTAGTTCGTTCTCATTCTTTGATTCAGCATATTTTCTCAATAAGATATGTGTAAACGCGTTACCATAAGGGCGAGCTTCGCTCGCTATTAAAGCCCTCTCCTATTCTAGATTATTATAGTACATACATACATAGTTATAATGTAAAAATTAATTAAAATTTTTTGACTAATTTAGATATTGAAAAATAGGTTACATAAAGAGTTATGCGCCCACCTTGAGATTTTTTTAAGCTTTGCTACACTTATTTCTTTAAGCATTTTCTTTTGTCATTATGTTTGTATGTGAGAGTGTTGTATGAGAGTACCTTTCCCCTTTGTATTTTCACTGTACGTATTTACTCTATGGCATCGAGATTCAGATCACGCTTCTATGCTCTCTTTTTCTTCAAGCATCTTGATTGTATTATATTATCATTTCTATGTCACCTTTAAATGGAAAATAGTGTGAAAATTCTTTCATTTAATTGCCAGGGTTTAAGAGATTTAAATAAAAGAAAAGATGTTTTTAATTATATGAGAAAATTGAATTATAACATTTATTGCATCCAGGATACTCATTTTACTAGGGATATTGAAAACGAAATCAGAAGCATGTGGGGATTCGAATGTTTTTTTTTTTTAGCTCATACAAGTCAAACAGTCGGGGAGTTGCAATTCTAATGAATAATAATTTTGAATTTAAAGCTCTAAGAGTAAAGAGGGATGTAGATGGTAACTTTTTTATTTTAGAAACCATGATAGATAATAATAAGGTACTTCTATGCTCAATTTATGCCCCAAATACAGACAAACCAGACTTCTTTGAGTCTCTATATTCTGAAATTGAAAATATGTCATGTGATAATGTCATTCTATTTGGAGATTTTAACCTTGTAATTGACCCGAATATTGATTATCATAATTATAGACAAATAAACAACCCTCAGGCAAGGAATAAAGTATTAGAAATAAAAGAAAATAACAATCTAATTGATCCATTTAGACAATTTCAGCCCAACGATAGAATTTTCACTTGGAGGAGGTGGAATCCATATCAGCAAGCTAGGCTCGATTATTTCCTTATTATAGACAGTTTACTTCAATGCACAAAATCTTGTAAAGTCCACCCAGGTTATAGGAGTGATCATTCCTACATATCATAGAATTGCCCTTAAAAACAACGGGAGGAAAAATTCAAAATTAATTGGGGAGAATGGTACACTTTATCTTTATAAACCACATTTGATTATTACTTAGTTACTTATTTGGGGAAGGGACTATATTCTGTGTGAGAGCGTGAGTGAATGATAAGCTTACATAATTATATATGTCGTTTGAATACTTAACATACTTATAATATGTAAGTTCATGTGAATGTTTTAGTGTTAAAAAAAATGAAGAAAAAAAAAATAAATAAAAAAAAGAGTTATGCGCCCCTTGAGTTTACATTGAACTCTATGGGAAAATGTTTTTTTTTTTCTGAAAAATTTTCAACACAATGGGGCATCAAATATCGATTGGTAAAAAAATTCTAAAAAATATATTTCATAAATCTGCTTATATATAGGAAAAAAAAAATCAGCTACTAAAATAGGATATAAACTGACTGGATTTATCTGTAACTCGTTCTTTATTAGGATGTCGATATTAGTGTAAGTCCCCTACGTGCAAAACTGGAGCAGACTATTAGTTTCCTTTCAGTCTGGTAGTAAGTCCTTCTATCCATTTGCATATATATCTGTCATTTGAGTTTTCAAAACTTGTTGAATAGATAGAGATATACTTAAGAAATAACAACTAGCTAGCCGTGGTTTATTGTCCAGTAATTCCACGAGTCGCATGAACCAATCAAATTATCACCGAGCCGCGAAGCGGCGAGGTGATAATTTGATTGGTTCATGTGACGAGTTGAGAATATAAGACCATGGACACGAAGTACCTTCATTCCACTTAGTTTTATTTTATAATAACAATAAATTGACATAATTTGTTTTATTTCAACAATCAGTTGACATAATTAGAGATAGAAGATGCCAATATTCGAAGAGGATTTTCCCAATTTGAAAAATAAACTAAAATGTAAGAACAGTTTGGTTCTCAGGAGACGAATTGCCGACAAGGGTTTCCATGGGCTTGCCTTGTGGGGCTGAGCGGTTTTATCGTGGTACCGGTATATTGCGATACGAAGCTTCGAAATACTTACCACGGTATTTATTTTCAAAAACCTGTTTTTGACGATATTTTTTATCTTCATATTTTTATGTTGTTTCTTCGAAAATTATGAGTGAACGCGAATTACTACTCAAAATACAACAATAGGGTCATTTTTAATTGCCAAAGGTGGATTATTAACGAACAAACTGCACATGTCAAGAAGAGTAAATAATCATTGGTATACTTATTTGCAAGAAAGACTTTACCATGTTAGCTCGATTTTTAGCAAGTGTCTAGTTCATGGTCGTTGTGTCTTGAAATTCAGGGACGTTCTCCTCTCCTGTCATTTATTTAATCAGAGTAGTTTACGTTTCCTAGTGACTTTTTGCACTGTCTGCATGTCCATGAGTGTCAGCCGATGTCCCAGCAGAATTATCATCTTTGATGAATTTTAATTCCTTTCAACCGGATATTCATGCATGTATGAATTATGATTGATTTCGAATGTAATAGGAGGATTGTCAAATTTGTCTTCAAATGTCCACCACTATATATAATGGGGAATTTTTCAGATTTTTGAATAAGATTTTGAAAGCAAAATTGAAGTAGGAAAATGAAAATCATTAGAAATTTCGATGTTATAAAATATTGCAATATATCGCGATACTCAGCCCTATTGCCTTGTCCTTTCCAAGTGGTGTTGGTCCAGCAAACATTAATACAACTAATATGTTTTTTTTTTCATTTCACAGAATGTCAAGAAATTCAAAAGAGGAATATCAAAAATTTCTACAAACTTGTATCTCGGAGGCGTAAGCGACATCAAGGAAACTTCTCTCAAAGAACATGGAATCAGTCACGTGGTCAACATGGCGGAGGAGCTCTATACATTCCGTTACCCAGTAGAAGGATTACAGGTCTACAGAGCTAATTTGAAGGACAGTGAGAGTGAAAATTTACTACAGGACCTTGACTCTTATTTGGATTTCATCCACACTGCAGAACAAAAAGGTGGTCATGTTTTAGTTCACTGCATTGCCGGAGCGAGTCGATCAGCTAGCTTAGTTATTGCATACTTAGTAAAGTACGCAGGTATGTCACTCAAGGAAGCATACGAGCATGTCAGTGAGTGCAGAGAAAATGTCTATCCAAATAGAAACTTTTGGCGTTGTTTAATAGAGTTTGAGGAGAGGGTTCGAAATGACAATACTGTTGAAATAAGACCTTACTTGACTGGTGATGAACCGGACATACACTATGACTATATAAAATCAAGAAGTCTAAACGGATGGTTCAAGGAGCTCATGATGTTTTTCGGAATGGGTTTAATGATTTTATTAATACAGCTATATGATTTCACCAAAGACATCTGAAATCATTATCTGTATTATTTTAGCAGTATGAAGTACTCATAGTAGCATTTGGTTTTCAGTCGCTAAATGAGGACCTGAAATTTTCAATTATTTATAGGATACATGTATGCATAATATATAAACATATCATTGATAAATATTTTGTGATGATATTTTTTTTTCTCATTAAAGGCCGAACTTGGGGTATAAATAGCAGCCAACCAGGAAAATGGTGGTGAATATGAAATTTCTAGACACGTTCATGTTGCAGAGGAAAATTTTGAATTATCTCTTGAAAAAGAAAGAATTAGTTCATAAAATTTGTTATGCATCTAAACTCTGTATTCAGTTGTTTGTGTATGTGATATGAAGAAATAAAATATAGATTTAAATGAGTATTTCGACTCTAAAAAACCGAGGCAGGACAAATTTTCAATTCAAAATCAGAAGAGTGACATGCGGTAGGCGTTTCTAACTCTGTTGTTGTTTATACCGAGTGTTGAGTCATACATACATCGCGTGTAATTTTCACATTCTCATGCAGCATGCTTGTAAACAGAGTTTAACACACGTAAACAATCCCTACCTTATTTTCTTTTCCGTTTGATGAAAATATTGAATCCAAAAACTCATCCATGATGTACATGTATGTCATGAGTTTTTGGAACAATTAACTGAAGTATGTCCGAATTTCATTTGTCATATTTGTTTGACAAATTATTTCGTAAATTCTGATTTACAGAAAACATACTTTCCGAGTAAAATCATCCCTCTGCCTTTACTCCTAAAGTTGATATTTTCGGTAGATACCGTTAATGCTCAATAAACGCCACTAAACAGTAATCACGATTAACAAGCTAGTTTACTTAATTAAACCAGATTTGCACAATCTTCTCTTGAAGGAAACATGCTGTACAGCGCCATTGTCTACACTAAATTAATTTATGCAGACCCGCTAGAAAGTACCCGCCAAAACCACGAGGCTTTCTAAGGGACATACAGAATTATTCTATTATTCTTTGCAAGTTTTTTTTTTCAAAAGAAAACAAAGATACATGTAATTGGAAAGCACACCAAAACAAAATGAAAAAAAAAAACATCACCATGACAGAGTTAAGATTTTACGGCGAAATGTCCGACCCTTTGTCGCCTCTCCTTCACATTCCTAAGTTCCAGCTTCCATTAAACATGTAGGTCGTACAATCTCTGTCTTCTTAGACATGTTAGATATAAACTCAAACAAACGACAGCTTAAACTTATTTGAAATTCGATTAATTATAGCAGTATTATTATATAGATCAAATGAACTGGCAAAGACTTTTATAGGAAGCTATGTACACGTGCATGGATCGCTATATTATCTTACCACGCGGTTTGTTATTTTTATCACCAGCATGCACATTGAGATAAGCACCGCCCCAAACACCATATGCGCTTAATTGCTTCCCCACCGGAATTTCAACTAGGTCAAGCTCGGCCTTTAAGGGTTTAGAGTAACACTCTTTGGTACCTTAGCAAAAACAACACTTTCACTGTTAGGTGACAAGGTAACATGTGATTGACATTTAAAGGCCGAGCTTGGGGTATAAATAGCAGCCAACCAGGAAAATGGTGGCGAATATGAAATTTCTAGACACGTTCAGATTGCAGAGGAAAATTTTAAATTATCTCATGAAAAAGACAAAATTTTCATATGAAATTTGTTATGAATCTGAACACGACGTTCAATCGTTTATATATGTAATATGTAGATATTATATTGAGATTTAACTGAGTATTTTCACTCGAAATGATGGAAGCCGGACAAATTTTCAATTCAAATTCAGAAGAGTGACATGCGGTAGGCGTTTCTAACTCTTGTTATTGTTTATACCGGATGCTGAGTCATTCCGATAGCGCGTTTTCTATTATACTAGATTCTGAACATGCAGCATGCGCGCTTACACACGTAAACAATTCTTACCTCATTTCTTCACATTTATTTTTCCATTTGATGAATATATTGAATCCAAAAACTCTTTAATAATGTATGTTATGAGTTTTCAGAGACAACGTGAATAAAGTATATCCAAATATGCCTTTGTCGTGTTTCTCAAAAAATCATTTTCGTATTTTTTATTTGCAGAACTTTCTCAGTATAATAATTTCTCTGTCGTTTTCACGGCTACTTGTACACTCGTTCGTAAACGTTCTTATATCGTTGCTGCAATATGTGAAAAGTCCCAAGTTTTATCTTTTAGACATGATATCCTCGGTATATAGTCAAATAGATCCGTTTTATGTTCAGTGACACCACTATATTCACTTTTCACAATGTGTAATTTTACTTTTTCACGATTTTCTCTTGGGAGAAACATGCTGTATAGCGCCGGCCATTGTCTACTCTAATTTATGCAGATGCGCGCCAAAGTACCCGCCAAAAACGAGAGGTTTACTTAGGGACGGACATATTTATTAAATGTTATAATATTCCATGTAATTTTTTTTAAGGAAAGTGTAGATATACAATTCCAAAACATGTTAAAACAAAATGGAAAAAATGAATTTAATTTCGACATTTTTGCGATATTCTCGACGAAATGACCCTTTGCAGCCTCTCCTGTACAATCCTAACTCCAAGCTTCCATTACAGATATGTACATATACATGTAGGTCATGCATGTATGTGTAAAACTGATCAAAATCTGTCTTTTTAGGCATAAAATTATACAAAGGACATTTATAGGACGGCTATGAGTTTTATAAAATTATACTTTTAATATATTGTACTCTGACTCAAGACTTTCATCAGTAAATCGTGAATTTTGTGTAAAATTTCGTCTGCTACAATACACGTGCACCGCTCTGCCGCAGCACGCTGTTTGCTATTTTTATCGACGCTGTGAGATAAGAACCGCCCAATGCCCCATATACTCTTGATTGCTTACCCACCGGTAATCCAACAAATTGGAGTTCGGCCTTTAACATTAGATTCTGATGCATATACAACTGATTCATCAAAATACAAAATAACATTCTTGATACGCAAATATTCTGTACCCAGAATTAAAGGATGTGACGTTGTTCTTAGAACATAAACAAGCATCGTGTGTTTTCTACCCGAAACATTCATCTGGACATACGACATTCCAACAATAAAGATGACAACATTACACTACACACCATACATAAGTATCCAGGTAGTATAAACATTAGAAATTTCATGAAAAGGTAATCCCATTATTTTCTCTTCTGAGCCTTTAAATGCATGAAAATTTTCAATATGTTATTTGCATCATTTATCTTTATACAAAAAAGGAAAATTTTTAGGAATATTTTCAGAATTTTTTCATGTGAAAAATTGACATTTTTGGGGAAAATTGCAAAAAATGATAAAACAAAGATTTAGCCGAAAATTTTACTTGAACTGATAGCAGAATGATTAATCTTCCCTTTTTTAAAACAAGAAAAATGTATGAGTTGGTACTAATTAAAGAAGGGTAGTGTATATTGATAGAGCTACCACTATCTAACAATGCAGAAATTTTGACATTCTTAATAACTACAGGTATATACAATAATTTGACTTAGATGCACATATTTTTCTTTCACTATCGGAATTATCTGAGGATTCGCTGAAATCATCTGAATAATCATTGGCCGGATGAACTGCATTCACCTTATGGTCACTGTCACGCAAAAACGAACAAACACTAAGTCGGTCTGGTGATCTACTACGGTGACGCTTTAACTGCTCTCTTTCGGTTGCCCGCGAACTGCACCTGAGCTCTGGGAGTTTCCCGAAGCTGCAGACGATTTACACTCTCGTGCCGGATGTCCGAACTGAGAACACAGCTGACATCGCGTTTAGGTTTCTGCTTGACCATTACCTGTCCAGTTGCACGCCCGTTTTACATGGTCTTCACCATTACAAGCAAAACATTTCCTCGATGTGTAGGCTTTCCTTGGTCTTTCGTACCCTGGACGGAAAGAGTATCCACTTTAGACATAAGTAGATCTAACTGCTCTTGCATGCGATTATTTTGGTTAGGTTGTATACGGACTGAATTTACGGTCGCTGTCACTGTCTCGGTCTGTTGCCTATAACCGACGGCTTCTCCCACCCGTACACTGTGAAATGCATCTTCTACTGATACAGGACTACCCGCTATCACAAAAAAATGTAGCTGTGACGGTAAGCCATCAATGAATTTGGTCAGTAATGAGTTAAAGAAGATCCTGACGATAATCTCAACAGCACTTACAATAGAGCACCAAATTGAGCATCGACGGACTCCTAGCAAGCTAGAGGTGGGACCAGGTGCCCGGGAGGAGTAAGCATCCCTTGTTGGCTAGCCGTACCCGCCGTCGATGTTCATGCACGAAAAATGAAAACAATATATAAATATATGCACTGTCTGAGGTTATGTCTAACTTAAGTACGTAAGTCCAACTTTGACTTCTGTAACTTCTTACCAGTGCGAATAGCATTTATGTAAAAGTCTTCAAGAGAGAAACTATCTGACAGTTTCACAGTTTCACTTTCTGCAAACAAAGATGCATTCGTCAAATGGTCTGCGATCTCACGGTTTCCCAAGACAGGAGCAATGGGTCGGAATCAAGCGACTGAAACCAAGTGTACACTGGCCCTGTTACCCAAGTTTCCAAAATAGCAAACTAAATATATATGACGTCAAATTGATATCTAAAGGGCCAAAAGAAAGCTTCTATCAGGCGACGGAGCTGGAAAAAAGAAATTAGTACACTTTAAACATCCCGGCGACCACGGCAGTCACGGCGGCCAAACACGTAGCACACCGTATGATGTTTGGCAGTTTTTATCTTGGTATTTAAGTAACACCCCCGTTTACACTATGTTCCCGGCGGCCACGGAGGCCACGTTTCAAGCCACCGTTGACGAAACGTGATGACCGTGAGACAACGTAGGGGAACGGGATCGATAAACGTAGCTAGCCGTGGTTGCCGGGGCCGACGGGGCTAATGTTTAAACTGTCAAAACATTTGTCACGGCAGCCCACAGTGCGGATGGCCTACTTTAGACACCGTAGCTAAACGGGTCGAACACAACGCAACTTGACAGAACGTTACAGACCGTAACAAAACTTGGGACAGTGTCCGTAGCGAAACGGGAAGCAGAAGTATGACTCGGCAAATTACGATCCTTGAGAAGTTGAGTTACGGTCTGCCACGTTTATGTCCCGTTTAGCTGCGGCTGCTTTAGGGCAGATGTACGTTTTATCAAGGTGTGCCACGATGTCTCACGGAGAGCTAGCCGTTTCGTCACGTTCAGTCACGGTACGTCCCGGCTTGTTACAGATTGTTTCAAGTTCTACTACGGCGTGGCACGGTACGCACGGTCAGACAAGAAGTAAAACAAACCATGCAAACCCTTTTATGCAGCTTTTGGTGTCTCCTTTTCCCGGCTGTCACGGTTAATCGTAGTGGGCCTTGACAGAACTTGGTAGACGCGGCCAACTTGAATGGATCGTAACAAACCGTGACAGACCCTATCAGAACGTGACAGGTCATGAGGAAACGAGGACTCGACAAATTACGATCCTAGTGAAGTTGAGTTACGGTCTGCCACGTTTATGTCCCGTTCAGCTGCGGCTGCTTTAGGGCAGATGCACGTTTTATCAAGGTGTGCCACGGTTTCTCACGGCGAGCTAAGGAATGTGTTAGCCGTTTCGTCACGTTCAGTCACGGTACGTCCCGGCTTGTTACGGTTTATTTCAATTTCTACTACGGCCTGGCACGGTACGCACGATCACACAAGAAGTATAACAAACCAAACCCTTTTATGCAGCTTTTTGTGTCTCCTTTTCCCGGCGGTCACGGTTAATCGTAGTGGGCCTTGACAGAACTTGGTAGACGTGGCCACCTTGATTGGATCGTAACAAACCGTGACAGACCTTATCAGAACGTGACAGGTCGTGAGGAAACGTAAATACGTCCGTAACAAGCCGTAGGTTGAAACGTGGTGCGCCGTCAGGTCTCCGGTATTCAGGAGCCGCGGCTCGTCAAGGATACCTTGATAGACCGTGCGAAAACGTAACGAGACCTAACCCTAGATTTACACTATGTTCCCAGCAACCACGTCAGTCACGGTGGCCAAAAACGTAGCATACCGTATGATTTATGGCAGTTTTTATTTTGGTATTCAAGTTCTGTTAGGTCTCGTTACGTTTTCGCACGGTCTATCAAGGTATCCTTGACGAGCCGCGGCTCCTGAATACCGGAGACCTGACGGCGCACCACGTTTCAACCTACGGCTTGTTACGGACGTTTGTACGTTTCCTCATGACCTGTCACGTTCTGATAAGGTCCGTCACAGCTAGTTACGATCCAATCAAGTTGGCCACGACTACCAAGTTCTGTCAAGGCCCACTACGATTAACCGTGACTGCCGGGAACAGGAGACATAAAAAGCTGCATAAAAGGGTTTGGTTTGTTATACTTCTTGTGTGACCGTGCGTGCCGTACCAGGCCGTAGTAGAACTTGAAATAAACCGTAACAAGCCGGGACGTACCGTGACTGAACGTGACGAAACGGCTAACACATTCCTTAGCTCGCCGTGAGAAACCGTAGCACACCTTGATAAAACTTGCATCTGCCCTAACCCTAGGTTTACACTATGTTCCAGGCGACCACGGCAGTCACGGCGGCCAAAAACGTAGCACACCGTATGATTTTTGGCAGTTTTTATCTTGGTATTCAAGTTCTGTTAGGTCTCGTTACGTTTTCGCACGGTCTATCAAGGTATCCTTGACACGCCGCGGCTCCTGAATCCCGGAGACCTGACGGCGCACTACGTTTCAACCTACGGCTTGTTACGGACGTTTGTACGTTTCCTCATGACCTGTCACGTTCTGATAAGGTCTGTCACGGTTTGTTACGATCCAATCAAGTTGACCAAGACTACCAAGTTCTGTCAAGGCCCACTACGATTAACCGGGAACAGGAGACTCAAAAAGCTGCATAAAAGGGTTTAGCTTGTTATACTTCTTGTGTGACCGTGCGTGCCGTGCCAGGCCGTAGTAGAACTTGAAATAAACCGTAACAAGCCGGGACGTACCGTGACGAAACGGCTAACACTTCCTTAGCTCGCCGTATGAAACCGTAGCTCACCTTGATAAAACGTGCATCTGCCCTGAAGCAGCCGCAGCTAAACGTGGCAAACCGTAACTCAACTTCGCTAGGATCGTAATTTGTTGAGTCATACTTTTGCTTCCCGTTCCGCTACGGACACTGTCCCAAGTTTCGTCACGGTCTGTAACGTTCTGTCACGTTGCGTTGCGTTCGACCCGTTTTGCTACGGTTTCTTAAGTAGGCCATTTGCACCGTGGGCTGCCGTGACAAATGTTTTGACAGTTTAAACATTTGCCCCGTCAGCCCCGGCAACCACGGCTAGTTACGATTGTCGATCCCGTTCCCCTACGTTGTCTCACGGTCACCACGTTTCGTCCACGGTGGCTTGAAACTTGGCCGCCGTGGCCGCCGGGAACATAGTGTAAACGGGGGGTAAAGCAGCCGCAGCTAAACGGGACATAAACGTGGCAGACCGTAACTCAACTTCACTAGGATCGTAATTTGTAGAGTCATACTTTTGCCTCCCGTTCCGCTACGGACACTCTCCCAAGTTTTGTCACGGTCTGTAACGTTCTGTCACGTTGCGTTGCGTTCGACCCGTTTTGCTACGGTTTCTAAAGTAGGCCATCTGCACCGTAGGCTGCCGTGACAAATGTTTTGACAGTTTAAACATTTGCCCCGTTAGCCCCGGCAACCACAGCTAGTTACGATTGTCGATCCCGTTCCCGGGAGGTTAGATATAGCGAAAATGCAGAAAACAGTCTAGTGTGTTCGGTGACGTTTTGAAGTGACATGGCTGCACTGATGTCATTATAAAACTTTTCTGCATCCTCATTTGGGTACCCATGTTTACTCAACTGGTAAATAAATGGTACTGCTTGAATATGTTGATGGGCATGAAACATCACTACGTGTAAGATAGTTTGAATCATCGGCATCATTTTTCCCAACTCCAACGGTTTACATAAAGTCCGATCATACGCCATTGATGGGCCTTAATCGTCAAAATTTTCTATTTGAATAATGGTATCTGAGAAATTATGGCGTTGGCGAGGTTGGCGCGGAGTGCTTGTTACTGGGGAGCTTCCGCCGAAAGATTGCATGACGTAAAAGTTTACTTATCAGTTCTGCAAAGTTTCATAATAGCATAACAAACGACATTTCGATTCTCCACCATGTAGTATGTGTAGGGAATTGGCTCATCTTATAAACAAACAGCTCAAATGTATCATTTTAACAATTTATTCCTTCTCTGGAACATGTGGTTTTGAACAGAACTACATGTAGTACAAACATAACAGTAAAATCCGACTTTAAAGCGAAGAAAAACAGGATGGTCATATATAACAAAATATGTACATATCTTGACAAATTGGAGATATTTTTACATCTGAGTAAATATTATTTGCATGTGTTAAACATAACCGCATAGCTCTAACTCATGGGTAACGTTTTGGAGAGTTTCATTATTATGGATGCAATATATACTCCGGTATGATCCGGAAATTATTTTCAATCATCATAGTCCTTTTCCCTTGACCTCTGGAGCCGAAAATAAGGAATGGGACAGATCCTTCACTCATGATGACTTTATTATGAAGTTTCATTGCAATAGAACCTTTAGCACATATATGTGACTTATGGTCAGGAAACCAAATGTTGACACCTGCTCGCCTAAGTATCTCACATCAAACGAAGAGTGTTCTTTGCAACTCTGCAAATAAAATGGATAAGTAAATTACACGATTCTGTATTCCTGACTTTTCGAAATTCAAAACGACAAAGTGCCCTTTATTTATCCAACGCGACGATGTGTTCTTTACGAACACTTGTTATTTTTATTCAACAAGGCAAAATGTCCTTTTCTAATTCAACACAGCAACATGTTAACTAATACTTTTTATCTTTTTTCATCAAGACAATGCGTTTTAGTTATAGTTGTATCTTTCTTCATCAAGACAATATGTTATGAACAAATAGTTGTTTGTTTATTCATCTTGGCATTGTGTCAAAAGTTTATTTTAGTTAATATTTATATTAATATGTTTAACTCTTGTATCTTTATTCAACACAACAATGTGTTCTTTACTGATAATTATCTATTTCTTCAACTCTACAATGTGTTGTTTTACTTTTTGTTTTTTTAACTCAATATGTTCGTTATAAATATTTGTATCTTTTTTAACATGACATTGCGTGATTTTCAAATATTAAACACGGCAATATATTCTTTACTAATTGATATTTGTTTCTTTATTCGACTTAACAATGTGTTCTGTACTTATACGTGTTTATATGTATATTCAACATTTTTGTTGACATACAGGACTCCGTATTATGGCAACATTTTTTTTTTTTTTTTTTTGGTAATACTTGTATCTTGATCAACATGACAATGTGTTCTTTACTTATACCGGTACTTGTTTATATGTACAAAATGTATATTCAACACGAAGGTGTGTGTTTTTAGTAACACTTGTATCTTGATCAACATCACAATGTGTTCTTTGTTCATACTTACAAGTGCCTTTAATCAACACAACAATCTGTTCTTTACTGAAATACCGAAACACGTGCCTGGTGCATAATAAATTGGTTGGTAATTTTTTTCCGAATGTATAGAGTTGGAACACTTCCATATTATTGTACTCTTTTACTCTATTATTGTATTCTTTTATCTACATTTATCTCGAAAAAGTGTTCTGTACTCATACTTGCATTTTTATCAACCACTGGATTTCGATATTCGTGGGTAAATTGCTCTGCGATGTCAAAAACTGCCCCTTACTCAGATGTACACAATTGCAATGAGCCCATACAGGACTCCGTATTATGGCAAACTTATTTCTCTTTTAATTTTTTTTTGCCACTGCTGTCCATAGCTCTGTTGTGAATTTATGGTCGTCATGGACATTGCCTGTAATTGTGACAATCGCTGGTTTCTTCCTACAATTCTATAAGTACGGGGGTAAATACAATAGAAAGCAATCGCGACAGTTGTCCATACACCTACACATGTTGCAACTACCATAATAAACATTAAAGAAGTACCCATCAGTTATTCAGTCTAAAAGTCGAGAAGGCAAGGCAAAATCATTAGAATTTCCATAGGAACGGTTGTGGACTTCGGAATGAATAACATTCCGAAGTAAGAATAAAACACACGATCTGTACTTCCGTTCCGTTTTTGCAGTGGTCCTTGTAGTATCCACAAGATTTCACTGAGATTATCATTGGCACAAGGGGATTAAGGCCATAAAAAGATGGAATATGTCATGAAGTTTAACCTGAAACATTACATGGTGTACTAAAATTTTATAATAGAAGTTCAATAATAGACTGAATAACTGTTCTTTGATGTTTATTCAACATATATTTTCAACCACTAGGTTGGTTCTCTGCTGGTGGATTGCTTAATCCAAGAGAATATTGTTCGCCTAGTTTCACAATGTTTAGTCACAAGACTTGAAATTAATTTGTAGATTATCTGTTACAAAATTTAACGAAACTTTTCTTAAACTAATGGTCATATTCCTGATAGGCATAGCCCTGTTCTTATTATGTTCTTTGACAGACATTTAAGATCAGATTTAGACTTTTGCTGTTCAGATTATATTATTTGAATCTCCCCTTTTCGGCCTCGGGCATCACTGATGAGACATCACTTGAAATGCGGATATGGTGCACTGAAATTCAACGATAGAACACATATTTCATATTGACAATATTCCAGACGCTTGAAATGTACTCGACAGATGTCTAACAGTATTTTGGTATTGAGACAAGAAGAAGGAGAGAGAGAGAGAGATTGCCAGATGGTCAACCAAATACTTTTATTCTCCTGATGGATCAGTGTTATTTTCCTCGGTAGTTCCCGATTGATAAAGAATCGAAAAGTGATAAAACAGCAAATAACTCTCTGTCAAGAAACAGTCACAGGAAACGAAACTGAATAAGAGTACAAATTATTGAAAAGATAATTATTCTGTAAAACATGATTCTTTTTAAATGTTATTTATAAGGTAAATCCAACATATATTTTAAAAAGAACATAAAAAATCAAATGAATTTAATTCATTACTAATACCAACGTTCCTGGAATGAGAGGTCCTCCGATATAATATAAGATACCCCTATACTAGTATCGGGAATGGAGGGGATCTCCACAGGACTCGGTTATGTCAACCACCCTCAGCAAAACACAGAAACACCTAAATACGAAAACACAGTGTCAAGCAAACCAAAGACACTAAAGAGACAAGGGAGACCGGCACCAGAAACGACATCAAACCAAAAGTTTTATCTTCATAGTTGTAATATATGCTTACTCCTCCCAGGCACCTGGTCCCAGCTCTAGCTTGCTAGGGGTCCGTCGATGCTCAATTTGGTGCTCTATTGTGAGTGCTGTTGAGATTGCTGTCAGGATCTTCTTTATCTCATTGATGATCCGGAGGCCATATTTGGAAATTTTACCAAAATAATCCCCGCTCCTTTTGAAATTTGAACCTATACATGCATCAGTGTTTATCACTTTGGGAATTTCACAACCTGCCTTTTTTGTGACATAATAAACAAAATAAAGAGCATCAAAGGAGTTTCCAGAGCACTCGCAATGAATGCGAAGACGGGACGGTACTCTATGACGGGCCCTGTCTAAAACTTCTTTAGAGAAGACAGGGTCACGACCACCTGTCCTCTCTGAATGTCTGTCGGAATTCTCGATTGATTGCATGCATGAGCTCGTTTTACCCAGCAGAGCACACCACAGCAATATCGAGTTTACTATTCTTGTATGTTCTTTATTCAAAACAGCTATGTGTTCTGTACTAATACTTTTATCCTCATTCAAACTGACAATTTGCTCTTTACTTTGTATCTTTATTCATCATGACAATATGTTCTTTACTTATACGTATATCTTTATTCATCATGACAATTTGTTCTTTACTTATGCTAAATATCTTTATTCATCAGTGACATTGTTTTCTTTACTTATACTTGTATCTTTATTCATCATGACATTGTGTTCTTAACTTATACTTGTATCTTCAACTTATACTTGTATCTTCAACACAGTTATGCGTTCTACTTATATTTCTATATCTAATTGATATGAATGAAATCCAGCATGAAGAATAATACTTTAAACTTTTGAAGCTGCTGCTGATCATGATGTGTTTGAATCTTGATGTCATATGCCATACAATCGATGAAATACTACATAAACATTATACCATACTCTTTCGCAGTCGAAATGTAATAACAGCCAAATATGCATATAAATGAATTCATTACATTTCAGATTTTTTTTACATTTTACGTCATTAAAATGCAGTCAGATACATGTACATACGGAGATTAAGTTGTATCATACGGCTCTAATTGACCAATGATAAGAGATAATCTTACTGTGAAGTCACAGTAACGTCGTAAGAAAACATGGCGTGAAACGTTGTTTGAATTTATGTTTTACTTATGCTTTCATGGAGAAAGAAATAGATTCTATCACTCTCTACTGAGTGAGACATACAACTTTACACTCGTGATGGAAATTTTTCATCTTTTCCAAGGAAAGATGAAATTTTCGTCGCTCGTGTACACTTTTATGGCTCACTCAGTAGATCGTGATCGAAGATATTGGTCTTACTTTTGGTGATCATTGGTGTATAATTCTGGTTGGTAATGTGCAAACCCGTGAATCGCGAAGCTAATATTAACATTTATTTTTATTATCGGTCATTTTTATTCGCATGCACAGCGCATTATTTTTTGCCTGTAACAGCGTCAAATGTATATTATCTTTGGTAAATTCTCCATACACACAAAACTTGAACGTGACGTCACAATAGCAACCCAAGTTAATGATATATATATTGGGAATCTACTATGAATGTAAATATTCGATGATGTCTGATATTTAAATGTTAAACGTTTTAGAGAAGATCAATCATATTCTGTCTCATTGGCAGTATTTCATTCTCTCATTGACAGTATTTCATTCTCTCATTGACAGTATTTCATTCTAATCTTGAGCAATGACAGTATTTCATTCAAATCTCATTGACAGTATTTCATTCTAATCTCATTGACAGTATTTCATTCTAATCTCATTGACAGTATTTCATTCTAATCTCATTGACAGTATTTCATTCTAATCTTGAGCATTGACAGTATTTCATTCTAATCTCATTGACAGTATTTCATTCTAATCTCATTGACAGTATTTCATTTTAATCTCATTGACAGTATTTCATTCTAATCTCATTAACAGTATTTCATTCATAGTGTTGGTAAAAAGGAAATAATCATAATTTATTAGGAACGGTATTGTATTGCGTTGAATATTGCATTGCGTTCAAACCAGTGCTTGGCTGAGACGTAGTATTTACATGTGACTGTTGATTCTGTTGGGACCAATTATACTGTGGGGCAAACTGCTGCTGTCCGTAGCTCTGTTGGGAATTCATGGTCGTCATGGACATTGCCTGTAATTGTAACAATCGTTGATTCCTTCCTACAAATCCGTAGGAACGGACGTAAATACAATAGAAAACAAGCGCAACAATCGTCCACCCTCCCATTATAACACACGTCACTACTCCTATGATACACACGATCAGTACTTCCGTTTCGTTCTCACAGGTGTCATCGAGGTATCCACAAGATGTCATGGCAATAATCATTGGTGCAAGGAGATTGAAGGTAATTATAACCAACAGCAGATGGAATACGTAATGCAGGATGACCTGAAAGGTAACATAGTACATGTACATGTATAATTTTAATTATACAATTTTACATTGATTTTAATTATACAATTTAACATAAATTTTAATTATACAATTTTACATCAATTTTAATTATACAATTTTACATCAGTTGAATAATTATTAAAATGATTAAGTATTAAGATAATTATTCAACTGATGTAAAATTGTACCAATAAAGTGAAGCGGTCGGTATCATACGAAACGAAACACTGGATCAATATAAGCCAAATAAAAATAACAAACAAAACAAAACAGGGCAAATACGGAAAAAGACCAATATGGAAATAACGTCACTTTTAGTCTTTGAACAAGTTTATGTAAACAAACATGGCGAATATTTCAGACTTTGCGATTCTCTAGAAAGATGTTAAACTGTTTCAGATTTTTGATTTGTACATGTACTTTGGTGATGTGATTATATATGAATACGAAAAGTGGGAGGACAGCATGACCAGTTTGGGTACATATCACTTACCAAACATTTTAATTTTCCTGATGGATCAGTGTTATTTTCCTCGGTAGTTCCTGATTGATACAAACGAAAGGTAATGAAACAGCAAAGAACTCCCTGTCAATAAACAGTCACATGATTTTAGTTTTAATATTGAAAAAATCTTCATGCCAGAAGGTACCTTCGGTATAAAAACCTTCACCCAAACTTGGGGGAAAAAATAAGAATGCTAATGTAAAATACATCGGTCATGTCACGTTATGTAGGCAACAGAGTATATACCTAAAGTGACTGTCAATTAGAAGTAAATGTATTTTATTATAAACTTTCGGTGCACCATATGGGCATTTCGACAAGTTATGTCTCATCAGTAATGCCAGAGGCCGAAAAAGAGGAATTAAATCCAATTCTAATATGACTTGATTCTTTTTCCCTATTAAGACAACAGACGCGAGCCGGGCTCTATTCTCCAATATAGGCCCTATAGCGATAAGCCACGCCTACCCATTTTCTAAAAGCAGATAAACCGGCAGGAACTGGTTTTTACCAAGAATCGATTTTGTCGTCTGTGTTTCATTGATCTAAGTTTGGTCATCATAAGAATAGAAATAAAAAATGACAAGCCGGGCTCTATTGTCTCATAATGCCCTCGCGTCCTCAGCCAATCACATTTATCACCTCGCCGCTGACGCGGCTCGGTAATAAATGTGATTGGCTGAGGACGCTCGGGCATTATGAGACAATAGAGCCCGGCTTGTCATTTTTTATTTCTTAAATAATATGAAATTATGAGGAGCGAAAGTCTTAACTTGACCTGAAATTGCTTCCAAAGAACGTGCTAATGACAGAGCTATGCAATAGGGGAGATATCCCTATATTTTAGAAAATTTTCATTTATTTTAAGTTTTGTACATGTAAAAAGTAATAGAAAAGAAACAAATTGAATAATAAAATGTAAACTTAACTAAAATATTGAAAGGATTACCAGTTCTGTAAAGAAGATAAAAAAATCTGAACAATTCTAGATAAAACAAACCCAACATATTTTTAAAGAACATAGAATGTGATTTTTTGCTTTTACCAAAATTCCTGGAAGGAGAGGTCCTCCAACATATAAGCTCCCTCTATCGGCTGAGGCGTAGTAAAAGGTGGCACCGCCTACACCAAGGGCAACGACTGTCAAGGGACCAAGAAATAGAGAATGCAGACGATATCGCTGAAGGGATATATTTCTCATTTGTCGCATTTTCTCTGAAAACATTTGAACAAAAGGAGTTACATCAATGGCATCTGATAAGTATATAAAACAATGTCAATCAATTGATTGTTCACATTGCATCCCCAAAAACACTAACAGCGCGTTTATTCAGTACTCATCAATCTAGCAGAATATTTGTCACATTAGTATATTTATCACATGATACATCCGTTATGCAGTTTCATAGAGCCATTTCATAATCAAATCTTATGATAATACGTTACATATCGCTCTGCTTGAATGCATTGTTCAAGTTTGGAGCCCCATCACCTACACTATGACAAGTGTGACCTTTCAAATATCGGTCATATGTTAAATTCAGACGCACATTCATTATCAATGATTTAAATTGATGTCGTTGAAATAATTATTGCATTAAAATTAGCAATTAGGCTTGATTAAAGTTGTTATTGTTGAAATATAATTATTGCATTAAATAGCAATTAAGGCTTAATAAACCTTCTCTCTGGAATGTTAAACGTCTTTAAATTCAATATATAAAAGAAATATTTTGAATCTATTGCATTAAAGTACTAAACAAAATTGATATATTTTTCTTTTTCTTTGCGCACAGAAAATCTATACGATGTGGAACTACTTCTCATGGCGTAGCAGTATTTTAAACATATTTTATTCAAAAAGTAAGCTGAATGGGATTGGGCTTCTAGGTCATGGCGTAGTTCGCCTCTTGTTCTTAGAAACGCTGATTTCATGTTGGAAATACACTTTTTTGGCAAAATAATGTCAAATGAATTTTCATTTCACCCGATGTATTATGAAACTCGTGCGTTTTGTAAGGCTCGATGATATAAAACACACAACTCGTTTCTTAATACATCGTATGAAATGAAAATTTATTTGAGATCCTATATGTAACAATGTAACAATAAACGAAGTCAAAACGATAGTGTCGTACAGTTATCTCTTCAGTGTAAAGAATAAAACATTTTGACTCATGTTACTGTCCTTAAATTGAATATCACTATCTTAATCTAGGAAGATCAAGAAAAACAGCGTAAATAAACTAATAAGTTACATTTTGGAAGATTTATCAAATCAATTCTATCAAAAGAATTTTATTTCCTTATACTATCCTTAGAAGGGGATTATTTCTTTGCGACCTCAAACCCAACCAAACCTTACTCTGGATATGGTATTCACAGCCTCTAAAAGATTCGGTAGGTGGCAAAGATTTCTTGTAAACCCCACTGCTTCTCTTCCATCTTGCATCTAGTTCACTTAGGAAATAACTGTCTTACTTTTGGTGTTTCTGATTGGTCATGTGCAAATTCCGTGAATCGCGATTCTCGCAAAATTTGCACGTTTCCAACCAGAATTATACACCCATGAACACCAAAAGTAAGACGGTCATTACTTATATTTACATTTATTCTAATTATTGGGCATTTTTCCTGTAACAACGTCAAATGTATTTTAACGTTGGTAAATTCTCCCTACATACAAAACTTGAACGTGAAATCACAATAGCAACCTAAGCTTTTGGAATATAAGATGAGGAATCTACTAGTAATGTACATATTTTGATATAAATATGATGTTATGTCTTTTTTAAGAATCGGTGTCCCAACTTACCTTTATATTCAGGTGTTTGCCAGGGAAGCTGTATAACTGGTGCTTGTGACTGCATTTTTAGTGTATGATTAGATATTCTTCAAACATCACCTGGATAATCAATAAATATATGTATAGAACAGTCTGTGTGTATAATCAATAAATGCGCACATTCAGTACAACCCTCGCATGTACATGTACTTTTTGAAATGTAGACTACTGTTTACATTTAAATATTCAAAATCTATGTGTTGTTCATTCAAGCCATTATAAATGTTCACTCGAAAGGAACGACGAGTTTGTCAGTATCTATTTGTCTTCCCGGTGATTCTGCCACATTATGATTATGCTAAATATTTTCCTGTGTACTTATCGGAATAGCATCCACGATTTGATCTTTTAGGCGCACCAAACATTTCTTCGAAGTTAATATAATTTGGGGAATTGTACAGGCGTCCAAGACATTTCTGTATGACCTTTATTTGTGACAAGCATTTTGATTTATCGTAAAGAGATAATAATTGATTTCTCAAGGTTATTTTCAGGATAGAAAAAGGAATATTTTACCTTTTCAATTACTTTATAGGACGTGCGCCTCCTCCTTTCCACCAGGGAAGAAGATACGGTTGAAATTGACAATTTACATCATACTTGGTGACAAAGTCCGCTGCGTTAATTTTTATATACGAGAAAGTTCCATATATGATGATGACCAATGTTAAAATAAAAAGGTCCATATATGATGGTGACCAAAGTTAATAAAAACGGCCGTATATGATGGTGACCAAAGTTAAAATAAAAAGGCCATGACCTGCTGATTACAAATGAGCGTATAAAACTTTTCTTGTTACTTTCGATTTTCTAATAGAAATTTTAAAACACAGCTCTGAAAAAAACGAGATAATTTTATTTGTGTATCTTACAAATTCCAGTCAGACTATCAATTAATATAGATTTTCACATGGATTGATTTTGTTTTAAATTTTGTACAACTTAAAACATTTACATTACTAGTAGATTCCCCATGTTAAACTCCCATTCGGCAACTAGAATTATATTCCAATAACTTGGGTTGCTATTGTGACGTCATGTTCAAGTTTTGCATGTAGGGAGAATTTACCAACGTTAGAATACATTTGACGCTGTTACAGGCAAAATAAGTAATGTGCATGCAAATGAAAATGACCGATTATTAGAAGAAATGTAAATATTATAAGTAATGACTATCTTACTTTTGGTGTTCATGGGTGTATAATTCTGGTAGGACGCATGCAAATTATCCGAGAATCGCTTTGCAATTCACGGAATTAGTACGTGACAACCAGAATTATACACCCCTGAGCACCAAAAGTAAGACAGTCATTTCTTAAATAAAGCAAATGAAGACCTGTTCTCTGATCTGAAGAAGTTAAGAAACAACATATATTTGAGGTACTAATATGAATCAAGGCAAAGCCTTTTTGTGCGAGCGGAGAGAAAATAAATATGATTATATAAAATAAAAAAAAGATCTTTCTTTTTTATTTTCTTGCATTATAGACTATGATGGTTTATCTTATCTTACAAAACTTCCTGTTTAATGATTGCCAAAAAAGGTAGTAAAAGACGAGTGGAAACACGGAAGCATTTGTAAAATTGATCTAGACCAGCAGATAAACATTTTAAAGGGGGCGGGGGGCCGCTGAAAATATGGTTCTTTATAATTCATTTTAATTTTGTAAGAATGATGTTTAGGCTAGCTGAAAATAAATCACTTTTTGCATATCGAACAACAGAAAAAAAACATATTCCGACTTCTGACAGTACGAAACCACCCGAGACGAGAAAAGCAATCAGAGCGAAACGTCTCGTTTAAAACTGGAAATGTCGGATTTCCTAAAATAAGATTCCGTGGTTACGCCGTCTTGTTGATGCTTTATCTTTCCATGATTTACGAAAAATGTTTTCAATAAATTAAAATTATAAACAAAAATTGAGTATAACCTATACGTCTACTTGGAGTCGAAAAAAATTTAAATGGCAATATCCAGCATCTCCGCAGCAACTCTGCGAGGGGACGAAAGTTTTTGAAAGCATAGTAGTATATTCTCATTCACTGATTCAGCATATTTTCTCAATAAGGTATGTGTATACGCGTTACCATAAGGGTGACATTCGCTCGCAAAGGGCCTTTGCAGCGAGCTCCTCTCGCTATAGGTATTCTTTATTTAAGGATTGTTTTTCAGCTTTTAAACTTTATCGGTGTGTATTGGCAGTTGGGAAAGGAAACAAAATATGTAAAGCTCGAAGTGCTTTTCATGAATTTTGTTTCCATTCCCTACTGCCAATAATACGGAAGTATTCCAACTCTTTTCCTTCATGAAAGAATTCCAAGCAATTTTTTTCTGCACCAGACACGTGTTTCGAAAATTTCATTCTCATCAGTGATGCTTCCAACGGAGCCACCAAAATTCATTTCAGTTGCGCCCTCTTTTATTTTTTGAATTTAGATTCGTACTTTTACTTTACAGAGAGTGCGCGGCTCCAACTTTCCTGTAGGGTAGATACAGTAGCATATCCAAATAGAATATATGTTCAAAATAGCATTGGGGGATTGTGCACCGATAAAGCGCAAAAGCTGAAAAACAATCTTTATATTTACATTTTACGTGTTAATCAAGTTATTTCTGTCCTTTTTCACCCCGTTTCTTTATATTTGATATGTCACTGAGGAGGAAGAACGTCACTTGACTTAACTTGAAACGAACGTTCGACGATTTTTTGCTAGCTTCGAAGTAGTACCTTCTCTACGGAAACATTGTAGAAAAATAAGAAATTAAATTTTGTTTTTGGTTGTATTTTGAACATTTCTATTACGACTGAATTAAAAAAAATCGTGCAAAATCGCGATGTTGTCCAACATAATAAAGACTAAGCGGGTGGTTAGTCTGGAGAAATGTCACGGATATTGGAAAAAAAAACATTTGAAAATTGACTGGAACACACTTTTAAACTGTTTATAAACCTGTAAACTCAATCGATACCATTATTCTGTAAAATTACTTTGTTTCTTCTGGAAGTAATTAGAATAATGCAAAATTCGAGTACAGCCGTGCAAAACGATACAAATACACGGGATTTCCATGACATACCTCAACATGGCAAATAATTCGGTGATACTCGAAATATTTCTGATCTGTATAGTTCCATAAGAAGCAAAAATAAATTCACTGTTGATAAATGACACAAGTGGAGCCAATCATCATCCTAGATATTGAATATTTGATCCACTAATGTCTGAATTCGATCAAACATGGCATATTTCCGTAGACGACAGCGCAGTTCGGCCTTGAACTTCGTCTGGTGTGACGCGTGATCGACTTACTACGTCACACGTCTTGGAAGTGTACATGTAGGTGACCTAGATTTTGACACAGTTAGACCAATCACTAGGGCAAGACGAAGCAGTAAATAGAATGGGCATTTTATGGGAAATTTTATCAAAAATGCAGAGCAGTTGGTTTGGTACCTTCATATAAGGAATAGGTATGGAAATGAATGTAATCTGACTACTTACATGAGTAACCCTAAACCTAGCCCTTAAAATAGCGAATCAAATCAATACCAAGCTTTGATTTCTCATAAACACGTTAAATATAAATATTTACATTCCTGCTGCGTTTCCCTTTTATGAAGGTACCGAACCAACTGCACTGCATTTTTCGATAATCGCAAGAGCCTATCACGTGACATTTGAACAAATGCGGATTAATTTCCCATAAAATGCCTATTCTATTTACTGCTTCAACACAGATTCAAAATTGCATTATCAATCGATGCCAGTCTACCCCCAGTGATTAAATGGGTCAAAATCTAGGTCATCCACATGTACACTTCCAAGAAGTGTGACGTAGTAAGTCGATCACGCGTCACACCAGACGAAATTCAAGGGACGACCTGCACTGTCGTCTACGGAATGATACCATGTTTAGATGAGCGAATTCAGACATTAGTGGATCAAATATTCAATATTTAGGATGAGGATTTGCTCCACTTGTGTCATTTATCAACTGTAAATCTATTTTTGCTTCTTATGGAATTATACAGATCAGAAATATTTCGTATCAGCGAATGTTGTGCCATGTTGAGGTAGGTCATTAAATTTGGTATATTTGTATCGTTTTGCACGGCTGTACTCTAATTTTGTATTATTCTAAATACTTCCAGAAGAAACAGAGTAATTTTACAGAAGTTTGAATAATGGAACCGATTGATTTCATAGGTTTATAAACAAATTAACAGTGTGTTCCAGTCAGTTTTCAAATGTTTTCCTTCCAATATCCGTGACATTTCTCCAGACTAAGCATCCGCTTGGTCTTTATCATGTGGGACAAAAATCGCGATTTTGTACGATTCATTTTGTATTCAGTTTTGATAGAAATGTTCAAAATACAACCATAAACAAAATTCAATTTCTTATTTTTTTCTTCAATGTTTCCTTACAGAATGCACTACTTCGAAGCTAGCAAAAAACGCCAAACGTTCGTTTGCTGTTACGTCAAGTGACGTTCTCCCTCCGCAGTGATATTTCAAATATAAAGAAATGGGATGAAAAGGGACAGAAACAACTTAATTAACACGTAAAATGTAAATATAAGGATTGTTTTTCAGCTTTTGCGCTTTATCGGTGTGTATTGGCAGTAGGAAATGGAAACAAAATTCATGAAAAGCACTTCGTGCTTTACATATTTTGTTTCCATTCCCTACTGCCAATACACACCGATAAAGCACAAAAGCTGAAAAACAATCCTTAAATACATTGTTTTCAAATATTTTCAATTAGAAATTCAAAAGACAACTATATTAAACATACACCAAACATATAAAAACTGCTCTGTACATGCAGTTTTCCTTCAAACATGTATTTCTTACTTCTGTGTCACAAATTATCGTATATAGGTGTTTTTTTTTTTTCTATTCACACAAAAAAATGACTTATACCATCTTAATGCTCTATACGTTAATTGTCTCGATGAGAGTTATCTTTCTTACTCCATCTATCATACGATTGTACCACAGGAGCTCGATGCCAACGATCCACAAGTATATCTACCTCTGCTTTCCTTATATAGAAGGACTTTCACTTTCAATATTGAATGAAATCTAAGTGTGGCTTGAACATCTAATTTCTCGAAATAAATCTATTTTGCAAATAAATTTGTGCCTGTCGTGTTTCTTATTATGTTATTTAAAACGACCCGAAAAGATACATAACTTTTAAATATACCTACGCAATACACCCTTAAACTCTGTAAAACGGGCCGTTCGAGCCATTTTCTTCTGTGTAACGTCAAAGTAGACTGGAAGTTTAGAAATAGATACAGAGATGGAATTTCCTTATCTTGAATCTGATTTCTTTTTGTTATATACTCTTTCCTATGATAAGGTTCATATTCTTTGTTTAGTAATTGAAAAAAAAATCCTTTCTCACCAAAGAATATGCCGTTAATTGACATGTCTCGTGTAATGAAATTTTCTATTCTAAATTTACCACTTCCTAAATATACTTGACCAATCAAAGAAAAGCTTTCCTGGTTAAATTACGTATTTCCGGTCCACTTCGACGTTGCACAAGAAGAAGATGGCTCCATTCCGTCAATCGATCACGTTTAATGGCTTGTTTACGATGGTTTGCGATGAAATATTTTGAAGTTTTATATAGTTTTGGAAAGTTTAAAGATAAGGAAGGATATAGCAAATATGATTTCTTTTGCAAAGTATATTTATATTGTGTAATGTCACTATATTTCCGAAATGAATCGTGATATTCCTTGTACTTTGACTATAGAAAGATGTGTAGGGCCGGGTGTCATTGAAGTTTGTTGGCATCGAGCTCCTGTGGATTGTACAAAACAAAAGAAAAAGATCTTTGACAATTAAACTTGACCTGTATTAACGTAATATCCTACTAGACTGTTACGTACCATTCTGTTTCTATTAACTTTTTCTTTTCTGACCTTATCTCTCTTACAATCATTAAATGATAGGTGTCGCTACTGACTTTGGGTTTTTTTTACCAAGTACACGTGCCACCAATTAATAAGTCGTATATTGTACAAGTATAAAATTGTTCAAAAATGCTTACATCCCTATCGTGCAAAATAATTTAGGATGACAATGGAGATATTTAATATTTTTTTCTTTTTCTATAATAACTGAGTCAAATACAAATTTAATACAAAAAGCGTTCAAACTGTAAATATGGTCCTGAGTTAACTTAATCCATGCGATATCGCTTGGTTTGAATTATTTTATTATTAGTAGTATGATTATCACTGACATTTGGATAACACAGTTTAGTAGTTCCTATGATTTGCTGCAGTGATAAGCTTGAAACGTTCTATGAACAGCCCTATCTGGTGGTAATCCTGTCTAAAAGCTAGAAGTAATTTATTCCACTTGATATCTACTATTGCCTTCTCCAAAAGTAAATTTAAGGTTGTTGTCCACCCATGGTGGCATAATGTAAATAACAATGGGTTTGTAACAAAATGAGATGCCTCAGAATTAGTTACTTTAGAAGGGAGCTCAGGTAGGGGCTTACTAAGTAATCAATACAAGTCAAGCCTCTACAAACATTTGTATTATGGATTAGGTTTTTATCGTGTAAAACCATTTACTGGACATTATGAAGGTAATATTTCTTCAGCAAGCCTGACAACTATCTTAATATCATTGTAAGGAATATTTACTTGGGATAGCAGTGGAGCCAAATTCCTAATTATGCCACATTAACTTACTATAATATGGGTGCTTGGTCTAGGAGTATTTACTTTCCTTTTTATAGATAGTCCCATTTATCAGCAATGATTCAATTCATATTATGTATTTTCTCAGTTATTTGTCTAGATTATATGCAGCAATTACCTTAATCCTACGTTAAAAAGAGAACAGGTAGTGGGTTAAGCGCTTGAAATATACTGCCTCCGCCGGCGGATATTGTCGCTGGAGTGGAGCTTATACCAAATGGAATGCGGAGAAATTGATAGCAGAATCATCAGGTTTTTTGGCGACAACAACGAAATTAACGAATTTATCGTGATAATAAATTCATTTACTTATTTGTTCTTTCTGACAACGTACCGAATGAGTCAAATGCTGACAATTCAATTGAGAAATGTAATTCTCTATAATGGCACGCTGATTTTATTTACATTTTAAGAATTTATCAGTCTTAACGAACCAAAGGTTTAGTCATCCGACATAATATGTATTTAGAAAGTTACATGGTGTCCATCTTGACCGTTTTTGGCATGTCCTTTTCACAGTTGGTAATTTACATCCTATTTACAGATGATGAATAAAGAAATCTTCTAAGTCGGTTTATTGAAACCAAATTTTGTTTTATGAATTCTTATCAAGAGGGACATTTAACTTTTGATTCGGGGGTAATAGTCAATGGTCAAGCTAACTGCAAATTCATTGTAGGGGCCTGTGTGTGGTTGTTTGACCCCTTCATCATATTAAGGTACGTCATTTGTCACGATTTAGGACCATTCTTGTGCATCTCCCGTTTTAGCACTCATTGAGCTTGAATTATACATAGATATTTCAATTTATTTTGGAAAACGTATCATTTCTGACTCTATTGAAGACTAAAATTAATTACATACCTAAAAGCGGATAAGTTTGAAAATTTGATCTACACTGAATAAGGTATCTGTAAGAAAATGCTTCGCGGTAATTTCTATAAAAATTGGGCTGGAGATAGTCTTTTGAACAGTGTGGATTTCTCTTACGTAAGTAATAACCCCAGAATTTCGTTTTAAGTGTCGAATAGTATTGACTTAAACTGTTTTATAAGGTACAGCTGATGGATATCGAAAAAAAAATATAAACTGTTTAACTTCCAACCAAATTAAGGCAAATTTTACCGCGCTGATACTTTTTCAAGAAAACCACAAAAATGGCACTACTCTTGAGCGTTTGTTCTCTCTTATTTCAACACGGACATATACTTTTTCTTCAATATTATGAACAGTCTTTCTCAGGAGCACAGTTTACTGTGTGTTTGAAAAAAATCGTTGATATTCAGTATCTCAGATATTTTGACATAAACTTAGTCGATTTTCGTAATTTTTGTGTAAAATCGAGACAATTTTAGATGATCTGTGAATTTGGTACCTACGGTGAAACTTTATCAAAATCAAGTTTTATACAAAGTTGATAACCTGCTTTATCCTATGTTGACAAAGAAAAAAACTAAAATCTAAATCAAATGAGTGCATTTTAGCACTTTTTATACAAATGTGCTATGTTTAGCAACAAATTTCCAGCATTTTTCACCCTATTTTTCAAATCAGCAAAATTCTTGATTTTCATCACGGACCTATTAGTTTTTTCTTCGTAAAAAGATTCATTGACAAGAATCCTATGATTTAGAAATGACATGCCTTAATTCAATATGTCAGATTTCGGTAGTAAAATTGGGTCTAAAAAAAGAAATACCTTACCCTTCCCTTGCCCTCAATAAGTACATTTGACATCAGGCAAAGTCATGAAGATTGGTCCATAATACATTAGCAGTGACGGTGTTTGGAATTGGTTTCAGTTAAGCATTTTAAATTTTTGTTATTTATAAGAGAAAGAGGAAGATGGCTGATGATCTTAGAGTAGATAGATGAGATAACAAGGTAATTAATGAGAAAAATAGTCCTCAATCCTTTATTTCTTGATCATGCCTTAAGATTCTTTATTCTTACCGGTCATGCCTTAAGATTCTTTATTCTTACCGTTCATGCCTTAAGATTCTTAAGATTCTTTATTCTTACCAATGAACACTCTCTATCCACAAATTTTCGGCCACTCGGCCTTTATCAAGTGGAAAAGCACGAATACAAAAGAATTCTACGTAATATCCATATCTGCTGGTAAACAAAGCCCAGCGTAAAATGAACAAGGTATGACGTCACACATAACAATCAACAATGCGTAAAGCGTTCATTTTACGCTGGGCTTTGTTTACCAGCAGATATGGATATTACGTAGAATTCTTTTGTATTCGTGCTTTTCCACTTGATAAAGGCCGAGTGGCCGAAAATTTGTGGATAGAGAGTGTTCATTGTTATTTATTACATTAAACTTCCCTACGGAGGACACTATTTCATTTATTCTTACCGTTCATGCCTTAAGATTCTTTATTCTTACCGATTATGCCTCAAAATTCCTTTAGTCTTACCAACTTTGTTTTACTAAATAGATGGACTTTCAACTAGTTGACAGATATTTGACCTTGTATAAGCCGTGTCCATCCAATTAAGACCAAGGCCAAAATTTCAAAATACTTCATTTTGGCTTTTAAAGTCTTATTTTGAATATTTATTACCATATCAGAATTTACGAGAAATGATATTAAAGGATATTTTATCTGATGTCAAATATCACTTCAGATTCATAAAGTATTCATAAAGTACTGGGTACTTATACAGATTGGAACATAAACACGTCGCGGGGCACATATTCTCAAATGTCATAAACATAAAGGTACCATAGATTACCTCTTTAGGTTATGAATATAATGAAATGGCAGCAACTCGTTCTATAATTGATTATATCTGAACTTCAAAAATCACCACTTTGGCTAGACAGAAGTACAATAATGTAGAAATCACATATATCTGTACCCTGTTCAGATGGATAATTTATGGCATAATTGTTCTGAATAAACGCGTTTGAGGTATATTTAAACCATCAAATGATATCTTGAGTACCATATAAAGTGATGAATATTGATATATTTTGTACATAAGAATTACTTCAGTATCACTCTATCTCTCTTGTCATTACTCGAGGTTGTTTTCAATTGTTTATTCTATGTAAATTAGTACCTCAGAATCATTAAGAGTCACTGTTCAGACAAGTATTCTCATTCTAAAATCAAATAAGATACTTTTTATATAAAATTTCTGCATAGTCATTGTAACTCCTTGGCATTTCTCTT
Organism: Pinctada imbricata; assembly: GCA_033119305.1. NCBI lineage: Eukaryota > Metazoa > Mollusca > Bivalvia > Pterioida > Pteriidae > Pinctada > Pinctada imbricata. Next base: position 27,920,956 of record VSWD01000008.1, on the reverse strand, counting down.
TGACTTTTAGATTATTTTCTGTTCATGCATCAGGTGCTCCCAGAATAAGGTGTGGTCCTTTTGATATACTTTGGGATATGGGAGTTATGTTATATTTATGTTAGCTGATCAAACACTCAGCATGATGATGTAAAGGACCTCGCTTGATTTTGCAGGAAATCAGTCTTAGACTATATTAATATTGTGAATCCTACTTACTTCATCATAAATTATATTAAAAGGCAAATGTAGTTACTTGAATTGTATTCACCATTATTCTCAGGTATCATTACGGTATATATACTTCATTATACAACATGTACATATGGACTCTCTTTTAAAAATATTCGCTATTTTCGAAAATCAGAGTTACTTCCCATTTGAGACGGTATCTGACGTAGACTGATTATGACGTCATCAAATTCTATGGAAACAGTCCTAAAAGTATGGGAAATGACGGTATAAAATCGAAGATACCATACCATTTTCATGACGTCACAATGGTTTTACGTCTGATACCGTCTGCAAGGGGGGAAAACTCTGTATTCCGCAAAGACTCAATACTACATGTCAGTGTGCTTTCCGTAAATTAGTATGAATACTAGTATAATTATGTTATTTTATGTATATCACTGGTACCATATTTCAATTATGCATTATTTATATGAATTGTCAATTTATCTATGTTTGAAATGACTCTGGAACCCAGTTCATAAAACTTTCTCGAGGCTAAGCAAAATATGATACAGGACTGAAGTGAAAACCAGTATTGATAGAATTTTATCGTAATTTTTATAGAAATAATAACCATTTTGCATATTCGTGTCATCATATACAGAGAATAAATGTCATAATTTGTGTTTTGTTACGGGTATTTAACACACAGCAAGTGAATTTATCGTACATGTAATGAGCGTTAGCGCATTTCATGCGATAAATGCACTTGTTGTGTGGTGCATACCCGTAACAAAACACATATTATGACATTTATTCTATATATATACACCGTATTTGTCGATTTCATTCTTGTTTTCTGAAATCGCGTTTTCTAGGTAAAAGGGCGACGTTAAAATTCAGGTCACCGCGGGCTCAGTTTGCAGGTTGGAACAACCATCGCGGCATGTTTCTTTAGATCTTATGCATTGTGACGTCACGAGCATAAACATACGAATTGCAGCACGTTCCATTCAATAATAATACGGAAATGTTCCTACTCTTTACATTCTAATGCCTCGTTCACACGGTTGCGCAATAAATTTATTTCGCAATAACTTTATTGCGCAACAAATTTGTTTCGCAATAAGTTTTTTTGTGTTCACACGAGACCGACACTATTGCGCAATAAAATGCAAATGCACATGCACAAGAATCATGAATAAAAATGTACTGTAACAACGGATATTTTGTTCGAATAATTTTCGTGAAGCCTACATTTTTCATTTTTTTGAGACTGAGGTAGCCTATATAGCATTCATTTATTAGAATATGACGTCATTCCATTGTGACGTCATTCTCTACAAGGGATCCAGACTTATAGAAAAGCTTTCTTATACATGTACATACGAAAAATCGGAATCTCTCAATATAATCTTAAAAATAAAGACGTCGAGTAGTTATATGCGACAGTATAAAAATCCCTTTCTCTTGTCATGATGATGCGCATGCGTCAGATTTATTGCGCAACAGTTTCGCTTAGCATTTACACGGCAGAATTTGTTGCGCAATAAAGTTATTGCGAAACAAATTGAAAATTTATTGCGCAATAAATTTTGTCGTGTGAACGCAAAACAAATCTATTGCACAACAAATTTACGTTTATTGCGCAATAAACTCTCCGTGTAAACGAATTATTACGAAATATTGTTATTGCGAAATAGATTTATTGCGCAACCGTGTGAACGAGGCATTAAATTCTCATTAGTGGTGCTTCCAGCAAGTGATTTTGCGGAGCAGCCTAAATTCATTTTAAGCGCCCTCTTGTGTTATTTTTTTAATTTAAATTTGTGTATTTGCTTTATAGAGAGTGCGCGGCTCCAAATTTCCTGTAGGGTCGATTCAGTAGCATAACCAAATAAAATCTATATTCAAAATGGCATAAGAGGGATGGTGCTAAGATGTTAACCTCCTTTAATTTCGATTGTATTTTTTAATGAAATAACAAGTTTCCGAAATAGCAGAATAATATATATGTCAAATTGATAAAGGGCCAAAACAAAGCTTCTTTCAGGCGACAGATCTGGAAAGAAGTAATTAATACACTTCTAAACATCAAGTCACGGGGAACGATTTTAACTGCTCCACACTGCAACAAGAAATAAGTGTTTATAATAATAAATACGGAAGTGTTCCAACTCTATACCTTCCTAAAGAAAATTTCAAACCAATTTTCATAAACCAGAGACGTGTTTCGAATATTAAATTCTAATCAGTGGTGCTTCAAGTCGAAGTGATTTTGCGGAGCCGCCTAGATTCATTTCTCAAGCGCCCTCTAGTGTTATTTTTTGAAATTGTCAATAACGTTCCAGAGGGAACAAATAATTAAAAACTGTTAAAAAGAACTCTTTATTACCGACGTTTCGGCCTTAAAGTCTGGCGGTACATCATATTAGCCACAAAGAACAAACCATTTAGACGAAACATAATCCAAATATATAGTCTACACTATATCTCAATTTTCAGAAAATTTTGTATGAAATAGGAAACATACCGTCATGACCAGCAAGAAAGAAACATTAAATTTTATTGCACCTCGGACTAGTTTCTTCCAATAGGATTGCGTATATCACGTCACGTGATTGCCTCCAATGAGGCCATAGCCCATCCACTCATCCTTATAGAAGGCAATGGCGGCCTAATAGGCCACTTGCCGAAATTCATAATGGCTGACCGAATGACGAAAAATGTCCGAGGTAGGCAATTTTTCGCACCTTTTCATTGTTAGGTCACAATGGAATTGCGTCTTTTAACAATGACGTCATAAAAAACAATACCAAAAGATGTTGACTAGGACATTTTGTGCTTTCTAACAAAATCGGAAAATGGTCTATTCGAGGCGAGGAAAACAAGATGGCGACCTTTAACGTAAATTAGACAACAGATAAGATCGTGTAAGCCACAAACGCAAACAAGAAGCTGATCATTTACTTAGGTTTTAGAATTACATCTTCCCTTCTTAATTCAAAATAATACAACCAATGCTTCATTTCTCATCGTACATGTTTTCCTTTGTGGACATGTTGTTCATGTATAATGTTACGTTTCCAGGGCCAAATGTTGACGTCACTGATGTAGCATTGACGTCGGAGACATGCGGACATATAAAAGTTCTTGAGCGGAGAGATCAGGTGCCGGTTTTACTGAAATACTTACGAAAACATTTAGGAATTTTCGTAACCTTCATTATCAGATAAAAGCTTGAAATCTTTTCTCTTTAGATTATGTTGTCCTTTCTGATAGCATTTCTACATACTAAATACAATTTCAGAAACAAAACATCGCGATTTTTAGTATTTACGAAGTACAAGTTGTTCAAGAGTTAAGAAAATTCCTTAAATTTTTCGTAAATACTTTCGTAATCCCACACCGTCAAACAAAGAATTTCCACCGATATACATGCCGGCCTATATTTTTACACTACTGTAACTTATGTTCATCATTTTTTATATACATACCAAGAAAGAAAGACTGATTGATATTCATACCATATGGATGAGGGATAATACTATTAATTAATCCTTTAATATCATCGTATTTGCTCTTACATCTTAGTTATGATAACCATAAATACTTATTTCTGGTATTGGTTAGAATTCTCAAAGTTTTTAAGTTGAATCTATCTTACGAATATTCATGTCTTTGCATAAAATGAGGTTCTCCTATGGAGGTTTAGGCAGTGTGGCACTATATTGAACATAAATACAATGCGGATGATCGTTTATCGTAAATGTGTTTGATTCATATTTTTATATAATTCTTTAAGCATGCATTGAAATATATGTTCTATAGAACCAATTTTATTGTACTAGACACGTGTTTCGGATATTGAATCCTCGCCAGTAGTACTTAATTTCAAACAGATTGAACAAGGCCAAAATAAATTTTCCTGGCGCCATCTACAATATAGACTTTTAATTTCCTCTTGCCAAAAATGAGCGTCTCCAAATTTTGTGTAAGGCACGGTCCATTTGATATTCTGGGGGGGGGCTTGGTTTTTTTTCGAAAAAAATAATTTTGCTCTCAATTTTGATGAAAAAAATTAATTTGCTTATGGTGTGACTGAAAAAAATAATCTTGCTCTCACAAATAATCTGAATTTGAAGATTTACCATAAAATTTCGCTAAAATTCTTGAAAATTTTCCGGCTCGCTTCGCTCGCCGCAGTTTTCAAATTGTATCAAAAATCGAAACATTATTTACTAATAGCAAACTTCATATTTTTAAAGATATCAAAAGTTATACAAAAACATGTATGTGAATGAAAAAGGCTTCCTTAAAAGCTTACATATACATTGTATTACAATATTTATGTATTGCTATTGATACAAGTTGCATGTATCCCATAGACAAAATGTATAGTTCCGATTATTTTGTCTATGGGATACATTGTAAGCTTGGAAGGAGAACTTCAGTTATTCACCAAACATGTACCTTATATTAAAAAAATTGAGAATTGAATTGTAAAATCTTTTATCTCGATCTGTTTAAAATGTGAATTGAACACTTGCATAAAAATAATCAAATATATTAATATATAGAGTTTTGGGTAAAAATATAAATAATTTCTATTGATAAAACACAAACATTCCTAATATGCGCATCACTTTGTTAAAAAAAATTTCCTTGCTCCAACTTTGCAAGAAAAAAACATTTTTGCCTTGGTCCGGGGCGAAAAAAATAATCTTGCTCCGACAAAAAAACCCAAGCCCCCCCCCCCCCCCCCCCCCTGAATATCAAATGGACCATGCCTAAGCGTGAGCCACAAGGTTAAAGTTTGTCATCTGCCGAAGCCTGCCGTTGGTTATTCGTCGTCCATCCGTTAAAGTTTTGGGATTTTCTGCACTGATTGTAATTTCACTAAATTTTACAAGAAATCAAAGTTTATCATAATTTTAATTGTTTGAGGACAAAACCAACTCAGTCCGCACTCACAGTAGAAGAAAAGAGAAAAACTCAATATTACAGAACTTTTTACGCTTGGGATCTTTTACCAGCAGACTTGGATATATAAAGACAGGAATTTTTAATCTATGATTTGGGTGCTACAACCTGGTGTTGTTGGAGATCCCCTCCTATGTTGTCAATGCCAAAAGGGCTAAAAGTGGGTATTCTGAATGTTTCTTGTAATTTTTTCCATATAGCCTTACTTCGTCTCATTATATTTTAAAGTATCGCTGTTTAAGGCAAGGTAAGGAGTTTCTAGCAGAAGATTTTCAAGGTAATCAGGAGATTGATGTTTTGATTCTCTCATTCTTAAGTTTTGCTTTTGCTTACAGATTTGAATAGTAACGATTCACTGAACATCCAATTATGAGGAAAAGAAACGTAGGGATCTCCAACCAGACTCGGTGCAGCACCCACAGCAAAGTCACTGGTGTAAAACAGATGTACGTACCATCGGGTACCTACATCCCGTCATGGCGACAGGCGATATCGATTCGTATGTTTACATCCTTCAATATCTACAAATAACACAGTTCATGTTGGATATGTACACTCAACGTGAATATTATGTATAGATTAATGCAAGAAATTAAGTAACTTTATAATTGGTTGTATGTTGAGATTATGAAAATGACTAGGAAGTAGGTACCAGTGTTTGAGTAATGATATGTGATACCTACATCAAGGAATGTCCGGTGCCTACATCATCGTGATTTTTTTTTTTTTTTTTCGGGTTGAAAAATAGTGTTCTAACTCAAATTTTATGATCATATGGATATTACCATTTCTTGATCTTAACATTATCTTCAAGTTGATTGCACAAATTCAACACGAACTGTGTAAATTATTGATATTAAAGGATGTAAACATACGAATCGACATCACCTGTCGCCATGACATGATGTAGGTACCCGATGGTACGTGTATCTGCTTTACACCAGTGAAAGTACCAAATTACCAAATATTGTGTTAATCCGATTTACGTGAGCACAACCCTCCCACTTTTCCGGTTACCCGAAGGTCTCGAAGAACGCACAATTGTAGTGTAAATTAACCTCCTCACAGTAATAATGCGGAAGGGTTCCAACTTTATACCCTCTTGAAGAAAATTTCAAACCAATTTTTCATGTACCAGACACGTATTTCGAATATTGAATTCTCATCAGTGATGCTTCCAGCCAATTAAAGTGCTTTTTCATGACCACACAAAAAGACAACTAAACGCAGGGGCTCCAGCAACATAGATAAATATGTAAATGGATATAAAAAGGGGGCAGTAGGAAATATAGTCCCTGCTCTGTCGGTCTCTGAAAAGTTTTCTCCTTGTCAAAAGGAAAATTTATCTGAATATGGCTTATAAGACTGAATTTATACGAATAGATTCTCAATGAAACAAGTGGCAAAGGTACTTTTAGAAATATGTCTGCCATGAATAAGATACATTCGAAATTTGTTATCATCATTTTACGTCGGTTTTATCTTGAAAAGGAAACATAGGAAGCTTGTAATGGGTCATTAATAATCATTAAGGCTCCATGGCCGGAACACTCCGTCCCATGGCACACGTCTCACCTTTTGGTGTTTACATTCCATCTTTAACATGTTTACTTCCGATTTTTCATCTTCTGTACCTGACATTGTAAATATGATAATCACGTCATTATGTTATTTATTTTTCATCGGAACATAATTGGGTTTTTCGTGCTTTTTTTATTTTGAATCAGATTTATATCGTCAGAATACAAACTTATTCATATTCCTATTTGAACGTGTTGAACATACTTGTACCTCTATCCTATGATACTCACTTCTTCGTCTTTTTTCTATGACAAATGTGTCTGTTGTATTATTGATCATCATATTTGGCGATTAATAAAAGTTTTGCAGGAGAAATTTAAAGGATTATCATGATGATAATATTCTATTTACATGAGGTAATATGCTCTGAATTAATGTAGATATTTAAGTAGCTGAAGAAGTCATTTTAAGTAAATGTGTACATGATAGAGGAAGCTAGGAAGTCTTATCCTCCAATTATTTTCAGATTATGATATACGGTAACTGGTTATGAATTGGACTCAACATGTCCCGGATGCTTCTATTTCTCAGAAGGAGAGGTTCCCTCAATTAGAGGGATTTTCAACAGGTCAATAAGGAAATGGTTGAATGAACCATTGAGCAATGTCCTCGAAAGAAGCCCTAACTTGTACTTACTGCTTTTTCCCTATTTAGAATTCTTCCAAATCACTTGTACATCCTCTCAAGATGGCTCCAACAGGGAAGAACTATTTTATGACCGTAAGCTTAAGACTAGAAATAAGTAGAGAAGGGGTATTCATAAAGAAGCATGTGATAGAGCAATCTTATCTCATCTCCATTGCTTTTCCTGTAAAACATAACTCTAAGTATTCAGTCATTCTGATGTACTTTTTAATATTTTTGTTTTATACAACGGATCGGTGATAAGATAATTTTAACGCCGTATGATCACTCTTAATTGATTCATTTAAGTGTCGCAGTTGTAAATGATGATCAAAAACTTGGAAAATAGTTAAAATGTAGTATTGGGGGTTTTTTTTTGTTTTTGTTTTTTTTTTTCAAGTACATTAAATGCTTTATTTCCATACTAACACTTATGTATGATTCATGTATTCGAGGCATAAAACAGGAATACAATATCTTTTTTATTAATTCAATTTAATGGATCAAATGAAAATTGTATAAAGTTCAAAGAAAGTATATAAAAAATGAAAAACATATTGCACTGAAATACACAAACATATTCATCATTCAATGATGAAAATCATCACTATCGATGAAAACATACTAAGAATCTCATTGGAATCAAAACAAAACGAATGAAATAAACATTATTATTTCCAAAACCAAAATGAGCCATCAGAATCTTAGAATCCAAACGAACTTATTTTACTCACGTAATTACGAGAACCCAAGGACTCGCATCATGTTACCGTGTTCACGTAACAAGAGGACAAAGAAGTAATAGAAAGAAATCTACAGATCAAAACCATTCGTCTCTAGTATCCTAGATGTGTGTCCAAATTGAAATATCATTTATGGTTTGTGAGATCTGTACTAAAGTAATTTATCTAACCAAAAAAATCAAAGAAAATTGTGTTGTTTGTAATGTTCTTGTACGAACATTGATGTTAAATTTCGTAATTTAACTTCAAGTTGTGGAAATATTAGCTTCAAGTAACTAGGATGGCCGTTCAAACGGCTTTCAGACTTATTTTCACACCCTCTCGAATTATCGAATCCTTTATTTACTTTCTGTACAAATTTTTATAAATTACAATTGGCATATTGACATAAATTTCGTAAGTCATAACATGGGTTATTGCATGAGATATTGCCTTATTAGAGGCGTTAAACAAACACTTTGATAGATAGGGGGTAGTGAATTGGTTTAATGTGTTAATATCAAACAGTCTTATCAATAAGGTATAAGGTAATTTTATATCAAATAAAAAATTTTATGAAGCCTCATAATAAATGTGTAATTGCTCAGATAAGGGCTTAATCATCCAGTGAATTTTGAGTACAGTTTCCTACTGCACATGTCCTCCTTTTCTTTTGGCGACTCTACATACGCAGTTCTAACTATGAGTACAAAAACGCAGCGACCCAGTTAATAGTTTAAGATTACAAATGTACTTTGTAACTTTGCAAGAGCACGGATATTATTCCGTACCCCCCCCCCCCCCCATGCACATATTCATCTGCATTGCCTAGACCCCTTTGTTTTTCTGTCTTGTTTGTGTGGTCATTTATCGTTAGGAGGTTGTTTTACACTAAAATTGTACGTTTTTCGATACCTTTTCGGGTAAAAGGAAAAGTGGATGATTTGTGCTCACGTAATCCGGATAACCACACCATTTGCTACTAGCGTGGCGGATGGCAGTCCGAAGTCGTCACCTATTGCCCATTGGTCTCGTTGGTGTATGTGTAGTATTTTGGTGTCGTCTTCGTTGTTCTTTATCCCTTTTGGGTCTCTTGCTTTGTGTGTCTTCTCTGTTTTCGCTTGGAGTGTTTTACTGTGGGTGCTGCATCCGGGTCTTGTTGGAGATCACCATCTTATTTTTAAAGTCGGAAGCAATCAGAAAGGATTGAGTTTCGAGCTCATTCGTTTTGACAAGATTTTAAGTGACTTGTGTCACTGAATCCCGTCCTTATAGTTCATCAATGTACAACATTATACTGCGTGCTAGTATTGTGTAGATCTTTGTACGGGGAATTGGAATTACACAGACAAATTGATGCGTTACAGTTGATCTTTTGATATCGGTACCTAGACTCGTTTCTACAAGCAAGTGAAAAGTAATTTTCTTGATAAATTTACTTTCATGTATAATCAATTCTATCTTATTATTTAACATTTTATCAATCAATTTTCTATAAATCTATATAACTTTCAGGCATTTTAACAACATGCATATTATGTTTATGTATGTACAAAACAACTTTTGCATAGACACTGGATATGGTCAGAGAAATCTTCAGTCCATAAAAAATGGGTATTTTACAATTATCTTTCGATTTGATCAGACGACTGGATTCACACAATCCCATACATTTGGTGTGGGGAAATAAAACGAAAAGATGCTAGAATATTGCATAAAGTTTCTAGAATAAATGTTCAAACTGTAGTTTGATTTGCAATAGATGTAAACTAATCTTGCTCTTGGTGGCCTGTTCTTGTGAACTTGGCTATGTCTAAGTACATTTTATTTAGATATATTTCTAAATGTCTGTAAAATCTGATACTTTATTAACCTTTATTCAATAAAAAATAACAAATTATGAAATCATACATCATTCAAACATGGAAATCCTTTCATTCACCTTGATATAAATATTGCATACACAAAGTCAGGCACCTTGTTTGTATAAATGCTTTATATTATTTACAAGGACATGCATATGTCCTAATTTCTTTTACGTTGGAATGAATATTTTAAAAGCAATTTAGCACAATGTCAGATGTGTGTTCTAATGTCAATTACACAGAGATCAGATACTGTACACACAGGGTAAAATTGCACCAACTATTGCTCAAGTTCTGACGTCACGTGATCATAAGAAAACGGCAACCAAAATATTGAGGCCCGATAATTGATGTATCATCAATATCGTTATACTGTTTATCTTCTTACAATAAGACACATACTCTGGTGTTTATCTGTTGTTATCTTTTTCATTTTCATCTTTAACAACATCTATTTCATCGTCCGACTCATCTACATCAAAGTCATCTTCATCAGACGTACACTGATTTTTATATTCCAGTTCTTTGGCGTCCATTTTGTCATCATCACCTTGACCTTGTGCCTCTTCTTGTTTTTCACATGTAGGTGATTCCTGTTAACAGATAGTAATCCATTTTATTCATAGAATTTGATTTTCTTTGTAATAATACAGCTTTAAAAACTTAAATAAAACAATACAATTCCCAAAAATCTGCTGAATTCTGGTGTACTTGTAAGATTTAAAAGTTAAATATAACTTAATATGATTCTACAGAAAAGACACTTGAAACTTTTGCCCAATTCACATTTCTGAATTTGAGAAATAAAATATGTTTAACTGATTGTTCTATTACAAAACTACTGAACCAAAAATTACTTCGCAAGCAACATATGATTAAATGTTGTCTTAAAATTCCGAAAACTTTGGAGTAGTAAAATATGAAATAATAGCTTTCTCACGGAACTAAAACTTCTGGTAATCAACTCAAGTTATTATGAAAAACAACTTCTTGTGCTCTTTTGCATCACGTTAATTCTATCTTGCAATAATGTATCTATAATGTGTATAAGAGTATTCGCGTAAGCAATGACAATGCAGTAATTCAGAAATATTGTCACGATGAATGATATCTACGAACCTGTTTCAAACGCCTCCATTTTGCTCTACGATTTTGAAACCAAGTTTTAACCTGAAAATAGTAAAAAAAAAATATATTAATAGTTTATATAATACTTAAGACTTTGTTAAAAGGGGGACTTGGTTCAAACAAGTTTCTACCATGTAGCTTGTAATCTCTTCGAGCGAGTTCACAAAGGAATGCCACTTTATTCTAAAGCGCAATATGTTGATGATTAATGTAAAACAATTCACGTCACGTCATTAATGGCATCGACAGTGTAGTAACTTGGCTCAAATTATATCTAATAAATTTACCTTTAATTCAGTCGTAAACAAATTCTTTTCTATAAGCTTACAAAGAAGTTTGTTTGAATATGTTGGCTGTCAAGACATTTTTATCTTGAATTGGTTTAATTCGTTCGACAACGTCTATAGTAATGAATAGACAGGGGTGATACATGGAGGTAATTACTATGTATTAATGCCACCCTTAAAGTTTGGGCACGAGAAACAAATTGTTGCAAGTACTTGCCACCATTTTTTTTTTCAAAACGAAATCACAATTAAGATTACCGACAAAATTAATTTGATTCTTTCCAAGTACCAACGAGTACTAGAATGTAAAATATTTACATGAATCAACGTTGATTCAATGCAGTTTTCCTTTCAATTTCTGATTTCGCCTTTTTAATTTCAACACTTGAATTGTCAAATAGAACTACCATCATTTATTGCGTTCCTATAATATCACATTATTTCATTTAAGAAATTTTACGTCAAACAAGTTCGAAGAACACCACAGCTAACTATTTAACATAAATAATGATGATAATCTCCTTGTGTTTTTTCTTGTTTTAATATCTAGAACTATTTTGTTTTTCGAATAAGTATATGTTTAACGTCTTCAAATTCAATAGCATCATTTAGGAACAGATAAATTTACAGTATGGACGTCGACCAGACATGAACGTTTCGGGTACTGAACCCTCGTCAGTGATCCTCAATCTAAACAATGTAATATAGCCAAAGAGTGTGAGTCCAAAAATGTACCCAAAGACGCGTTGCAGGATAGGTGGGATATGATGTTACAGGACCCAAATTTTAGAAATTTCAAGAAATTTAGATAACAGAAATTTTCGAATACGTTGAAGAGGCGATCAACCAAAATGTCATGATGGTATATTTCGGTTTATAAGCCAGTGATAGAGATCTCTACACATGTCGCGGTAAGAGTAGTATGTAAATCATTATATCACCCCATGTACATGTTATATACACTAACCTGTCTTTCTGTTAGTTGTAATAATTTTGCAAGTCGTTTTCTTTCTGGAGGAGATAAGTACTTCTGGGAATCGAATTTCTTCTCCAGTTCCACAGTCTGGTCATTTGAGAATCGTACTTGTCCACCTTTTCTTTTATGAAGTGGTCTCTGCATAAAGTGATTCCAAAAGAAGGGCTTAGGGCCAACTACAATACAAAAATACTGATATCAATCTAAAGCATTGAAGCTAATATGTTATATGTCTTCAAATTCATAGCATCATTTAAGAAGAAATAAATTTGCAGCATGGACCAGCAATGCACGTTTCGGGTACTTAGCCCTCGCCAGTGATTCTCAGTCCAAACAATGAAATATGGCAAAAGACAGTGGACGTAGCAGGACGGATGGGATATGATATTAAACTTCTCCCGCAGAAACAACTTTGAAGGTAGTAAACTTTCAGAGAAAAAAATATTCATGACGACTTTACTGAAACAAATATCTGATCCCTCTTATTCCTTATTATTATTCATTTATTTTCCCCTATCGTTTCGAGTTTTCAAGGTTTGGTTTTTTTTTTATTTGACTGTGTGATCGTTTGAATTTCTCTATGTTTTATGATTGCATTTTGAGTAGATTTGTCTGTTGTATTGTTAGGTTTTTTCCTTCTTTCTTTTTTAATCCCTATTTTATTCATGTCTGGGGTCTTTTTTCTTTTCTGTCTCTTTGTTCGTTTTATTCATTTCTATTTTCATCCTTCATATTTTACTATTTTGCTTTTTTTGTGTCTGATTGCTTTTCAGTTCAATCTAATGTGGTTTGATCATTTATTTCTTATTATATCATTTATGAATTAATGGTAAGATCATCTTTGCAAGTTGTCTACAAAAATGATAATAGAAAAACAAAATGTCTTGCTTCTTTCGTATGACGGTTCGTTGCCAAATTCACCATATAGAACCACTTTGTTATTTTTCATACTTTTTGTGTCTGTGGCATTCTTCCAGAACAATGCGCACGCAGACCACGCGACTTCAATCGTAACGGCATCTCGACAGAGGTACTTGTGCCCTTGAAATTGACTGGCGCTCGCAATTAGCAATAAAAATCAGATTAAAGAAAACAATAGATCCACTTCTATAGGCGACAAAGTGACTAATTAAAGAAAAGACTCAAGTAGAAAAACTCAGTTTTTTTCCGATTACTTGTTTCTTCGGAAGGTGAATATTCTCGGGCTCGAGATATGTTATCCTGAATAAACCCAATTTACTCTCTATTTGCTTCCGGTATGATAAAACAACCACATGGCCGTCAATTGTTTGCGCAATTATTAAACATCGTCACTCGATCCGGGCTCTAAAGTGCGGAAACGCGTGTCCTAAAGATTGGACTAATTCTCTTTTCACTCTCAAAGAATAATTTTAACAAACCGTGACACCGGACGTCGCCCTGAGGTCGATAAAATACAGACAGGATTCGGCAAACAGATGTTGATCAGATTAAGGGACACGTTCAAAATATATACAAACTTTTTGGGACTCTTTTCTTTTGAAAATGACACTTTTTTATTTTCAGAGAACGAGTCAAAAATCGTGAATTATACAAAGCTGGATATTTCATTTTCCGAAAGATCACTAGTTCATTGATTTAATGTTTTAAAAGTTTTTTTTTTAATACAGCAACTACCAAGATGATATATCGTGAAAACAAAAATTGAAAAGGAAAGGAATTCACTTTTTTCATTTATAGATCTAATAAAAAGCACAAACAAACTGCAAAATTGTACGTACATTTACTCAGTTATGTTTCTTGAATTTTAAAAATAAAATTGTAATGACACCTGTCGTTGAGCTTGGTTGTAACAGTCATTTAGAAGACAAGAATGTCAGAAGGCTAGCAAATAATATAAATAAACAGCCTAATATATTTCCTATATTTGTCCAATTTGAGGTATCCTTGTCTTTCATTGTACACTTCTAGATTTGCAGTTTTGTTTTGACGAATGTATCTGCAGTTTTGGCGTGAACGTCCACATATCTGCTCGTCATGGTCGTGTCACGTGCTATTTGTCAACCGATATAGTTGTTTGGCTTGTTGGTTGTGGTCGTTCACGTAAGCCATTAACCATCCGTTTATATTGTTTGTTGTGGTCGTACATGTATTATTTGCCATCCGTTTATATCGTTTGTTGTGGTCGTACAGGTAAATGTTAATTATTTGCCATCCGTTTATATTGTTGGTTGTGGTCGTACACGTCTATGATTTGGCATCTGTTTATGTTGTTTGTTGTGGTCGTAAATGTATATTATTTGCCATCCGTTTATATTGTTGGTTGTGGTCGTACACGTTTATGATTAGCATTTGTTTATGTTGTTGGTTGTGGTCGTACACGTGCATGTTTATTATTTGCCATTTGTTTATATTGTTGGTTGTGGTCGTACATGTATATTACTTGCCACCCGTTCATATTGTTGGTTGTGGTCGTACATGTATATTATTTGCCATCCGTTTATATTGTTGGTTGTGGTCGTACATGTATATTATTTGGAATCCGTTTATGTTGTTGGTTGTGGTCGTACATGTATATTATTTGCCATCCGTTTATATTGTTGGTTGTGGCCGTAGAAGTATATTATTTGCCATCCGTTTATGTTGTTGGTTGTGGTCGTACATGTATATTATTTGCCATCCGTTTATATTGTTGGTTGTGGTCGTACATGTATATTATTTGCCATCCGTTTATGTCGTTGGTTGTGGTCGTACATGTATATTATTTGCCATCCGTTTATATTGTTGGTTGTGGTCGTACATGTATATTATTTGCCATCCGTTTATGTTGTTGGTTGTGGTCATACATGTATATTATTTGCCATCTGTTTTGGCTTGTTGGTTGTGGTCGTTCACGTAAGCCATTAACCATCTGTTTATATAGTTTGTTGTGGTCGTACATGTATTATGTGCCATCCGTTTATATCGTTTGTTGTGGTCGTACAGGTACATGTTTATTATTTGCCATCCGTTAATATTGTTGGTTGTGGTCGTACACGTTTATGATTTACCATCTGTTCATATTGTTTGTTGTGGTCGTTCATGTATATTATTTGCAATCCGCTTATATTGTTGGTTGTGGTCGTACATGTATATTATTTGCCATCTGTTTATGTTGTTGGTTGTTTTCGTTCATGTATATTATTTGCCATCCGTTTATGTTGTTGGTTGTGGTCGTACATGTATATTATTTACCATTTGTTTATGCTGTTATTTAAGGTCAATACCATACATGTTTTTTTTTTTTTATTTTGCCATCCGTTTATTTCGTTGGTTGTGGTCATACACGTATGTTATTTGTCATCTTTTTAGATGTAGCCGTACACAAAAAAAGAATGAATAAATAAATAAAAGAATGAATAAAATAAATTAATTAATAAATTAGATAATTAATTTCAAAATTCATTTATTGGTCAAAACGAGATACGCTTATAGATAATTTATACCAGGATATAAAATTGAAATAAGAATTCGATAGAAATATTTTTAAATTCTTTATATTTGTACTCCCCTTTCCAAAAATCAATTTAATTGGAATAAAATAAAATAAAAACATTGATTCATTTTTCCCTAGTTTGAATTAAGTTCCATGAGAAATTGTTACCAATTAGCCCTATATATTTCCAGTGTTTTCCGTTTCATCTCAGAAAACGCTGACAATATCTAGATGCTATAAAACGTGAGGTTTTTATGTAGCATACCTTTTGTGTATCGAAATTGACATACTCGGTAGATCAAAAGAATTGACCGTCTAAGTCCCCCCTCTGACCACATGACAGTCATGTTATCTAGTAGTATTTAGTATTACACCATTGTTGTAACGCTAAATTGCTAAATAACGGGAAACACGGAGATAATGGAGTATCAGTACAAAGAAGTTTATCCAGGATGCGGTACTAATTGTTTGCTCTTGTTGAAAGGAATGAGATACATTAGTTTGTCTTTCTACCTTATCAAAGCACACTATATAGCGTCATTGATGCCTGTTTGTTTTGGTAGATGTTCATATTAAATGAAGAATGTTTATTGATGTAATCAGAATGAAATAGCTTGGACAACATCAAAATCAGTAGGAATTAATGAAAATCGGGACCTCCTCGTAACAGAACAAACAAGAGAGATTTCTAGAGGAAACAGGATTATCCCCCCCTGATTCCACAGATTCCCGCGTCTCGCCATGATGTAGTGCCAGATATATACTAATTGCAAGTACATTTCAGGCCATCAGCAAACTTCTCGCCATTTTGACTCTTTACTCCGTATAGATACGATAAGACCTATTTGATCCTATTAGTGTGATTAGTATTAATGTCCACTCAAACCTATCGTCTCCAAGTATAATGAGATTTAACCACAAAAATAATCTAATATACAAAATATACGCGTAAGATATTATTGATATTAAACTATTTGTATGAACATAATGAAAAAGAAGGTTGTATTATAAAAATAAAACAGTCTAGTGTCGACTGGTTATTTCAATGCTTATCTAGAATTTCAGGGGAAAAAAACATTAAAAAGTTATCATTTAGAATGAGATATATAATCCATCTTCCAACACTAACGATCAGCAAAATAAACACAATCAGTTATATTTTTCCTATAGAAAAGGGGCCATCAACTGCCCCAATTTCGATTTTGGTGTATCCTCTTTCATATCAGCCTTGCGAGAGCCGTACAGACTCCTATGATTACATATTTGCCGCAAAAACGCCCGATTTCAATCGGCAGCCGCATGACCATCGTGCTTTTCTGGAAGTTCGTCGCAGACAAAATCTCAACATACAAATGCTTGCGATCTCTACGCAATGTTTGGAAGACTTACGACAGTTAGATAGTTCGCAGCGTTTGCAAGCTAGGGAAACAAGACTTCAGCAAGGCAGTCAAAAGGGCCGATGTAAAATGCCTTCCTGATTACTTTGTCTACTGCGTACATGTAATTGTCCTATAAATCTTGGGAGCAAAGATTTCGTACGGATGATTTGAAACAGGCATCTTATTATTGGTTTAGAATTTCAAAGGTGCAAATAAAAGTTTAAATGCATGGAAATCATACTTTGGTTCATGGAGGTATCAACGCCGAGAAAAATTCAGGAAACATTCATGATGCAATTTATATTCGAATCAAAACAAATAAAAACCTGAATATAGGAAAGCTCAGGATATCCATTTTAGTTTCTTGAAAAACGATTTAAAAAATGATCTCATAGTAATTTGACTATATATATATATATATATATCAGTGTTAATGATGCAATGTAAATCTGTTCACCCGTATCATTGTACAAAATTTGATTTAGAGACTCGACAACAGAACGGAAAAAAGGTGAACATGCGCAAAATAACCTTAAAATTAATTAACACCGTCAACCCGATATTATGTCTTCCTATGAGACTAAAGTCATAGCTAATATGCCATGGCACTATCACAACAAACTCACTAATACTCTGGTGCGCATGTACTTTTTTTTTAAATAAATTCTAAGAAAGAACGGAAGTTGCTCCATTACATTGAAATTTTAATCATAAAGCGATTGAATTGAGATATTCTTATTAATTTCCAGGAAGAAAACAAAGAAACATGCAAATGACTTTGTGTACCTTTGTTCCTTTAACCGGAACTACTTATAACTTCATTATCGGATCAAATTCATAGAAAGTGATCACAACAAATTTTAATATGGGATTACATATATGCGGCTTTGACCTGTTTCCGTTCCATAATGGATAATGCCCGTTTTAGGAATCGCATCCCGTTATTTTTCCGTAAATATTCACGAGAAACGGAAGATTTGAGGATCGACAATCACCTTTCAAATTTTCCTGTATATACCCCCTGAATCATAATCTGCTTCAAGGACAAACAACGTTAATTAATCTGATCAACGATTTTTCTATTTATAAAAGCTATAATTTTGTGGAGAAACATGGGAAAAGTAATTCCTTCTAAGGACTCTATGCAAACCAAAGGCATTCAAATTCCAGTATAATCGCTTTCTCTCTCTCTCTTTTCCTGACTGTACCAAAATATTTCAAATCTACTATACAAGTAAGGGCATTTCTTTGTTATTTTATGTTTTGCGTCCTCGTGCTGGTAGGTTTTGAGCCCATAGTCATAAAACAAAACAAAATTAAAATGATAAAATCTTTGCAAATTTAATGTACTTTGTACAAAAATTATAGAGAATTTGTTTAGTTCTTTATATTACATGTAAAAATGTAAAAGTACTTCAATGATTCAAGACATTTATTCTTTTGTTGTCTAAAATCTTTTAATATTTATATGAAACAAGTTTTTGTCAGATTTTACATTCACATATTATGAAATTGCAACTTTGTTTATTATGCTTATTTGTTTTTCTCCTTGGCTGGCTGGTAGGTTTTTCAATTTCAAAAGGATGCAAAACAGAATAAAAACAAGAAATGACATAATTTCGATTTCAAATCTTTTTTGTCACTACATGATATCGAAAAAACATGATATACAAAAATGTAAGCATGCACAAAGGTAGTTTTAAGCAAGATATAATTCTTCAAGTAGCATAATGTTGTTGTTGTTGTTGTTGTTGTTGTTGTTGTTGTTGTTGTTGTTGTTGTTGTTGTTGTTGTTGTTGTTGTTGTGTTTGGGTTTTTTTCAATTCATTTTCGTATTCATTTTGGTTTAAGAAAAATAGTATCGCAAGATAATTCATTTTACCAATTGACTTACAATCAAATTGATCGTATCAATGTTTCTTTGTTTCGAATGTTAATATTTTGCAATACCAGATCAAACTTTCTTTATCGGTAAAATTAAGTTACATTTTTCAAGTTCTTGCTAAATAATCACGGTTGTTAAAAATTGTTGCACTTGTTTCATGAGAGAATATAATAGATGATTTTCCCACAGGATATAGTGTAAGGTTTAACAAATTTCGAATCTGTACGATCAAAAATATTGACATGAATTATGCAAGTATACAAAAATTTAGCTCCCTTGCATTGAAAAATCTAACGATCGAGGCCTCGAAACAGAAGCATGTGTGCCTGCATTACACGATCTCCGAGTGAAAATTATATGGGTTTCTTTGTTTCATGTAGAGATAAACGATTAGATTTTAAATGACCATCCAATTTTCAAATCTTTAATCTTTATTGAAGAAATGAATTGAAAAAGAAAACACTCTGCATTGTTTATTTCCTCACAGTATCTCCGCTTGTCCCAATCTGAAATATTCCAATAGGGTTCGTAATTTGAAGAGGTCACACGCTGTGAACAGGGTAATACATATCTAAAGTGATGGCATTCGGCACTAGAAAGGCGCAACATTGTTTGATGGTTTGGAGAGAATTTTGAAAATGAACATCAATCAAATTCAAAAGATTCCAAAACGAAATATACACCTTGATGGTATGAATGAATCATCTCACAACTGTATGATTAAAGGTTTTAATCATCATACAATTGAAATTAAACTCTATGTTCATAAAACAGTTTCGTAGGCATTATATTGTATTTTGTACTTTATTGTTTCTTAATAATAAAAGTTGTTACAGATTTATACCTATTGCGACTGTCATTTTGATTCTCAAAACAATGCTTAAAATTGACTTCTCGGATCTAGCTAAATCATTTTCCGACAAAAACACACCCTCCCTCCTTCTCTTTTTTTTTCTCTCTTTTCTAGAGTTATAACGAATATGCTTTTCCTTTTCTTTGACTTTATTATCGATTTGGATCTTGTCATCGTTACTAAACGATATCAAAGAACACAAAAATTGAATGTAATGACCGGCCGGTGTAGTCTTTGGAGTTATCTGTCTTTTTCATATTTGTTTATCTCTTTTTATGCTTGTTTTATTTTGTTTTATCTTTTCTTCAATTCTTTTTCTCAATTCTTTTTTCAATTCTACAAGTTTTCCGAATTTGATTTTATTTGTCACATTTCAAGCTTAGATATTTTTGTTTTTTGTTGTTCACTGAAAAGCAATCAACTTAAATATGAACTAAATTTATGAGGTATTATTATTCCCCTAGAGAAATCTAAACATGATTAGATCAATTTCACCTTAAAAAAGAACAACTAAATTGAAATGTTTTCCAAATGATATATCTGGGTTTTTCTTTTAATTTCTTTAATAAGACATCCTAGGTTCACTTAATTCTGTTTGGAATTTCTTGAATTTTTTTGTCTTCGTTTTTGATCATTCCACTTGTGTTTCCAATATTACTTAAATTTTATGTAAAATTATCTTTGTTGTTGTTGTTCCCTGAAAAACAATCGAAGACTTAAATATGGATTAAATTTATGAAGTAGAATTTTTCACATAGAAAAGTTTTATCAAAAGAACAAGTAAATTGGAAAGTTTTCCAAATGATATATCTGGTTTTTTCTTTTAATTTCTTTAATAAGACACCTTAGGTTCACTTAATTCTGTTTGGAATTTCTTGTATGTTCTGTCTTCGTTTTCGATCATTTCACTTACGGTTTCCAATTTCACTTACGTTTCTTATTTCACTTGCGTTTCCAATTTCACTTACGTTTCCATTTCACTTACGTTTCCAATATTCCTTAAAACTGTAAAATCATCTTTGTACAAATGTGCTTCGATGAAGATTATAAAGTGAAATGGTCTGGAATTTATATTCCCCGAGCCGAAAGATTCTACATTTGAAATTTGTGAATAAATACGTGTAACCGTAAATGATTGACGGATAAAAATTTAATCGTTGACATGCAAAATATAAAAGAAGCTAAACGCTGAATGATTTATGGGAACATACAGAAGAAACTGTCACGTGTCTCTCACCCAGTTCTATTATCGCCATTGTATTGCATGTTTAGATTTTAATTTTACATGTAATATGTCACAAGAAAAAACAAAAATAAAAAATAATAACAAGTACATCTAAAAAGAAATATAACGGGAATGGTTTAAACAAAATTATTCTAATTCCTCGTCTTGACAATTGTTTAAAATCATTCACAAATGAGCAAACAAAGACGTTTCTTCAAGAAAAATCGTATTTTATTCATTTTTGTTTTGTTTTTTTTTTTTTTTTTTTTATTATTTTTTTTTTTCTTATTTATTTATTTATTTATTTTTTTTTTTTTTTTGCAATAAAACTATTTTGAACTACGCATCCTGTTTTTTAATCTTTACTTTTGTTGCTGTTGTTTTTGTTTAAAAAAATAAGTGTGGAATACATTTTTGTCTCTTAAAATCAATAATGTTTTTTCTATTTGTAGGTTTCAGCAAAATGTAACAAATATTACATGATTAAAATGCAGGATAAGGTACATAATCTAATGTCTTCTTTTTTGTTAAGACCAATGGGTTTTTCTGTGAAGTATCCGCGCCAGCCAGGTATTTTTTTTTTAATTTAATTTTTACAAATTAGCACATAGTAAATGCAGTCATAAGTGCGTGGTTCCTTTTTTTACAAATGATGGGCGTATTATTAGTTTTCATTAACATGTAGTCTGTTTTTGTTTTCTTTTGTTTTTTTTTTTTTCAATTTTTAATATATGTATCAATTACATTGAACTTCGCTGTTTGAATTAAATGTAATCGAACCATGTATATTTCTTAAATATAAATGGCGGTAGGTTCATCCCTCCATTTTTACCTTTTCTTTTTTAAGCATTAGTTGTAGATGCGTATATCTATATTTTAGGAGTTCAAATGACGAACTATGTAGGTTAGTTTATGTGACATCTTCTTTAAGATGGACTTTATCCCGTACGTCGCATGACCCGACCGCTGAAAAATACTTCATACTCAAGATATCCGAGTCTCATACTTTGCTAAAGTCCCGCGGCAAATCCCTTTTCTTAAGCAAATGGCATATTTATCATTTCCGTCCGCAAGTATTTACTAAGAACAAGTCTTCCCAATTATAAATGTGAGAGTGACTCAATCGTCAAATTATTTAATGAAGACATTGTTTATTGGATTAGGAAGATGGTATATGGGACATAAGCTTTATACCATTAAGATAAAGAAAGGAAGACGTTCTCATCTCATGGAGTATTTATCCTCATTAGTATACTTAAGCCGGAAAAGTCCAAATATAAACCCCCGCAAAGTAGCTCAATTTCCATTCGATGACCGTTATATCTTCTAGTTTTAGGAATTGAATTCATCCCGGAAATTGCAGCTTTAAAACAAGGACTTGCGTCGAAAATTTTGATGCAAATAATATTATATTACGCCTACATTGTTTTTTTTTAAGCAGTTATGAAATTCATTCATTCAAACAGAAATTCAAAATAAAAGAGAGAAGCAGCAGAGAGAGAAAGAGATGAATAAGAATCAAGCTCGGAACATTTGTAATACAATCATTATTCGAAAGAAGTCCCAATTATTGGGTACTTTCATTATTTGTAATTAATAAAATAATCCATGAATATACTTTCACAACTTATAAAATTAATGTGCAGAAAAAAATCAAATTTCATTTTGTTGTCTTTGTTTCATGTATATATATCATAAAAATTATTGCTTTACACGCATAGGAACCTCACTTTAAGATATAATCTGTACAAGAAATTTCAGATGGGTTTTACCTGTTTATGGGTGTCAAGAATTCTCCTTTTATTTTCAAAAGTTTTCGAAATGTGAAAAAAGTTCTTACCTTTCATAAAAGGATGTCTTTCCAAAAAGGCATATTCTGGTCTCATATATGACATTGGGTACATCTGGTTCACCAAAGTTCCCGTGTATCCTAGATGTGAAGGGAGGTATGGGGTGTGAGGCATGACGGTGGGGTCATACATGGGGATAGGTTTGTACAGGGAGGTAGCAGTCAATGCCCCCGCGTGCAATGCGGCGGGGTTTATCGGTGTTGGTTTTGCTAGAGCTGCCTGAACATTGTCACTTGTTGAAGAAGTAGCCAGTATATCGGCAATCCTGAAAGATGAATGTCCATGAGGTGTGGCTGTTTCTCCGGCGTGGTTTGATGATCCCGAGGGTGAGGTCTGTTCAGGGTGGAGATGGGTTGGTGTATATAGCGATGTGAAGGCAGGATGTTGTGCCATAGCTGGATGCAACATTGTCTAACAGATCAAAATAACGCAGTCAAAATACTGGTCCAAATGTTTAACTGCTGAGTGTGTATTTCACAATAGATTTACTCCTTTATGTTAATCCCTCATCAACAATTGGATTGAATGACTCGTTATGAAAAATCGCATTTCCTCTTCACAAATATTGTTAACTGTAAATAAATGAGAGACGGTGGATGATTTCAGAATGTTTTTAATAAAGTATTGTCTATTTCATCAATAGAAAGGTATGAATGAATTATATATTTTTTCACGTTCTCTACCAAAGCATTTCTCTTAATGTGCCGTTAAAATAAAGATATCTCCCGTTATAGATAAAATTAAACAATATTAAGCTACCAAAAGGGGCGGGCCTTGTAACTCGACAGGTCCTCATAAGAACGTGCGCTTTAGCGCTTCCTATAAAGGGAACAAACTCGTATGGGAGTGAATTATCTCCGCTGAGTCAAGGGTCATACAAGCGTGTTTGCTATTTGTACAAACACGGAGTTTGATAAATAAAATGCACTGCCTATGTTTAAGTTTGGCAAATATTGCGATTAGGGTCTTTGATGAATTAACAGTTATCCGGCGTATGGCTATGTAAAGAAGCGGCAAAATAAAACATCGTTTACAGTTTTAGTTTGGTGATCGTCGGGGCGGGAATACACTTCAGATTTTAGATTTACTTGGCTTTCTTACAAATATATCATGTGTTTTCGGCGGCTAATTGTAAAGTGCTGAAAAAACAGACAAACAGACATTCATACTACATATTTGGTATCAAAATTTTATCCTCCGTATTCAGATTTTATCATGTTTTCTTTTTCAGTCATTAAAATTTTGGTGTGCGCGCGCTAATATTTACGCGGGATTCTTGGAGATTCAATTTTAGTTTGAACGAAAAGTCTATATACAAAATTAAATACTAGGACACTTTTAACTTCCTATGTCCCTAGCATCCTACACAGGATTACTAGTTATAAACTGATTTTATGTATATTTATATCGCATTGAACTAATGAGATTACTTAGGATATTGATCATCAGTCACGCATGTGCTGTTATATTATCATTCTTCGAAATTTCCTGTCATTAAATAGTCAGTTATTGGAACGATCCTTTTATAATGTAATTCCAACTCTTAGTTTGTGTCTCAGTTTTTATTTGTGTGTCTTATTTTTTTATGTGTGTCTCAGTTTTTATTTGTGTGTTATTTTTATGTGTGTCTCAGTTTTATTGTGTCTTATTTTTTATGTGTGTCTCAGTTTTTATTTGTGTGTCTTATTTTTTTATGTGTGTCTCAGCTTTTATTTGTGTGTCTTATTTTTTTATGTGTGTCTCAGTTTTTATTTGAAATGAATGTAATCAATGCTGTGTTTTCCTATCATACATGTACTTGTACAAGAACATGATAGTTGTGTACATGTTTGATGCGTATAGACAGCAAAAATAAATATGTGTATTAAAAAAAGAATATAAGTGAGTTATCTATGGTTTGGGATTATGAATATCTTTTACGGCAATATACTTTGAATAAAATGAATAATATTTCATGTTTTCGAGTTAAGAGCTAGAAAAACGCATTGTATAAATTGTGAATGTGCACATACACAGACGAGTATAATTCTGGTTGATAACGTGTAAATTTTCAGAGAATCACTTCTCGATTCACGGAATTTGAGCTCGCGATTCACGGAATTTGAGTTCACGATTCACAGAATTTAGTTTTCAATGTCTTCGAGTATGAAAGAAGGAAAACCTTGTATGTGTTTTGGATTTTTCCTTTAAGGCGCAAAGTCGCAATGGCATTACCAAGAAATTAACACATTAGCCTCTTAACATGAAAACTTGAACCTCTGTGAAAAGTCTCTGCTAGAATGGAAACTTTGAATTCGCACAAGCATATGATTAATCACCAAAGTGAACTATTGTAAAAACGAAATTCATTGTAGGTGGCGCATCTAAAATGAGGTTTTGCAGAGCCGCAAAAATTAAAACTACTGTATAACTCTGTTTAAATTGGTCAGATTTGTCTGGTTTTTCATGTGACATCATTTAAAAATCAAATTGAAATAAAATACAATTCAAAGTTTCTCATTCATAATTATTTCAGGCGGACTATGCTTCTTTAATAAACTTTCTAGAAAATTAACAATAAGGAAGACAAGCTAATGCTGTATAAAGAACTGATGCACATGTAGGTATTTTGTTGTATTATATCGCATGAATGAAACATACTTAACGGTGCTTAAGTTTAGTATAAAATAGGACGTAAAGAGGATAAACTGGTCCGAGTCTCGACAATTTCCCCTTCTCAAACTCAGGAACAAAAAAACCATTGTAACTTTTCTGTAAGTAAAACCTAAATGGGCCTCTCGATTTTCCTTAGATTATGATTGGCTGCAGTCAGATTCAATGATTAAATACAACATTATGCATCCTTTTATCGGCTATTGGTGGATCCGTAAAAATGCACAAAGAGGATGAGCAAAAAGATGTTTGCATAATATCCGTTCTTAAAAGAATAACCCTTTTTTTAATTGTCATCCCTAAATTACGGAACCCTTAAAGGGACAAACTAAACATTAAAATTCGAGCCTCAAATTAAATTGGGATTGCTCAGTCTTGTAATAAGAGGTCAATTTTCAATCCGAGGACTCTATCTATTCACTCACTTATTTTTTTTTTCATTTTGAGGTCAACCTATGCATGGAATTCCATTTATTATCAAACAAAGCAAGCACTCAATGTCCTCGTTCAAACTTGTGTATATATGTGTAAGAAAAAATGAGATTTATGAAATAATGCCTGAAAGAAGCTTAAGTTTGGTCTTTTTTCAATATGATACTTTTCTTTTTCGGAAAGTAGTAATTCATCCTAAAATATAGAAATTAAAGGAGGTTAACATCTTACACCATCCCTCCAATGCTATTTGGTCATAGATTTTATATAGAGATGCTGTTGAATGAATCGACCCTACAGGAAATCGATTTGGAGTCGCGCACTCTTTTACAAAATAGACACACAAAATTCAGAAATCAAACTTGATGGCGCTACTGAAATAAAATTGGCTTATTTCAAGATCACCTCTGATGGATGAGGATTTACTATCTGAAACACGTGTCTAATACATCAAAGTAGCTTGGTGTTATTCAAGAAGAACACCATCCTCGGTGCCCCAGGCTATTTGCGCTTTGGCTGAATACCCTGGGTCAGATCGTACAATTTCGGGGATTTTAAAAGAAATAGCTCTTCTTCGTGAAGTTAAAAAACTGACGGTAATGGCTGCGCCCAGACCAGTGAGGACAGTATGTGAATCGTACACAAGAGGGAATTTTTGTCGGATACCTGCATATTTGTATCGAAAACATCCAATTTACAATTCGATTATTGTCTCGGGGCATCAAGAAGTATCTTACCTAGTTAACATGCACTATTTATTATCGTTATCCAAAAGACGTTTGTAAGCAATTATGCGATTGGATAAAAAAGTTTGTGGGGGAGCCAATCAGCAACATTTGCATACAAATGAAAATCCCCGAAATTGTACGATCATGTACTTATTGATGTGATAGTCATAGTATGTTTCTTAAACTATATAAAATATGCAGATTTCATCGATAAATAACTGCAATTTTCATTTGTGATAGCAAAGTACTGTTTCTCAAATTACTTTAAAATTTTCCAAACTTCATCAATAAATATACTATTTTTCATCTGCAGATCAGGTCGATCATGCACTGTACTATTGTACCTGCTTTATGATCTTGTATCAACCAATGATAGTATAATACTGTATTTTGCGAAGCAGCTTTTCTCTTCTAATTAAATAAAAATCTTTTTCAACTTAAGCCCATTTCATGAATCTGCAAATTTGATCATGCACTGTACTAACATGCATATGCTCTTATAATTATGTCAAAACTGCTCTATCCTTGCAAAATTATATCGATCCACTTTTGTATATATGAAACAAATTTTTGTGTCCTCTGTTGAACTTGTATGCAGTGTACAATGTACCTGCACTGTAACATCGTACCTGCTAAATGAACATTTTCTTGTAAAACTTTACAAACAGATTCTGCTCTTACATGATTCTTAGAAAATATTGCTCTGCTTTTGTTGAAATTCTGCTTATCTTGTCATGTCACATGTTTTTATCGTTTTGGTAATTATATGTATGTTTTGTCTCTGTACCAATACTTGGTTTATGAGAAATAAATGAATCTTGAATCTTGTACGATCTGGCCCAGGGTATTCAGCCAAAGCGCAAATAGCCTGGGGCACCAAGGATGGAAGGACACGAGTAGGAACACCTCAGTTTTCATGTACCTCGACCTGATTCAAAAAACATATAGGCCGATAAATTTGACCGAAGGTTTTCCTACTTTTTCCATGCAGCAGCTACACAAATTCACACAAATATCCTTCGAAGCAAGTATGCTACTCAAAGCTTGGAGCCGCTCATTTTGGCAAGAGGAAATTAAAACTCTGTATTGAAGATGGCGCTTGGAAAATTCACTTCGGCTTTATTTAAACTGTTTGGCATGATATACTACTGACAAGGATTCAAATTATCCGAAACACGTGTCCACTAAAATAAAATTGGTACTATAGAACATATATTTCAATATTGACAATCTCAGCCATGATCGGGTTTTCAGGGGATCAGGTCCATTGGTGACTATCTTCAATATTTCGCCCATCTCACACGCTATTTTTTTTGTGTGTGTGTGTGTGTGTGTGTGAGAGGGTGTGTGTGTGTGTTTCACATACACAAATAACCGAATAGAAATAACAGTGTGAGACGGACGAAATATTGAAGCTAATTGGTGACCATCCTGTATGACGGATGACAGATAAAACACCACAATAAGGGTAACCTTGAGTTGATGTCAGTAAGGTTAGTAAACGTAAAATCCGAATCAGACGGTGCAGCGAAGCTCAAAACCAATTAGCCAATCAAATCCTTTCTCTAAACTGACGATCGGCTTGCATGATAAGGACCTCGCGAACCTTCTTCCAATAACATTCTATTAATACAAATCCGTGAAGAGGTTGCGAATAAGACGACGAAAATGTGTCAGCGAATCAGATTCACAGAAGGTCATCTTCCATGTTGGGACGGATAGAAAACACAATTTGGACATATGGATTTGATTTTTTTGCTTCAATTAAGATTTCCTAGAATTTGATTTGAACTGAGTGTTTTCGAAAGAGAAACTTCAATCTGATCCATTGGCTGCCATCTTGCTTCCTGTAAGGCCTCGTGATATTCTGTACATCGCTTGCGACATCAGCAATGTGTATTTTAGAGCACTAAGCATGCGCATTAATTTAGGTTTTTCAGTGGCAATCAAAGTTTCATATTTGAAGCATGTAAATGTAATTCCAATGGATGTCGTAGATCTATCTACGGACAGAGAGGGGAACGAAAATATTTTTATGGTACACGATCGATTTCCCATTTAAAGTACCCAGCTTCCTTTTAATCTGACCAATATAGAGGAGGATATTATGATACATAAGGGGATTTTGACCTAAGTAGCCATATCGGTGTATTTTTGTGAAGTTTGTCTTGATTGACGGAAATCCTAACTGAGAATCTGTAACAAAGCAAATCATTTTACTCTGTTTCGAGGAAGTTAAAAAAAATATATTTTAAGTTGAATCTTTATGAAATTAAGGTCTAGAAATAAGACATAAGTTTTATCTGTGAAATATTCTTATTGATACACGGTACAAAAGAATCTGCGGGAAAAGATCAATAAGATATCTTATTTCATTCTCGTCTGATAAACATTTACCTAGAAAATTACTGAAAATTAGACTATGGAAATCTGCAGTTGTCTGAATTTTTGTACTGCAATATGTGGGTGAATTTAGAAAAAAGAAAAACAGAAGGGCTTGTTTCCTTCCATATACTGCACAAATCCTACAATATGTTTCGCTCTTAAGTGATGAATTTGAGAGAGTAACTAACGCCGATTAACATGATAAACTTAATAAAAGCGTTCTAGACTTTTAGAACCATCCAAAACACGGAATTTGACACATTCACCGGATCTGACGGGTGCTGCTAGCAAACAGAAGATGCTTACTCTTCCCGGACACCTGATCTCATCTCCATTGGGGATTCACTTATGCTTCTTTGCAGAATCTTAGTAGTCCCCTACCGGCAACACCGAAGGGGACTCTTAGTTTCCTCTATGTCTGTCTGTCCGTCTGTACGTCTGTCCCATTTCCAGTTTTCCGGACTGTTTTTCACTGTTGTTGCATATATTGAACTAATTTTTGATATGTGTATATATCTCGATGTGATACAGATCAAGTTTGAGATTGGTCTTGACTGACCTTTTTTTTAATTTTACTCTTAGTTTTGGAAGTATTTTCTATTTTCCTTACCGTTTGTTGGATGGTTGTCTTCAGTGCTCATTGTGTTTCAGGAAATAGCAGATTCCACAAGAAATGATTATGTTTGGCTGGATTTGAAATCACCGGAATTGCACTTTTGAAATACAGTGTATGTCTTTATTTCTTCGTTTGATTTAAAGTAGCACATTCTACAAGAATTTCGGTATACAGTAGAGAGTGTAATGTCTTGATACAGTTTTATGTCTTACGAAAAACATTCTCTGGATTAATTCCTTACGTTCAGATTACGTGTTTATTTTTGCAATTTTCTTACCCTGATCTCATGTCCATAATACGACGCCCTTTTTATTAATACAGTGTCTGCATATAGCGGCGCCACCTACAATAAATTTTATTTATAACTGAACTCTTAATATTGTTCATCAAATAGCGTTGTCCATTAAATAGCGTTGTCCTTCAAATAGCATTGTCCTTCAAATAGCGTTGTCCTTCAAATAGCGTTCGTTGTATATCAAATAGCGTTGTCCATCAAATAGCGTTGAATATCAAATAACGTTGTCAATCAAATAGCGTTGTCTATCAATTAGCGTTGTCCATCAAACAGCATAATATTGTCTATCAAATAGCGTTGTCCTTCAAATAGCGTTGTCTATCAAATAGCGTGTCCATCAAATAGCGTTGTCTATCAAATAGCGATGTATATCAAATAGCGTTGTCTATGAAATAGCGTTGTCCATCAAATAGCGTTGTCTATCAAATAACGTTGTCCATCAAATAGCGTTGTCTATCAAATAGCGGTGTCAATCAATTAGCGTTGTCTATCAAATAGCGTTTTCTATCAAACAGCGTTGTCCATCAAATAGCGTTGTCCATCAAATAGCGTTGTCTATCAAATAGCGTTGTTTATCAATAGTGTTGTCCTTCAAATAGCATTGTCTATCAACTAGCGTTGTCCTTCAAACAGCATTGTCCTTTAAATAGCGTTGTCCTTCAAATAACGTTCGTTGTATATCAAATAGCGTTGTCCATCAAATAGCGTTGTATATCAAATAACGTTGTCAATCAAATAGCGTTGTCTATCAACTAGCGTTGTCTATCAAATAGCTGTGTCCTTCAAATAGCGTTGTTTATCAAATAGCGTTGTCTATCAAATAGTGTTGTCCATCAAATAGCGTTGTCTATTAAATAGCGATGTATATCAAATAGCGTTGTCTATCAAATAACGTTGTCCATCAAATAGCGTTGTCTTTCAAATAGCGTTGTCCTTCAAATAGCGTTGTCTATCAAATAGCGTTGTCTATCAAATAGCATTGTCCATCAAATAGCGTTGTCTATCAAATAGCGCTGTCCATCAAATAGCGTTGTCTATCAAATAGCGCTGTCCATCAAATAGCTTTGTCTATCAAATAGCTTTGTATATCAAATAGCGTTGACTATCAAATGGCGCTGTCTATCAAATAGCGTCGTCCATCAAATAGCGTTGTCTATCAAATAGCATTTTCTATCAAATAGCGTTGTCCATCAATAGCGTTGTCTATAACATGGTGTTGTCTTTCGAATAGCGTTGTCCATCCAATAGTGTTGTATATCAAATGGCGTTGTCTATCAAATAGCGTTGTACATCAAATAGCGTTGTCCATCAAATAGCGTTGTCAATCAAATAGCGTTGTCCATCAAATAGTGTTGTCCATCAAATAGCGTTGGCTATCAAATAGCGTTGTCTTTTGTCTTTATATGGCGCTGTGGTATTATCTCCGTACGTTTGTCCACATTTTCTCTTCTCGTGCGAGTGCGTTCCGCTGTTTTCAGCTGTTGGAGGATCTCCTCCTTGTCTTTTCTATTTTATTATATATTTCAAGATTGTGTATGTCTATCATTGTGATTTCTAGATTCTGGTTTTCCTTAGGTCTTTCATTCACTGATTTACCCTTTCTAACATGTGGGTCCTGTAGCATCATATCCCACCCATCTTGCTACGTCTTTCAGGTCATTTTTTGGACATAACTTTCACACTCTTTGACCATATTACAATGTTTAGATTGAGGATCACTGATGAGGATTAAGAACCTGAAGCGTGCATGTCTCGTCTATGCTGCAAATTTTCTGTTCTTTTAAAAATGATGTTGTTGAATTTGAAGACGTTTTACATTACTGTCCTGTTCACTAATTCCAGAGCACCCTGTTTTCCCGGTTTTGTCTAAAATATGATACTCTCATCATTTAATTTCCATTATCATTTTCAAGAAACGAAGATTCTGATTGGCTGAGAAATTTTGTTGATACATCGATCAACACAATTTTTCACGGAAGTCTATTTATAGCACTATTTTTAGAACTGGGGGTTCCCTCAAACACGAATGAACTCGTTGCTGAAAATACAATTTGTTGATGTTTGCTTATCATTTCAAGGGTACCATTTCTTTTCTACTTACTCAAAAATTAACAGTGCATGTAGAATTTGCTCAAACTGGTCCCTATTCCAAAGATATAGAGAGACGATCGTTCGCTGTTTGAATCATGGCGGCTGCCATAACTTGTTTTGGCAGACGTATCACTGCAAAACCCTCCGACTTACGAAATATAGTGCAGTAATTGATTGTTTTTAGATCCAAGAAAACACTTTGTTTTCCATAATTAAATGATAAGAAATGAATCTTATATTTTTTCTGTTGATGCAGGTATCACCCGAAAAATTGGACAGAAAACTTTTGCATCAACGCGCTACGCGCATTGATGCAGTTTTCTGTCCAATTTTTCGGGTGATACCTGCATCAACAGAAAAAATATAAGATTCATTTCTTAAATCTTCCAAAAGATATCAATTGTATAGCACTCCTTTAGTCGTAACAGAAAATACCATTGTTTTTGCTGTACGTCAATAAAGTTAGAAATAGGACGGAAAATAAAAAGTCTACGGGGATTTTCTATAGTAAAATCGCTGAAAATGCGTGACGTCGAGAGCTTTGACGTCACTGTTTACTATTGTTGACACGGAGAGCAATATGGCGGCGGCTTGAAATTAACATGGTAATTTCCCGTAGACATTTTATTTTTCATATTATGATTTGAAGACAGCTTATCGGGTGAGTTGAAGTTGATTACAAGTTACGACTAAAGGAGGTCAATTCTCGTAAACTATAATTTACAGGAAAATTGTTCAGATGACAGAATAAATCGCCAAAACAGGGTGCTCTGGATTTAGTGAACAGGACAGTAGTTATCTATGCATACTAAGTTTTGTAAGAATTGCCACAACTCTGCTGCCAGTGGGCACCCTGTTGGACATATATTGCCGAATACAATTATATCAGACGTGCAGTTCTCTGACAATAATAATCAACGGTGCTTCAAGTCAAAATGATTAAGAGAAGTCTAAATAAGATTAACTTAGTGTTCCCCTTACTTCTTATTTCTAGGATATCAATTAATTATTTAATTCGTCAAGAGGGTCTCCCGATTATGTGTATAGTTTTTAGAAACAATTACCATGTATACAATTGAAGTACATCACCATAAATTATGGCAGAGATTCTGAAATGGTGCAAATACAGTGGCAGTAATGTTCTTGATTATTTGAATTTGTTGCTGATTTTTAATAAAAGGATGCAAAGATAAATGTTAATGTTAAAAGTATCAGTAGTATCAATTGGCCAAAACAATGATTCTCTCTGGTACCAGCGTTGTAAAGAAAGTATTTTTTTTAAATCACGTTAACTGATAAGTTGTGTGGAACTATGTTTTCCACTGATTTCTATAGAAAAAAACGAATAATTTAACCCAAATATCGGTATTGTTATTGATAATTTATTCAACCAGACATTAGATTCACATATGCATTAAGTCAATTGATATTTCTATCGAAAAATTTCTTCAAATTTCCCATTTTTGAAATTTCGACTTTTCAGGGTAGATTTTACGTCTTATCGTTACAGCACCTTGAACATTCCAGATCGTGCCAATCAAACATCCCAAGTTTCATTCTATCAATAAAACACCAAAAATAATGTTCTGTCAATAAAAAAATTTCAGATAATATTTTGACGATCAATCATTCTAGAATTTTCCTGCAGATCAATAATCCCACATCGTTTTTGACCCAAGATTTTATTCTGCCGTCAAACAACAAAGATCAAACGTCTAACCTGTCAATCATTCGACCTAATTTCTGTTCTGTCTATCAAGCATCCTAGATTCCGCCCTGAACATCAAACAACCTAAATTACATTCTATGCAACATCATAGAATATATCTTATCGTTCAAATATCCATACCTCTTTTCTGTCAGCCATACTCCCTAGATTATGGGAGTTCTTTTTCGATCAAGCGATCTGGATTCTCTTCTGTCAGTCATCCCAGATTCAGTTCTAGGTCGATCATATTCAATTACTCCTACATTCTAATTTGACAATAAAACATTCTTGATTCTATTCTGTTTATCAAATATTCTAGATTCTATTCTGTTGATAACACATTCTTGTTCAACATTCTAGATTCTATTCTGTTGATCAAACATTCTAGATTCTATTCTATTGATCTTGACAAACATTCTAGATTCTATTCTGTTGATCAAACATTCTAGATTCTCTTCTGTTGATCAAACATTCTAGATTCTGTTCTATTGATCTTGACAAACATTCTAGATTCTATTCTGTTGATCAAACATTCTAGATTCTATAATGATGCTTCAATCCAGATTCTGTCGATATGAAGTGTGTCAGAAATTAACAAAATAATCTTAACTTCTCCAGTCACATCGTTTTTTAATCGCATGTTATTATCACATTTCATATTCCTAAATGTCTTATTTCTATTTTATTAGATTTTGTTTCATATTTCTTACAAAAATTAACTGGATGCCCATGTTTGCACACAACAATACGGAAGTGTTCCAACTCTATACCTTCTTAAAGAACATTTCAAACCAATTTATGATGCACAAGACATGTTTTCGGATATTAAATCATCAATGATGCTTCAAGCCAAAGTGATTTTCAGACACAGTCAAAATTCATTTCAGTAGCGCCCTCTGGTTATATTTTTTTAATCAAAAGTGCATTTACTTTTCAGTAAATGCGCGGCTCCAAATTTAAGTCCTTTTCAAGATAATATTACTGATAATATTCTGTTTGGATAATAGTACCGATTTATTTCAAAGGTGTAAACTATAAGGAAGTTTACATATGTTTCCCTGTACGTTTCGTGAAATGTCTTCGTTTGAACCCTCCGATTGGTTAGAATATGCTGGGCGCAAATCACGATAAATCAAAATCAAAAGTTTCTAAAAAATTGAAATGTTAAGACAAACTACAATTCTTCATTTTTCGACCAAGTTTTCGTACAGAAAAAATAACAGCACGAAAACTTTGTAGAAAAATGAAGAATTTCATTTCGTCTTGCTGTTATTTTTAGTTATTAATTTTTTTTTTTTTTCATTCTCTACTGCCAATACACAAAAGAAGCAGAAAGCTTATATTATTTGGTATATTCTGTGTGTTAATTCAATTATTTTCTTAAAATCAAGATACCAGTGTAGAGGGAGAATAACACTTTACGTAACGGCAACCGAAATTTTGATTTTTAATACCGCAAGCTTAGTAGTATATTAACCTTTTTCAGCTTTTCTGTTTCATTGGTGTGTATAAGCAGTACAAATAAAAATCAAATTAAAGCACTTAGTATTTCGTAAAATTTCCCCCACTCCCTGCAATGAAATCTCTTGAATTAGCTGACTGCATAGCAGTTCGTGAAGCCCCCACATTTTGCACAAATTAGATACTATGTGATGATACCTGCATAGAAACAAGTTATAATATTTAAATAACAGTATAATATCTGTAATTTTCTCTTTTTCGATTACAGGAATCGTTTGACATGTAAATGTCGATATCTTTTTTTTTTTTTTTTTTTTTGGAGTAAAAATACTGTTTTGCTCCAAACCACTTGCATGCATATAAAATTATACAATGTAGAGAAACATTTACATGTATAGTAACAGAATAAAAATTCATACTAGAAAATGTATTTACATCCTCGATATTATACAGAAATCGGCTCATCTTAATTAAAAAAGAAGTTTTCTGTACAAAACATCAATTTCGCAGCTTTGAAGTAAAATATTGTCAATTCACAAATTTCCATGTCAATAAAAAGGGGACTCAGATCCTTTTAGTTATTTCTTGGACCATCATGCAAGGAGCAGAAATTAAATTGTAGATTTTAGAAACAAACAACTATATGTGTCGCTTTTTATATTTTTTCTTATTTCAAATCATTAAATCCAGGAATTCGCAAATGAGTTATTTTACATACGATGACTCAACCAATAGAGTAATCTCTCGATCCACATTTTACTGATTCTTTTGCCGCTTTCTAACATACATGTAGCTCTGTATACGATATACTTTTTGTATAAGTCTCAAGGGTACCATATATCAACATTATTTGTATTGGTACGAGTTAATTGAGTATCCTAGTACAAGAGTATCATGTAACAGGATGGTAGTGATGCCATTATATGAATAGCACAAGTTTCTAAGTACCATGGTATGAGTTGGTCATGTATGGTATGACTTGGTAATGATACGAAACAGTTTTGGTACGAGCTGGTGGTCAGGTATGGTACGAAGAGGCAGGTACGAGTTGGCTATGATACTAAATGACCATACCCCGATTTTACTAGATTTTAGATTCATTTTTATGCCCCGGTAATAGAATATCATGTTAAATGCTTTCCTCTCTACTCTAACGTATTTTAATCAAAAAAAAATAATAAAGACATGCATCTTAATTATGAAGCTGTAAAAATTGCATACATGTAAACATAAGCACCTTTTCCTTTTTTCTTACTAATAAACAGATTGGATGAAGTAATTGGCAACTAAATATTGCAAAGTTAAACTTTGTGACGTAAATACTTAAACAATAGAGTGTTTGTAGTGATAGCAATGTCCTTTTGATCGGACCACTTGATCCTTTGTTAATTTTTCAAAAAACAAAATAGTAATTACTGACAGATATATATAAAGAAATGATAAAAGTAAGCTACATAATGACAACTTCTGTTTGATTCTATCAAATTATCAATCTACATTTAAAACGTATTTTAAAAATTTGTAATAGCAATGCTAATTCTTCGAAAGAACATGTGATATAAAATTGTCCTATTACACTGCAGAATATGGTACACGAACAATGATACAATTCAATATAATACAATTGATACATGATACATTTTTTATTTGTTATACAGCTCTTTGAATTCATAGGTATTCAGCCCATGAGAAAGATGGTTAATATATTCGTTTTGCATTTAGTATAATATTATCCAGTAATTTACATGTAGATAATATTACACATATATTCTTCTCACATATCTGATTTTTTATCCTATAAAATACATTTTACAGAACAGTTTTTGTATACACACGATTATATTATATTATATTATATTATATTATATTATATTATATTATATTATATTATATTATATTATATTATATTATATTATATTATATTATATTATATTATATTATATTATATATATTATATTATATTATATTATATTATATTATATTTAGTAATGTTAAATCGCTGATTAAAAATATGAAATCGAAAAGATTGTAGAAGCTGAATTTCTATGAATTTATTTTTATGTTTATTTTTCATTTCATTCATGTAAAACTTCAATTATCGATTTACCATTAACTTGTACAAAGAATAATGAAATATCTTAAATAAATAAAGTTTTTGGTTTTCAATATTCTTTTCTTTCTGTTTTTTCAATCTATAACTAATGCTTTCGATCCAAAATAGTTTTAAAATAAATGAAAATTGAAAGATAAAACGCAATGACTTTTTCTTTATTTCTATTTTAAATGAGCAGAGCATAATAAGATTAAAGGGATTTTAAAGAGGTTTTTTTCATTAATCAGTTATCTTTAGTTTAGTAATTATTTAATGCTAAATATTAAAACGGATAAAACGGAAATAACGATGGATATAGTAGAATTTAATTTTTTTTTTTTTCATTTATTTATTTTTTGAAAAACATTCAAAAATCTGTTAAAACTTCATTTTTTGTAAATATACTGTGTAAACTAATATATGTTGGTATAGCTAGCTATATTTATCCACAAAAAGTAGGTGTGGATGGACATGTTCAATAGAATTATAAAAGAAAACACAATTTCTCCGAAATTACACAGCCAATTGTGCCTCACATGAAATTCATATGAAATGAGCATCATGTAAATTTCGCATGAAACATCATGTGAAATTCATATAAAATTCACATAAAATTTATGTGAGAAAATATTTCACATGAATTTCACATAAATTTAAATTCACATGAATTTCACATGAATTTTTCTATGTGACCTTCATGCGAAATTGAACTTGCATGAAATTCATGTCAGAACTATCACATGAATTTAATGTGAAATAAATTTTATGTTCGTGCTCGTTTCACATAAATTTTATGTGGATTTTTATGTAAGCTTCATATGAGGCACAAATAGATGTTGGTCTTACCCTTGTATCAAAAACATCGGGAAATTTTGTATTTGTTGCCTCCGGTTATCAAAGAGATTCTGAATTGTATGTCATCCCCCGCCTCTGGATGGTGATATTTCCTTATACATTTCGTTTTCATAATTTTGAAAATCAAAGCTTTTTTTTAAGAAATAAACGAGCAGTCAATATGTACTTTCCATTTTATTGTCAACAAAAAATCTTAACAATCAAATACGATTATTTATGAGAATAAACAAGAACCTCTCGGACAATACAATTGGTACATAGTGTATTTGACTGAACCTCGACATTAACTTGATACCGAAACCATATTAACTGTAACAAATCTGCTGTGAATGGCTTGTTTTTGTCATCTTAATAGTTTAATATATGTATTTTATTAATATGTCTAGTAAACTTACCAGAATTAGAGCCAGAAACATTTTTTCTATATAAAGCAGTAATAATTGAAGTAAATATTCAGATTATTGGGAAAAAATATTGCTTAAGAAAAAGAAAAAGACGTTTCGGAGCCAGACACCATAATGAATATTCATAGAGTCAGATTCGGCAAGTGGGTGATTTTGATAAATATCTGCCTGTCATGATCGTGAAGACAAGGGGAGGAGGAGTGTGGAAAACATATTCAGCAGGTAGATGATACACACTCTCAAACTGTGTACACAAAATTTATCAAACTATAATTTATATAGCTTTTGCCTGACTGTGGCGCCGACTCGCTCGCGTCTCGGTCCTAATCAATAAGTTTAGTCACTTTTATACCTCTGAGAGATTTACCTTTCTTCTGAAATGCCACTTTGTCACAATTTTTAATTCATTATGCGGAGAAGAGGCTTAAAATTGTTGTGTTATATCGTCGCTTCTATGAGCTCAACTCGGGCTCTATTTTATTCGGTCTCAACACCTTCGTCTTGGCGGTCTTAATCTTAAACAATCTGTCGTTGGCTCTCCAATTAGAGAACGCTACCTCATTGATTTCAAATAAGCCACGTATAAGAAGCTAGATAAATTATACATGTTTATTGATGTTTGACTGTATTTGTTTTAGGATTTGTACTCGTTAGGAGTCCAATTCTATCTGGAAACCAAATTATGACGCAGCTTTTCTAATGCACAAATTTAGTACTATTTATAATGAAAGAAATTTTGCATCTGCATCTACATCCAACACGGTCTGATTTTCTACAATCTAACTGAAATCCGACCTTTTCTCTCTTGTTTTGTTAATCAAGTGTTTATTCCAAATCGATGTTAGCCATCATGGTACTATTCTTTTTACCAATTTGAAATGTTCTATATGAAATGAAAAAAAAAACAAATCTCAAATACATGTAGATATTGAAACAAGAAAGATTTTGCTCGAGAAAAAAGGTATAATACTAGACGTTTGAACAAAGATCACTAGATATTTAAACAGATGGACTTAATTTTGTAAAAAAAATATGATTTCAGGAGAGAAAGGGCAACTGTGTGACACGTCCTTTAGTGGAAATATTGATGATGTATCGATTATCAACCAATAGAACTACTTTCAATTCACAATAAATAAGGTGTCTTGTTTGATTTTCTATAAGAATAGACTACATTCATTAACTTGTTAAGATTGTCCAAATCAGAGTAATCTATTAGAAAGTGGAAGCCCGACAAGATATCACTGTGAAGCATCCATCCGGATCGAGGAAACTCTTGACACGACACAACTTTATCTTTTTTCCCATACCGGAACATATAGAAATGTTCTTCTGTGTAATGAGATGGTGGAAGGCGCCATCTACCGGAGGATGACATAGCCTAAATTGTTCTACCAGAAGTAGGGACAGCTGAACTCAAAAATATCAGACTGCTGTGCATGATAAAACGATTTTCATATATAATTAGTCAATTCTTAAGCCAGAGAGAGAGAGAGAGAGAGAGAGAGAGAGAGAGAGAGAGAGAGATTTAACTTTCTAGGTACATGTACTTCCAAAGGCGTGGTATGTATAATATACATTCCGTTGAATGGAGATCACAAGCTTGGTGAAAATTACATTTATTTTGTACTTTAACTGAATTTTACATACTTTGAAAGGAAATGTTTAGATGAGTGAGAAACTACACCCTATATAAGAATCAGTTTTGAACCATAATTCATTAAAGAAGTGTACCATTGGTAGTCATGTAGTCAATTTCATTATAAAAAGGAAAGTTAGAAAAGACAGAAGTATTGATGGTTTTCATAAATACACAAGGTTCAGATTCATGACAATCTTGAAATGTTAGAATGTTGGAGAAAGGAGTTATTGAGAACTATGTTTCAAAGACATAAAATGGTGTCTTCCAAGTGAATGACTTGTTCATTTGAAACGTTGATAAATTTGCTTTCTCGATCTTGCGTGATTAATTATGAAATAGCTATGCTACTGTATCATGGATTATATTTGATACGCACTGCTCTTTTGATTTTTCTGTAAGTGTTCACATAATCTGTGTATTTTACATGAATAAATATGCCGATACAGCGTCGAGGAAATTTACACCATTGATACTATTCTTCTCTCTTTTGGAGGAGTAAACAATCCGAGCGCACTTCACTATTATTGGTCAAAGTTTTATTTGCCCATTGGTGTCCAATTTCTCTCTCAAGGACTGTTTTTCTGTCATTTTCGCCTTAGATCTCACGCGAATTAATCGTGTATTACTTTTATTTGAAGTAACAAATTGTCGCAAAAACCCTTCCTTTTGTTGAAAATCATGTGCCTGTTGATTCAGATTTAGCTACTTATAACACTTTTATTTGTAGAATACTAATATAAGACTAATTGAATTTGAAAGAAGTTTGCTTTGGAATATTTGCGAACAGCGCCCGACAGTCAATAGTAAAATCTACGAGCAAACGGTAAGAGAAATGGTAACAATATTGACACAAAGTTTCTAATTCGTCCTGTTTACTTCTAGGTTTTAGAATAAAGAAGTGATTTCCTGCTTTGACGGCAACGTGGCTGCTGTTCACGGTGTGGTCTAAGTCCTTAAGACAGGTGGAGTAGAAATGCACATCAACTTATTCTTATTTATTTTTAAAATTACGTTGTTCAAAATACTAGCACGCATATGATGATAGTGTAGCTTTGAAGTGGCCAAAATTTTCACATACATAAATGAAGCTCGCAATTTAGAATTTCTGCACATTGTTTCTCTCGATCTTATGTAAAATGAAGCAAACTATTTACAGCTTTTTTAATCATGAAATGAAGAAACTGAAAGTGAAATAAGCGTCGGTCATGGCGTCCACTAGTGGTAAGACTCGCTATCACGGGTCAGGCGACATACATGTATATATACTTACTTGTAATGTGTTACATATCTATACAAAAATATCCTAATGAAAAATATGGTTCATGTCCAAGTCAATGACAAGACTCTATTAAGACATTTAAGACATTTACACCAATTCATAACAAGACATCAATGAAAGTTTACACAAGTCAGTTACAAGACATCAATAAGACTTTTTCACAAGTTAGTCACATATGAGACACAAAGAGCACGTTTACAAAGATCAATGAAAAAATATGGTCCTATGACATATTTGAAATGTTAAAACATTTAAACATGCATTATGAACAGTAGTCATGAACAGTAGTAACAAATATGTCATAGGACAATACTAATCAAACTATTAACAAATCAGTTATCAAATCTTACGAAGTATAACCATTTTTTTTAAAATCTAGATAAGAATAACGATCGTGTGGCTTTCAGGGTGACAGGTGACAACTCCCCTGAATCATAGAAAACCAGCTACCTTAGTTGGAATATATGATTAATACATCCATTCAAGGTAGTTCTTCTGTGG
The DNA here is from genome assembly GCA_033119305.1 of Pinctada imbricata. Taxonomy (NCBI): domain Eukaryota; kingdom Metazoa; phylum Mollusca; class Bivalvia; order Pterioida; family Pteriidae; genus Pinctada; species Pinctada imbricata. Next base: position 27,878,850 of record VSWD01000008.1, on the reverse strand, counting down.
AAAGGCAATATGGGAACTTCAAGACAATCAGTTTTGGCTAAAAATAAAACATTGTATAAACATTTTTGTATAATGCATTTTGTATAATAATTAATCAACGTTGCACTAGATCCACTTTGTTTTCCTTTCCCTAACATCAATGCTAAACCTTGGTCCATAAAACAAAACATTACAATGTATACAACCAACCTTGTTAAAAGTTAAATTGATCTTTGCCAATTTTATAACACTGTAAATTGTTTTCTAATAGTTCTGATAAAGAATTTAAATTCACTTTCGAAGTAATAAACATCTGAAGTATATGTGTGCTGCTTGTTTTAGAACGATAATGACTAGTTTATTGTTGTACTCCAAAAGAAGTATTTATATGGATTTATGGATGTTATAATTTGTTTATAAGTAAACTTACATACTTATCAGTTTATACTCTGATCTAGATTTGCTTATACATCATAGGTTATACAGTATTCCATGGCTGTTTGTTAAACCCTAATAATATTATATCGACTCTTGCCCGAAAATAAAGGTAAAACAAAAAGCATCTAGTTCATTCAAGTAAAAGCCTTAAGGGGTTTTGTTTTCGGATAAAAGAATGTGACCATTAACAGTGACTTGACTTGTATAATTTCATGTATGTTTACGTCTAAGTCTGATTCAGTTTAATTGCCAATAAAAATTTGATAGGAGATAATGTTAATGATGTATACATATTATATTGTATTATCATGATTATATTTATTATAAAAATAAATAATCAATATTTAAAAGAAAATATTGATGTGCATAAAGAGTTCAGTTCATGTGCTTTTATCGGATTTGACCATCCATCGTTATTATCCAATAAGCTTTTAGTCCAAAGATTCTTCACTATACGGCGGGTATTCAAATCTGGTCACGTGAATAATTTGGGTCTTTTAGTTGTTTCAACTAAAGAGTAGCGTAGTTAAGCCGGGAAGTATGTCCATCTCATCTCGTTACCTTATAAAGACCACTCTACATACATGGTGATCGCAGGGGGCCAATATAAGGTTCACCGCAAAACCCTTGAAGATCTGCAAAGAAAGCTCGCCCTTTTACAATTGAGTTTACCTTATACCACATTCCTGTGAGTATCTATTTAATAAACACTTTGTCTTCAGTTGGATATAGATTACAAATTAAACTTATCACAGCGTAATAGAAATTTAATTTGATATCTTAATGTTTATGAAAACAAAGTACTGCTCTGTTAGGTGTCGCGAGCTCCATACTTGATAAAATGCGTACAACTATTTAAACAGTTAATAAGAAAATTCGAATGTACACATAATTATAGAGGCTAGACGCCGCTCTGGTTATCTGTTAAATCCCTTTCTTACTCTATATTCAAAGTGTTATCCTGGATCAAACTTGATATGGTCAACACAGTGCGAGCCTAATCCATTGTCTAGAGAATCAGGATTAGGGGAAACAAATTGGATATATGGTCATATTTAAATCAATCTTAACTCGGAGTTTATCACCATTTTATAACTTTCGTTTACAAAAATTGAATCACGAATCGGTGTTTTTTTTTTATATATTTCTTCATTGGAAGGTTCCTCTAGAGAGTAAATATAACTATCCTATTTCTGTCAGTAAGTAGAGAAAACTGTTCGAAAGCAATACGTACGGTCCCTTAGCATATATTTTATCTTGATAAAATTATATGCATCCATATCAAGTCCAAAACAAAGGTAGAACCCCTCTAATATATTTTTCAGTGGCGACATCATCAATTTCTTGCGTTCCATATGTTATCCCAAATCTTGAATCACTCGGGTGAGGAATCATCGCTTGGTCACAAAGCCTTCCTCATTACAAACCCTTTCTTCTGCAAATCTATATTAATACTACTTGTGGAGGAAAGACTTTGTGTCAAGGAAAGGGTTTGTTACCAAGCGATGATATCTCACCCCTGTGATTACAATTGTTCCACACAAGGATAGTGAACCTATAAACCATCAACTGTTCACTGTGCAATGAACAATGCAGCATGTATATGTTTTCTGGTACTTTGCGCACGTATGGCATCAGACATTGCGCGAATTGTGCCAGCTTTACCTAAATTTCTGATCAAGACATACGATTAACAGAAAAAAATGAGCGAATGAAAAATCTAACATGCACAATCTTATGATTTCATTGTGTGCAATTGGAATCATTTTAGAATATGCGCAAACGCAGGATTCAGGTATGCTTCACCGGATTATATAGATAGATCTACACTATAATTTCAGTTACATACGCTTTTTAAAACATTTTATATAGTGATTTTTTGTGTAACATATCATGTATTTTGCAATTCGCACGGTTATATTTTCCAGGTATGATATGAAGAAATTCACTTTATTTTTTACTTTTTACTACATATGATACTGGTGAACATTAAATCTGCATTGTCCCAGGATGTAAAATAACAGAACTAATTTTTTAATACCACATGCAATAGAAAATTCCTTTACTTCCTCTGTGTAACGCTGACCGTATACATATCATCAGGTCCAGCGTGGGTTTTGTGTTAGAGACGAGTCCCCCATACACCTTTCCCTACCTGACAAGTTGCCCCCAACTCGCCACTATCTGTCTCAAGTTTTTTAGACGTCTGTATCGACTAAGATAGTGCAAATAAAAGGACCCAAACATTTCATCAGAACAGGCAATGTGCCCTCTTGAAATATGGCTATCTGAAGTCAATTAGCATTAAGAGTAAGACACAAGTTTACGTTTTGCTGTCTTCCATCCATACCTAGCCTTAGAAACGGACGACCGAGCCTAGAAGCCTAAACATCGTGTAGTGCTTCATCGTGAATTTATACACTTGTTTGACAAAATGATGTGAAAACACCATTATAGGTATTGAGCGATTCAAGTTGACAGTGAAAACTCTGCTTGCCATAATATTATCATCGAGTTTTCTTTGCAGGTCGTTGAAAAAAAGTTTTGTGCCAGGCTAATGCATGTTGATACGACCTTTCATACTTTGGCTGTCTGCATGTTTCTATGTATATAACTTTTTGATGCCTGAAGGCGTCTGCTCTATAGTGTACTGCAGTTTTTTTTTGACAAAACTATTGTAAAAACTTGATTAAGGTAGCATGAAAGAGATATACACGTTTGCCAGTTTGTTTGCAGAAAAACCAATGTAACACTCAACAGCATCAGCAAACCAATTTAGTCGACCAGAGAGAGTTTTCTTATACAAATTGTCCAGTTGGGAATTATTCTGAAACTAGTAACTACCGAACCTTCCCGCCTGCTAGTTCATACGACATAAAATCAAAATAAACTAGTTTTTTTCATCTTTAACTATACACCTAAGTTTGCAAGTTGTCAAAGATGTGTGGCAATTATTTTCATATATTTCTTTACATATTGGTTTTAGAAATAACATGAATAATGAGCCAAAACTATTTGTATATGATAAAGATTGACTTTACAGCTGTATTATCTTCAATTACGTTTGGATGTATAGTAAGTCTTTGACTTTTCGTATTCCTATGAATTAAAATAGGGGAACCTCTTACAAATAAAGCCTGTGAAATATCCATCGTATTTGTGCCTATATTATAAAATGCACATTTGATTGTCTTTGATGGTCATTTCCGAACTGATTGTACTTAACATAGGATTTTTTGTTTCAGTCCATAATCTGCCGACAGTAGCGAACTTATGCACCTGAGGCGTCCGACCAAATGTTAGTGAGGACAGGTGGTCAGGACCCTGTCTCCTCTGACGAGGATTTGATAGGGTTTGCCATTGAGTCCCGTCATCACATTCAGTCAGAGTATCCAATATAGTTTGTTGAAGATATAAAACTGCATTGTGTATCAGTGTTTGTAACATTTGCTTTGTTCAGCATAACTTTTTCTGATGATCAATTTCATTCTTTTATTTGTCAAAAAACAGGGTTGTCCAAAGTCAATAGTCTTGACTCCTTTTAAGTGTTTAAAATAAATCTGCAATAAGAGAAGCACAGTTATTACCCATTCCTCCTTCCTGGACGTAGAGATATGAGAAGTAAGGAAAAACTTCAAATGCTAGGATAAGAAACTGTCAAATACCAAATGTCGAATAGGATACTTAAGGAATGTAATGCACTATCTGACAATTGACCTGCTGAAAAGCATTGATGTTCCTAAAATCACAGGTTAAGCTTAGATGAAGTGAGGTTATGACATTGAGATGTCAATGTCACGTATAAAAAGCTGAGAATCAGCAAGATGCAAACACCGACTTTCACATGGCAAGCTTAAAATTAACTACAGACTGTTGTTAAGCTAAGTAGGAGTGAGCTACCAACATCATATGGTAAGCTTAAAAGAATTGATATACCAAGCGTCACGTGATAAGTTCAGATGACGTGAGCTACCATTTGCCACATAAGCTTAGAAGCAGTGGTACATGTAAGCTTAGGAGCAGTGAGCTACAAACTGTAACATGGTTAACCTATTAAAAGAAATGAGCTACCAACTGTTACGTGGTAAGTCATGAAGGATTCAGCTTCCAACTGTCAAATGGTAATCTTTAGGAAGAAAAAGCAAATCAATTATGGATTAGCAGTGTTAATAAATGATACTTTAGGGTTAGACTGGTGAGAATTTGTATAATTTTTTCCAATTTGAACAATTTTCCCAAACAGGACAGGCACAGGCACCTTCCCCAAAATAAAAAAAAAGTTCTGGTTATGTTTAACAATATCATTATATATGTTTTACATGTGCTTGAAGAAGCCTTGCAGTTATTTTTTTCAAGTTTCCACTGTTTGCCGTTGTGAAAGAAACACAACTTTTAATAAAAGAATGGACATGGGCACCCGCCGCACGCATTCCAAGTTATTAGTAACCCCCCCCCCCCCGAATATTAACTGTTAACTGCTTTATTTCGCTTTATAGCTATTTTCTGTGATCCCAAACTTTGACCAAAGATAGATTAAGCAATAATATGATGATAAAACATAAGCTGTGTCTTGTTTTAGTGTTTTTCTGTAACAAAATAATGAAATTTATAAAAGAATGAAATATTGCAATAAATCGCAATATGAAATCTTGTATCGCAATATATCGCAATATGTTTTTTGGGCCGCAATACCCAGCCCTATTTACAATCCGAAAGAAATCAACAGACACGATACACCAAAATATAAAGTTATATAGTGTTTCTTTACAGAGACTTTAGAGTCAGATATAATAGCTTTCAGATAAGCTATCTCCATGAAAATCGACAACAAACCAATATTCTGCACAACGTGTACACAACCTGAATTTTGACTCTACCCGTCATTCTCTTTTGATTATCCCCGTTTCCAACGTAGAATCGTAATATATTCTTCGGTTTCCTTTTGACCACTCATCCTCAATTACCCACCAACGTGCTTTTTTCTATCTGTATTCATTGTTATTCACTTACACGTGTACATGTATGAATTCATATGTATCACCTCTGATGTCAATTTGAGTTTTGGAGTTTTGGCATTTCATGACATCATCTTAATGTATTATTCCTGTCAAATCTACCCATGGATTTTCTTTTTGAGATACAATTTTCAAAAGTGGATTAAGAAATGTCCGGAGTATGACCACTTGACCACAAGGACGGAGCCAGAAGATCGAGCAGAATAATCTTTATAAGAACTATTGCCACAATTAAACAATACATACACATTATCAAACCATTGATGTGGGAAGAATAGGATCAATGGATAGTATTGAAGAGGTTAATAACCGCCAATATGGTGTCATTCTGGTCTACGGACGAGAGCAAGCAAACACGCTATATCAACACCAACCTGGTATACAAGGTACTCTATTATAATCTGATATAATTTTGCAAACAACTTGAACCATATTGGGCAGAATATGATGTTTAATTAGCAATTAACTTATATCCAGTATGGTGTTGAATTGCCTTGTATAATTTAAAATGGAGATTTATAGTCGGCCTTTAGACCTAATTCAGAAGCATTAAAAAGGTCGTGTCCAAAACAGTTTAATTTTGAAGTTTTGAATAACACTCTGTAACGGAGTACTAAATCGACAAAATTCTTTAAAGTGACCCGTGCTTTTTTGGACGACGTCAAAAGGGGTAGGGGCAAAAGTGACCATTTTTGGCCCCAATCAAAAATTTTAAAAAGGTTCTATTTTCTTATTCATTATGCTTCTTCTGAACAAAAAATAACAAATTTTATGTGATTTTTCGAAAACCCTGCCTTTTTGGGCAAAATGATTGAAAGTTGAGCACTATGTCTTCACATTAGAAATTCAGAGTTTTTTGCAAGAGACACACATACCTACAGTTGTAAGCCCTGGAGCAAGGGCGTGTAACAGGTTCATACTCATATGGGACATTCCTTTTTATATTCTGAACGTACATGGAAAATATAACTTTGTTACATGCGCTTGCTCTATATATGCCATAAACTATTATGTTAAAATCTGGTTGTTATCATTTTACCACTAATTTTCATAGTAGTGGGCAATTTTGGCGGGAAATAACACTCATATCAATTGATTATATCTATTTTCAATTCAGTTTCAATAAACAACAATATCTCTACTCTTATTTGAAAGTTAAAAAATAGTATGAAAACAATTTTTGAAAATGGCAAAAAATGGGGCCAAAAACGGCAGATTTTGCCCCTACCCCTTTATCTGTACATGTGCCCCTTTGGCAACCCAATGTGGACAAAAATCGGTGAATTTATATTAAAACATAAGAAAATGATTTTCTAAAATTAGAAAATAATTTTCTTAAGATGAGAAATTCCTACTATTTTCTTACATTTAAAAAGAATTTCTTACATCCGACATTGATTTTCGAATATTAGAAAATCATTGCCCAATTAATATTCAAAAATTACTTTCTAATATTCAAAGCATGAATAATGATGAAAAAATAAATTTCCTATGGAAGAAAATCATTTCTTTTAGTAGGAAGTAATTTCTAATATGTAAAAAATGAATTTCAAATATTAGCAAATATATTCGCCTGCGTGTCAGCAAGTTAAGAGAATTTGAACATATGACCAATTGTATCTGACCACACTTTAGCTAAATTCAGTCCTTTTAAGGTGTCTGGGATTTTTTCTGATGTCACGACCTATCGATTGTATTCATATATTATGAAAAAATCCTCTAAACAAATTGTTTTTTATTTTTCATTATCATCCTGTTTTCAAGGACTATGTTTAAAATCATAGTAAAGTAAACCTTCTTGAAATTTTTTTAAATGTACCAAACTTTTAGAAAAATCGTTGATAATTGATACACATGTAATGAGAAAAACATAATGATATTTTCTTGGATAGTTTCTTGCGTGAACATCGACGACGGATGCGGCTAACCAAACAGGAGATGCTTACTCCTTCCGGGCACCTGGTCCCACATTTAGCTCGCTAGGGATCGTCGATGCTCAATTTAGTACTCTATTGTGAGTGCTGTTGAGATTATCGTCCGGATCTGCTTTATTTTATTTGGGTGGTTTTTTTTTTGTTGTTGTTTTTTTTTTTTTATTTTGTTTTTTTTTTTTTTTTTTTTTATCAGAGAAGAGGGGAGGCTTA